>VXBA01001246.1:78804-233726 GCA_013399895.1 Serilophus lunatus
GGGGGGGGAGTTTTTTCCCTCCTCGGTTTTGTTGCCCTCAGTTGCTACCTTGTAACACTTCAGTGTAACACCAAGGAACACCTCGTGATAGCCTGAAGTATTTTGCTGTATATGGTGAACAAAACCTTGACCTCAATTTATTCCCGAGCCTAGCTCAGAATAATCAACTAATTTAAGCTGGTAACTGAAAGTAACAGATAAATTGAAACTTGGGGATGGATTGAAGGGCTTGATTAAGGTCTTTTCTACAACTACTTGAAGCTAGTGATAATCACTCCTCAGCCCTTAGACCTGGTCTCCAGGGAGACCAATGCTAATGTCTTAGTATTTTGCTTGTAAGGCATTTAAAAAGTTGTAGGCTGGGGTTAGCGTCACGTGGCTCTTTAAACTTTGTGTACAAACCCCTTTTAGTTAAGTTAAACCCAGGCCTCTGCAGGCACACTTTCAAGTTTGATATTGCTGATAAAAGACTTCACTTCTGTGTCTTTTCAAAAATAAAAACTGTACTTTGAGAAGTAGAGTGACAGCTGCATTTGTGATGCACATATTTTGGATCATAACTGCAAATGACTGAAGTGAATTCTGTGGTGGTTGTAATTACATCTGTGCCTGCCACGCTGGCTGGGATATTGGAAGGATTCCCATTGCAGTTTGCAGAACACTTACACACGAAATAAGGCCAGGGTACTAGAAGAGACACGTAGTCTCTTACAGGGTGGAGGGATGCAATTTATAGACAGGGGCTGCATTATTAACCAACATAATTCGTAATATTTTTTTTCTTTGTTCATGTATGGAGATATAGGAGAAGGCTGCTTTGCAGGAGGGAGTGGCGGGATGTGGTGGGGGAGGGATTTGATTCCTTCAAATCTAAAAGGAGCTGAGGAAGAGAAGATAGGGACTGAGGGAGAAATGGTGTACTTAACCAGTAGCTGTACCAGGAATATCGAATAGGTTACAAATATAGTATCTAAACTGTTGAAGAATAAGGATAATTATTATGTGGTCTGTGAGATAAATAAGTACCTAAGAACTTCTGATTATTTTGGCAATGGGAGTAACTTCAGTAAGTTGGTATTTTCAGCAGTTTGAATTCATACTGAAGGAAGAAACTAAATTTAGTATAGTTCTGGGTGAATTTTTCAGTATAACTTATTTTAAGCATTCTTTCAACACATATTATGGTCTATTATCTGATATATTTAATGCTAATGCTCATGCTAATATTTTCTGTTCAGCTATTAAATGGATCATGTGTTTTTTCAGTTATTTAACAAGCTTAATTATTATTCCTTTAGTAACTTTAGCTATCTTTTGTCCCTTCAAACTAGATTGACCATTGGCTGGAGTTTAGTGCTACAAAGTTATCTGCTGCCAGCCAGTTTCTTTCAGCAGTCCAAGAGCTCAACCACTGTCTGTCTCTGAGAACGTACTTGGTTGGAAACACTCCGAGTCTTGCAGACTTGTGTGTCTGGGCTGTATTAAAAGGTATCAGTATGTGTCCTCTGTTTCATTAGCTTGCAATTAGTGTATAACAGGAATCTCCAAATTTCCTTTTTTGTGGATGCTAGTAGAATCTCTTAGCTGTATGACAGACCATATGCTATTATGTACACTGCTTTTACCTGTGCATCACTAGTGATGGGAATAGTATAGCTTAGGAAACTCTAGATTTTTTTTTTAAATTGTTATTTTATTTGGAAATTTATGAGATGTAATCCCTATGTGATTTTTTATTTTTTTTTGTTAACTGTGAGAGTATCTTTTATTACCTGTTGCCTAAATATGAAAATGTACCATGTAAAATTTCATACACAGACCTTTTCATGACATTATCCTAGTAGAGGAGATTTCTTTGGTGTTTGAATTATTAACAGGGGTGTATATTACTCTGTAAAATACCCTTTGGACGGTAAAAGAAACCTGGATGATCTGTTTTTATGGGTTTCATTTTTATGTTCTCTTAGGTCTATATCTAAAAGTGATAGATGACAATTCAGTATAACCAAATTCCTCTTGAAATTAAAATGCATAATCAAGATTAAAAGCTAGCCACTTTGGGTGCTTTTTCAAAGTTGCTGCTCTTAAGAGAAATCTGAAATGAGTGTCTGGTTTTTGGGGGTTTTTTTCTCTCCTTTTCCCCATCAGAATCTTTCTTGTGAAGTTGTATTCCTTGAAAATTAGATTGTGGGGATGCAGCCTCTCAAATATAAAGGATAATATTGATACATGCTTAATTTATGATAAAGCTTAGAAAACACCACATGTAGACCCAGTAAAGAGATGTCCTATATTTCTCATTTGAAATAAAGTTGTTACTAATTCTGAGGTGGATGATACAAAGAAAAATGTATGTTCACTGTTCCTCCATCTTGATGAATCCAAGAAAGAATGCAATATATTTTGGGTTTGAAGGGAGTTTGTTTATTCAATTTGCTTTAGAATGGCTTGTGTCCCTGTGACTAAATCTCTCTTCAGAAGAGAGAGTAAGTAGATTTTTTTTAAATCCATAATCTTTTTTTAGTCTTAAAAAGCTGCTGTTGGCAACCATTTTATTTTTATAATTTAATAGTTTGAAAAATTATTTGTTTTCTGACAGATAGTAACACATGGCAAGAGCAATTACAGCAAAACAAAGCTCCTGTGCATGCAAAGCGATGGTATGGCTTCCTTGAGGTACAGCATGCTTTTCAGTCAGTAGGAGCCAAGTGGGCTGCTGGGACACCAAAGGTTAAAATGGTAAGGCTTACTCAGATCCTCTAGAGAGAGTAGCTTTGTTTGTGTGAATACACTGCAAGAAAATTTTATTTTATTATTCTGAGTCGGAGAACTAAAAATTGAAAGGCACCAGTTATGCACTAAATGAAACTTTTGTAAACTCTTGTTTACAACTAAAGCTGTCACTTTCAAATTTAGGAAGGCATGAGTGGGGTAGTCTAGTGCTTAAGTGGAATCATCAGAATATGGCACCTCTTCTTTGTAACAGCACTGCATCTTTAGATGTATTGTTTCCTTTTTTTAAAGAGAATGTGAGATACTAGCAGAACTGCAAAGATTGTGCTCTTGAGTTGATTGAACTTGATAACCTTCAGGTTAAGAACAATGAGATACAAAAACTGGGATTGCAACTATTTTCTTTTATGGAATAAATGAGACAACATGCTGGAACTTTTCAGTCCTGGATCAGATTTGAATACAGAATAACTTAAAACTCCAAAATTGATCTTATTTTGATGTGCTGTGAGTAACGTGAAAGTTATAAAAAAGATGAATTTGAGGTCCAATACGGCAGCTTTTTGTTGTCTGGTTTGAGAGGAGACCTGATAGAGAAACTATTATCTAAAGTTTTATATCTGTAATTTTTTACAGCTCATGCAATCTGTAATTATGTCTCTTTTTAAGGCAACAGAAAAAGAAAAGAAAGCAGATGTTGGGAAGTTTGTTGAACTTCCTGGTGCAGAGATGGGAAAGGTCATTGTAAGGTTCCCTCCTGAAGCAAGTGGGTAAGAAACATGAATACTTTGAGAAATTTCTATTTCTGGTTTGTCTTAAAAAAAAAACCCAAGTGTGCTTTGCTTGAGGATGTTAATCTGCTTATCAGACAAGGCTCTTAAGGCAAGTGAATGTCGAAAGCTTTGTCTGCATTAGGGCTGTGCATTCACTTTTTCTCTATACTTTATTACACTGTTGCCTGAACTTGGAATCAGGAGGTTAGTTGTCAGCAGATAGCAAGGTGCTGCTCAGCAATGGGGTGAGGAGAAGCAGGAGAATGGCATTTACCTGGATAATGATGGTGTGTGCACTGCCAAGTGCTATGATGTGTACATACAGTCTTTATGAGTTGGGTTGAGGGAGCTGAGTCAGTGCTTTCCAAGGAAGCTTGAATTTGAGAAGGGAAAGATGTGTGAGATAGCCTTCCTTGGGGAAGCCTGACAGCAGGTGGAGGCCCAGGGGTCCAGACTATACGGAATACCAAAGCACAACGTGTTTAAAGACCACGCCGAGGAGATGTGATGAGATGAGCCAATACAATAAATTAAATTTTCAGCCAGCTTTTAATTTTCTGTTCATTTTTAGAATTGTCTGATGACCTGTAAAATTTCCATGATTGCATTTCTTCATTAAACTGGCTGTTCAGCATCATGTGGCTTCTGTAACTGTGTTTCTTACTCTGTTAGTCCAGTATAAACTGTCACTCAAATACTACAAGTTATGTATTATGTACATGTATGTGTATAACATACATTTATCTCAACTTAAATATGTAGGTTTTAGTGTCTTAATCCTGGTGTTTTACTTAAAACACTGTTCTTCAGGGATGTGTCATTTTTTGTTTGTTTGTTTGTTTTCTAAGTGATTTTCATTTTGTTGATTTGCAGATTTATATCTAGTTTAAAATGTCGGTAGCTTTATAGCTTGTGCTAAAAACATACAGCAACCACCATTTAAGGAAATTCCATTTTTCTGAATTTGGCAGGTTCAGATTATCTGGTAGCTGCTACTGGGCATCAGCAGCAGTTGGTTTAAGTTAGTCTGTAAAAATTGAGATAATTGCAGTCCAATTTTTATATCCATAGTGACACTTTAATTTACAGACTTGGCTATTTTTAACAGCTAACTACTAAATTTATGGTAGAAGAAACATGATCTACTTTCATAAATATGTAGTATTTCAACAGATATCCTATGTTGTTTTTCTATTACACTTTCTCATTCCCTCACAAAAAAAAAAATAAAGTCTAGCTGAAGTAGTGCTAATACAGCTAATACATATAGATTTATTTTTTATTTTGTTTTTAGATATCTGCATATTGGTCATGCCAAAGCTGCCCTTCTAAATCAGCACTACCAAGTTAACTTCAAAGGAAAACTTATTATGAGATTTGATGACACAAATCCAGAAAAAGAGAAAGAAGACTTTGAAAAGGTATGATAAGGGAGCACAGAAAACCAAATCCATTCAGTGTGTAGCTAATTTAAAGGTAAATGGCATGGCAGATCTGCTGTTACACACTCTTTTTGCACTAGGTTTTTATGGTATCAGTATTATGCTTAAGTCTTATGCTTGGAAGAAATTTTTGTCAACTTTACCTTAAAAAGCTTAAAGCCCTTTTACTGGCAGCTAAGGTATTTCTTCCCTTTCCTCCAGTGTTTGTGTTACAGTGTGTAGTTGTGCAACTCATGCAACATACAATTGTTTTCATTGTGTAAACACTACTCAGTAATTTGTTTCAGCTTTCATCTCCTTGAAATTGTTTAAATCTGATCTCATGTAGTTATAGGCTGTGAATGAATGTTAAGTGCATGCTTCTCTTTAATGCTTATTCTTCCTGGACAGGGGATCACTAAAAGCATCACATCTGGCAGGGAGAGGATAAAGATTTAAGAAAACTAGCTTTTCTGGATATTACAGTGTACATTTTCACACTTTACAGGTTATTCTTGAAGATGTGGCAATGCTACACATCAAACCAGATCAATTTACATATACCTCAGATCACTTTGAAACAATAATGAAATATGCTGAGAAGCTTATTCAAGAAGGGAAGGCATATGTGGATGATACTCCTGCAGAACAAATGAAAGCAGAGCGTGAGCAAAGAGTGGAATCTAAACATAGAAATAACTGTAAGATATTTTAAGTGTCAGTCTTGCTTTGTGTTCTTTTTGATTTGGGAACAAAACTTGATTTTTATTATTTTATTTTCATAATACCATAGAAAGTAGTTTATTTTTCTTGTTCTTAGGTGTTAATAAGAATCTACAAATGTGGGAAGAAATGAAAAAAGGAACAGAATACGGACAAACTTGTTGTCTACGAGCAAAAATTGATATGAGTAGTAATAATGGATGTATGAGGGACCCAACTCTTTATCGTTGTAAAAACCAGCCTCACCCTCGTACTGGAAGTACCTACAAGTATGTCCAATTCCTCCTTGTGTGGCCTGCAACCTTTACTCTTTTTCTGGGCATTTACCATTCCTTAGTAAAGGAATGCTTAGTAAAGGAATTCTTTTAATACTTGGAACCTGCTAGCGTTTATGTAATGAGTCTCTTGAATTTCTGAATGCAAATGACTTTTAAAGCCTGTGAGCCATCATGGTCAACAGTGAATATTGTTTTGGCCCATAAATACATTTTTACAATGGAGAACTTTCAGCCAAAGCATTAGTTAAGACTTAATGGCTGTATTTTGGGCAACAAAGCTGTTTGCTCTAACTCACGGAGCTTAAACAGAATAATGTCAATTTTAAATTGCTACAATTTTATATTGCTGCAAAATGTCCTTGATCTACTTACCTAAGTGACTGCTTCCACTCTCACATAAAACGACTTCTGACTGTGCAGAATGAAGAATAACTACATTGTGCATTGAAGTCAGCCTACTCAATTGGTCAAGGATATGGTTCAGAACCTATTTGAAATTTGTTTCCAGCTATACAATTCCCTTTTTGGAAACATTAATTTAATGTATTTATAATAGTAAGACTGTTTGTGGATAGGGGTTTGTTTTTAAACATGAAATCTTTTTCTCATTTTTTGGTCTTCTAATGATTCCTTTTGATAATTAAGGAAAGAAAAACAGCAGTTTATGGGTTTGAAAAGAACAGTAGCAGTATAGGGTTGGGTTTTTTTAGGCTTGAATATTAAGGCTGTGGTCAATTAACTTCTTGAAGGCTTTCTTTGTTTTAAAAATGTCTTGCTCTCTTTAATTTTTGTGGACTATTTGTTATGAATGTGTTATTTTAATCTTGATCTGAAAGTTTTCAGATAGGTTATAAATATTTATAATGCATGCTTAGTTAAAATGTTTACGTGAGAGGAAAGTGTTTTGTTCTTCTGCCCTGCTAATTGAAGGTCTTTTTTCTCAGGGTTTATCCCACATATGACTTTGCCTGCCCTATTGTTGATAGTATTGAAGGTGTCACACATGCTTTGAGAACAACTGAATACCATGACAGAGATGAACAATTCTACTGGATCATCGAGGCACTGGGCATAAGGAAACCGTATATTTGGGAGTACAGTCGGCTGAACCTCAACAACACTGTGCTCTCCAAGAGAAAGCTCACGTGGTTTGTCAACGAGGGGCTTGTGGATGGATGGTATGTTATATGTCTCTAGTTCACTGTTCCTAAGAGACTTCTGACTAGAGCACTCATTTTTAGTTTTGGCAAACATGAATGAATATTTAAACAATATTTAGGAAGTTTGATTATTTACAGTGGTTTCTGCATGTAGAGTTTGTCTGTTTCCTGCTCTGCAGTAACCGTGTACATATATTCATGACCTGTAATAAACATGAGGTAGCTTATTTTTGGACTCTGGCTCTTGTTGTGGGTGCCACTTACACATTTTCCATTCTGAGGCACTGGATGCATTCCTAAGTAATATCAGAGGAAAGCCTGGATTGAAGAACTTCTAGTCCTATCCAGCTAGTCAAATCCATCCTACTTTCCTCCCACCTGCCCTCCCCCTCCTTCTTTCTTTTATTTTTTTCATGTTAATTCGATTTTTCTTGGTGGCATGGTAACCCAAGTATTTACCTAGGAAGGGTGGGCTGTGAGTTTACACTTCTGCAAGTAGTTCAGAGTCTAGAGAGGTTCCTTTGTTCATTCTCACCATAGGCTAGCTGAGAGAGCACAGCATCTGGTGTCATCTTTTAGTACAGGAGTCGGTATTATCCATGGATTTTTTCCAAGTCAGACAACTGCTGGTAGTGTTTTCCTGGGCTGATGTTAGGTAATTCTATGCTCAGCCTATGAGAGCATCCTTTTGCTCAATTTCCTAGGCTGCCAAGTTGTTGTGCTCACATGTCCCAAGTATGCTCTTTCTTTGGTTGGTTTTATTGGCCATTTGTTTTGGAAGATTAGATTCCTAGGTTATGTATGGACCCAGTCTGCTGGAGCCAAAATTATCCTTTCCTTTCCTTGCCAACTTTTTTTTTTTCCCTTGAGGTGTAGCTGGTCTTATAATGACCTTTCCTCCCCTAAGCTCTCCCTGTTAGATCCTCAGCAAGATTTGATTCATTTTCCCACCAACTCATATGTTACATTTCAGATTAGGTCTTTTTATTCATTTCTTGCATAAGAGAAAAAAAAAATCACGGCTTTCTATCACTTAGGCCATCAAGAGATAACATTGCCATAGTCACTCATCTGTTTGTGGTTTCTCTTGAGCAAGAAAACATCAAGTCCTGTGGTTTCAGGTCCATTATTCAGCTGTCATTGGCAAGGGAAAAGGGGATAGGGACATAACTTTTGCCTTGCAAGTTTTTGATTGACTTAAGATTTCACAGGTACAGGAGAGGAACCACTTCACTTGAAAGATGGCTTCCCTCCTTGAGGTGAAGTCAAAGAAAACCTGCACTGTACATATTGTATGGATAAGAGCTCAATCATTTCAGTTAGATTTTTTCCCTCTAGCTCTTAGTTCACTAAGCAAACTACTCTGGAGCTGCCCCTTTGATGGGTGGCAGTGTCAGTAAGGTTTTTTTATCAATGTAACTAACAGGTGAAATTTATCATGGGGCACTAATGAAACTTCTTTCTGCAAGGGATGACCCAAGATTTCCCACTGTGCGTGGTGTCCTAAGAAGAGGCATGACAGTTGAAGGACTGAAACAGTTTATTGCTGCTCAGGTGGGTGTTCTTTTCTGACTCTGAATCTCACTTGATGAGGACAAACTTCTGTGAAGCTTCAGTTAAAGTATTTGTTACTGGCAGGCTTCTTTTTTTTGTGTTTGCTTCTTTCATGTGTACTGCTTAACACCATTGGCAAAATGGACTCCCAGATTTCTTACTTTAAGAACAATTTATTTGGAAAAAGCTCAAGATGCCTTTCTAAACTGTTTTGATGAGAGCAAATGGTAGAGGGTTTACAGTTTAAAGAACTCTGTTTTAAATGAATCTAAGACCTAGAGTATTTATATTAATGTGTTGTTTTGTTGTTTGTTTTTTTTTCTCCAGGGCTCCTCTCGATCTGTCGTGAATATGGAGTGGGATAAAATTTGGTCCTTTAACAAAAAGGTATGTGATGTCTTGAATATGATGCTACTTCAGATATCCTATTTCTGGGATATTAATGTAGAGAATCCAGTGTTCATTGGAGTGCTTATCACAACAAGTAGCAGTTGCAGTCTGTTGCATCATTTGGCACACTTTCAGGAAAATGGAATGTCCCCCTCTTTCTAACCTGAAGAAGCACTAATCCTATTGATCCTCCTATATCAACACTTACTTGCCTTACTGAGTAGTATGGGAAAAGATAATGATATTTGCTGTAAATCTGATATGAAACCTGCATTTCATTTTTCTGCTTTCAAGCTGCGAGCTATCTGTAAGAAGGTATTACTTAAAGCTTTTTACCTTAGCATATAGCTTACAGTGCTGTAAGCATACATAGCATAAGCTATCATTTTGCAGCTTCATAGCACAGTCACATTTGCTTGTATAACAGGAGCTCTACAAACCCACTGAAAATGCATTATTCCTAGTTTTAAAAAGCTGCCTATTTCTGGTTTGGCTTATTTGTTACCATAAACAAATCTTGCTCAATTTGGTTCACGTTGGCCGCGTTTCCTTTCGGTGGCAGAAGGACTAACGCGCTGCATACACTGCCTGTGGAGACAAAGCCAGCACTGCTGAGGTTTCTGACTGATTGTCAAAGCAGGAATATTGCATCTTGACATGAAAAGTGGCTTTTTGGCAGCGGATGCTTGGACACTATAATAAGGCGAATTGTTTTAATGCTGATTGCATATTTTGTGTGATTGTGGAAACACCTGTTATTTTGCATTGGGATTCCTGCTTGGTTTTGCTTAGATAGTACACGACTGTTAATTTAATTAGTTTGTGCTTGTCTGGCATGTGTCTTGTATTTCTTCATGTATTTTGCATTTGATCTGCTACATACACATAGGTTTATGAATTGGTTCTTTCTGTTGCTGCATCAATGTATTTATCACTAACAACTTGGTAAAAATCCACAATTGGCTTCAGGGCTCTTTTTTTTTTTTTTCTTCTTTTTAATTGGGTTTTGAGCTGAGTTTCTTAGACTTGTGACTCAGCTCCTTGGACAGCCCCAAATATATTAACCAATTTTATTTCACAGAATCACAGAATTAACAAGGTTGGAAAAAAATCTTAGGGATTGTCAAGTCCAACCTGTTACCTTACACCATCTCATCAAATAAACCATGGCACTAAGTGCCACATTCAGTCTGTTGTTAAACACTTCCAGGGACAGTGACTCCACCACCTCCATGGGCAGCCCATTCCAATGGCCAGTCACTATTTCAGTGAAGAATTTTTTTCCTAACATCCAGCCTAAACTTCCCTCTCATTCTATCACTGGTTGCCTGAGAGAAGAAACCAATCCCCACCTGGCTGAAATGTCCTTTCAGGTAGTTGTAGAGAATGATAAGGTGTCCCCTGAGCCTCCTTTTCTCCGGGCTACATGTATGTGTGCAGATAGTTTGCAATCTGCAATATGGACAAAAACAATTGGTTGCCTACAGGCAGTTCTGAGCTCAAAAACTTCATCAGTGTAAGAGCTCATATTTTATATCTAATCCTGTAATTATGCTGCTGACTTCTTAGCACTTCTCATCTGAGGAAGGATTGTGAGTTTTAATTAGTAAAACAAAGAGCCTGGTAATAACACTATAAAATTGTCATTTAATTATCAAAATTATGATACTAAATCACATAATACACCTACATTTTGAGACATATGCACAAGTCAGTTTTTAAAGTGTGTCTAACTTTAGTGACTACTCACTTAAAAATGTGCAACTTCCTAAAAGTGTATAATCATATCACTCTACTTGCTAATGGCAAGTAATTAGATGCTAAGTACTTTTTCCTAAAATACAGAAAAATGTATAGCTGTTTAGTTTTTCATGTCAGCAGGAATAAAGTAAGGACACCAAAAGTCACTTTATATTAATAACATCAGGTGTTCTCCTTTGTATTAGTTTCCAGTTAAACTGGGAGGTCTCTGATCTTCTTTTTGGCCTTACATGATTGTTTTACTTGAATTATATGTTTAAGTGCTTCTTAACTGTTTGACAAACCAGTATTTATGAAAAATTATGTGAAAAACTATAACAGCTGGGCAATAAAAATACAGGTAGGCATCTTAGTGGCACCTTTTTATTGCCAATCTCATGTTGTAGAAATCCTAATGAAGTCAATGTTAATGTGTTGCCTTATTATAGTATCTAATGTGTCTGTATTAAAATTGCAGACCTAATTGGTGCTTCCTCTGTAGCCAGATCTGCCCTGGTTCTGCTGGAGCACTGGCCTAGAAAATGAGTATGGCATCAGTCTTGTGCTGCTGAGAAAAGAACAAATTGCACTGATAAATTATTGTTTTAAATTCAGCTACCTAGAGAGAAAGTAGTCCAGACATAATAGCCTATATGCAGAGTAAAACTACATCAAAGTACATTTTGATGTCTTCCCTAAGAGGCATTGGGTCGTGATTGTGGTTACTTCTGGTGTCAGTAGTACCCAATTCCATAGTTTTTACTCAGAGTGTTTTAGTAAAGATTGGAAATTGTGAAGTGTTGCCACCATTTTTTCACTTTTCTGTAGCTTTGGATGGAAGTGACATTAAAGCAAACGTTAAAAAAATGCAGTAACATAAAGAATACCAGTTAATATTCCTTTTTTTGTTGTTCTTAGTGGTTTGTACAGCATTTTATTTGTGTGTCAATGTCATATATTCATGATCCACCTCATTTGTTTTCTGTAGGTTATAGACCCAGTAGCACCTCGATACACTGCTTTACTGAAAGATACAGTGGTCCCAGTAAATATTCCTGAAGCTCAAGAGGAGATGAAAGAAGTGGCTAAACATCCAAAGGTTCTTCCTTTTACTCTCTTAATGTTCCTGTATTGCAGATCAGTAAGTTTGGAAAGTACTTTGGCTTGGAGCAGTCAGCAAGGAGAGTCCTGCTTTTAAATTGCTCAGACAGCGTGAGATAAAACCAAGGTGTATTTTTCTTTTCTCAGAATTGTCAAAAAGTGGGCAACAACTAAATGTGTTTGTTCTTCTAAGAGGATGTAAGGAACTGCTTTTATAAATATGCAGAGTGTATATAGAAGGTGCATTGACAGGCCTCTCTAGGAGTTTCCAGAGTAACAGAGGCATTGCAAGTCTGAAGTGCTGCTCAGACTGTGTTTATTATTGCTTGGTACTAACTTTCACAGAGAAGCTTAAATACAGAATGTTATTCAAGCTTTGTGGATATAATACAGTAGACAGGGCTTAGCCATAACAGTGAGGAATGCAAGAGATGGTTTTTAGGTAATTCATAAGATTAGACTTATGTGGAGAAGTGATATCATGACCTGTTAATTCTACCAATCTCAGATTTGTTTTTTTTAATATGACTTTTAAATTTGTATAGCAATTACTTCTTATCAAAAGCTAAGACCTTGCTAATTTGATACTCTTGGTATACAGTGAAGAAAGTAATATCCCTTAAGAAGGGGAGTGTGGTACTGATACAATTCTTTTTTGGCACTAGAGTTAACAAAGATGTTTTCCTTTGAGTGTGACATCTCAAACTGCACTTAAAGCTTTACTGAAAGCATCTCAGATATACAGTTACACTGAGAAACAAGTGTATATTGCTGAGATTTTGTTTCATTTCTTTGTTTTGATTTTGTTGCTCTTAATGCTTCTGTAGCCATTCCTTTTAGCTGAGAGGTGGACAGCTGGTTTCCCCTCTTATCCGTGGCTAATAGCTGTGACTCTTCAAGGGGCAAAAAATCTGAAGTTTGGTCAGATGCAAGCCAGCATATTAAAACAATGATATTAATAATAAATGCTGCCTGCAGTATGTAATGAAATAAATACTGACCAGAAGAAACAAATTGCAAATTCATGACCAGCTAAAGAAGTCTGAACTCACAAATGTCTGCCTTTTAAAAAAAAAAGTTTATCTCAGTTGTTGAGATGCTTTAAGGCTGAATATTTTTCATGTTATAAGTGATGTAGCTCCAATTTCTGTTTCTAAAAATATATGCAGCTGAAAGAAGCTCCATATATATTTCCACATTAATTGTATAAAAAAAAAATCAAAAATGAGAGTTACGAACTTTATTTTGAAGGGAATTTGCATAGCAAAGTTAAAGCTTAAAAAAACTCTTTTGCCAGTGAGATCTTAAAGATGCATGGTATTTATGGAAAAGGGTTATGTTATCAGTGGTGTTGGAGCTAGTATTTGGTAGAGATATGATTTTTTTGAGTGTACTGTCAGAGGAATGCCTGCAACCCCTGTGAACAAGAAACTAGAGAGTATTGGAAGAATAGTGTACCTTTGCATTACTGCTAACGTCCATCTTCATCTGTCTTCTGTTACAAATAAAGCAGTATTTTAGCACTGCATTAGCTTTAGTCAGCTTATATAATAACAATCTATCCTTTGAAATTAAAATCATCATTCACAGAATGCCGAGGTTGGGTTGAAACCTGTGTGGTACAGCTCCAGAGTCCTGATCGAGGGCACAGATGCAGAGACCCTGACAGAGGGAGAGGTGGTTACATTCATAAATTGGGGCAATATTATCATCACCAAATTGAACAGGTAACCTGTTTACTGGGAGATGAAGTTTGATTTTGATTTTCAGCTTTTTGTTGATTTTTTAATAGGAAGCTTGTAATAATAAAATGTTAATGATTGTTCATATATGTGTATTCTATGTTTCTGTGTATAGACTTCTACTTTGAAATATGCCACAAAACTGCATTTTAGCATAGAGCATAGAGCATATTTTACTGTTACTGCATATCCTCCTCATCCAATGCCCTCCATGTTTCTACAGTAATATTTCTACTGTGAAACAATTTTTTCAGACAGAAAAAAAAACATCTGGAATTTTAACAACTTTCACCCTGTAACAAACACTGGGTTTGCATACAAAAGAAACTAAACCTCTCAGTATCAGTTGCAGAACTGTTGAAAGGGTGAAGGAGATGTTAATGTCATCATAGTATCTTTGAAGGGATTATGTTGGGACAGTGGCAGAATGGGGTGAGCTGGGATAGAGAACATAAATATGTGAAGATTTTTTCCCATGCTTTTCATTCCATATCGTTATTTAAGAAAAAATTAAAGGTTAATTTCAACATGAGTGAATACACTCCTTCATTTTCTACATCTCACTTCAAAAACGAACCCTGAACACTTGTTTTCCAGTGAATCTCTTCACTGAAATCTGTAGTGTTGAATCAGAACTGATACTTCAGGCTTTCCTCTTATTTCTCTCTTTCTGTAGAAATTCAAGTGGAAAAATTGTGTCCATCGATGCCAAGTTGAACTTGGATAATAAGGACTTCAAAAAAACAACTAAAATCACTTGGCTGGCAGAAACTTCACGTGCACCCCTTATCCCAACTGTCTGTGTTAATTATGAACATCTGATCACTAAGCCAGTTTTAGGTAAAGATGAAGACTTCAAGCAGTATATCAACCGAAATAGCAAGGTGAGTTTTCTTTCTGTCCCCTTTAAACATTAATGGTTTCTAGTTGGATTAATTTGTCAAGCAAATAAATCATGTGCTGCCATATTTAGTTTCCATTTGACCTCTCATAATCTCAAAATTAAATTTTGACTCTTGTTTTCTCAGATATTACCTGGCTTTTACGTATCTGGGACCAATAGTTTGAGTTTCTGTCTTGATGCATTCTTATAATATGGCATCTTCTTGCTAGTACTTTTTCTGCTGCCCCTGGAGTTAACTAACATTTCCACACTTCCAAAATCAGAAAATCACCACTAGCCTGCTACAGCTCAACTGTGTTTTGTACTATTTCTTGTGCCCTATTAGACTTGGACTGATTTCTTTTAACACTTACAGCAAGAAGAACTGATGTTGGGTGATCCTTGCCTTAGGGAGTTGAAAAAAGGAGACATCATCCAACTTCAGAGGAGAGGATTCTTTATTTGTGATCAGCCCTATGAGCCAGTGAGGTAAGATGCCTAAGAATGGCCTAAACAGACATTTCAGAGTTTTATTTAGCTTTCTGTGTTTTAGTGTTTTCACACACATGTTGGCAAGAGTAATGTTGTCTGCAGATATTTTCTCCTTTACCAAAACCTTTTTGTGGAATATTTCTGTAGACTGGCATGGCTTTTTAGCTTGTAGGTTCCTGCCTCTTCAAATTGTCTCAAGCCAAGTACATGGCACTTCTGGTGCACAGTACCTACCTTGGACTTAGTGAAGAGGTCATGGTTTCTTGGTGATTTGAAATGTAGAAATTAGGGAAAAGCACTACAGAATAAAACAGGCATTTTACCAATTAGAGTGTGCACATACTATTTAATTGGATATTTCTTTAGCAAGCTATCAAACACCTACACTGCCATTAATAACATAACCATATAAAGTAATGTTAGAAAACTTTTATGGAACAGGAATTGGTGCAGATCCCCAATTATGTAAATTTGGGTAACTAGTTTGTACAAAGATAAACTTATGGTGGTGCAAGAGCATCTTTTAGAAAGAGTAGAACATTTATTTCAATAGACATGATTACATATCTTGTATTTCCTTTACTGTTGTGTGTTCTATAAATACTTTTATAGCCCTTACAGCTGTAAAGATGCCCCGTGCATTTTGATTTACATCCCTGATGGGCATACTAAGGAAATGCCAACATCTGGGTCAAAAGAGAAGACCAAAGCTGAAACTGCAAAGAAAGAGGTAAACTTGTGCATTAGAAAAGTGCCATAAAATGTATTACTGTACATCTGTGGCCATCCAAGATTATCCTGCTGAATACTTGGCCTTTTTGTTTTGCTCTTTTTTAAAGACTAGTTCAGCTGTACAAGGAAATTCTGCTCCACTTGTTGGTCACGCCTCTACTCCAACCTGCACTGTGTCTGAAGGTCACCTGATCATTTACAACAGGGTGTCTGCACAGGGTGATATAGTTCGTGACTTGAAAGCTAAGAAAGCATCAAAAGAAGATATTGATAAAGCTGTGAAACAATTGTTGGCCCTGAAAGCAGAATATAAAGAAAAGACAGGCCAGGAGTATAAGCCTGGAAATCCTCCAGTATCTGTAACTGCACAGTCATCAAAGCTTGGGACTTCTGGTACCCCGGACAGTAAATCTCTATATGATAAAGTAGCAGAACAAGGAGAAGTGGTCCGAAAACTGAAAGCTGAGAAAGCATCTAAGGTAACTGGTTAAACTAAGTTTTTTTTGACTGGGTTTGTATAGGCCATTGTTCTCTGTGGAGGTGAATGGGTGTTTATTGATCAGGTTTTCATAGTGATCATCATTTGGACTGGGCTCTGATCTGTCAAGACTTGTGTTTTCCAATACTTACTTCTTCAGTTTACACAAACTCTTTTCATACACATTTAATATTCAGAATGAGGCAAGTGAATCCTCCTGTTTCTTAGATTGCTGCTCTGAAATGTGGACAGGATTCATCCCACAGCATGTGTTAAATATCCAGATCTGGTCCTTGGGGTTGAAATGCCCTGCAGCATTTATTTGTTTATTTAACTCAATATGGTCAAATTCTGTGACTTCATAGGACTGACTTGTTGCTATTCAGACCCTAAAAAAAAAGCCCCAAAATCGGAATGGAAAGGAAATGTCCAAATACTACAGATAGTTTTGAGATGATTTCCTCTCTGGAACTGAGCATAGAAAACATAGCTACTGCAAGCTTTATTACTTTTCGTTCTTTCTAATGCAGAATGAGAAAAGACAGAAAATAAAACACTTTGATTGCCTAGTGGTTAAATAGTGTTAATGATGCTGTCTTGGTGGCACCATAAAATCTGAATAAATGGGAAGATGTAAACTAATTTATTGTTATAATTTGGCTTAGCACAGTGTGAGCTGTATATCACATAGTGGGAATGACTTTGTTAAAATAGGGTGCTAGTAGAGAAAACTTCTCTGAACAACTCTCCTAAGTAGCTGAGAAAATGGAATAGGTGTGCATAAGCTGCAGGTCTTTTCATGAAAGTATTTATGGTATGCTTGAGAGTCTTATCTTTGTTCCTCCCTCTTTCTGCCCTTTCCTCTCTCTTCCAGGATGAGATAGGTGCTGCTGTGGAAGTCCTTTTATCCCTAAAGGCAGAATACAAACAACAGACAGGCCAGGAGTACAAACCTGGAAGCCCACCTGTGGTCTCTGTCCCTCCTCAGTCTTCTCCTGTTTCTACTCTTCCATCCCCATGTCCAGTAGACAGCAAGTCTCTGTACAGCAAAGTAGCTGAACAAGGCGAAGCCGTTTGCAGACTTAAGTTGGAGAAAGCTTCAAAGGTGTCCCAGCTGTGGATGCTTCTGAGTGGAACAGTATCTTCAGTTTAGACTAAAACCTAATTGCAGGTTTTGTGAAATTTGAGGAGCAAAGTATAAGCAAGTTGCATGAAGTGCTCTCCAAAATTCTCTTCAGCTGATAATATGGCTGACTTCATGAGTTTTGTGACAGTGCATGGAAATTAAGTAACTTCTTTTTTTTAGTGATGCAAGATAAGTGAAGTGGAATGTAGGCAGTAACTTGAAAAAAGGGCTGTAACTTGAAGCCAGAAGGGCAATAATAAATTAGGGACTTTTTTGATTGTGGCCAAAGAGCCATTTTTACTCAGTCTGAGTATTTGCTGTCATTCTCTGGTGTACAACTCATGGACTTCTGTTACTGGGGGGGGGTCTAAGCCACCTAAATGAGAGGCCTTCATGGCACAGAAATCAGCCCTTTTGTATGCTACCTGATTCAGCCCTTTGATGTACAGGTGTTCTGGCTAAAATGTTTTACCACAGGACTCAATAATGACCACTTAGGCTTACAAGGGAGCTCTGGAAGTTTTGTGACAACAGCACAACTAGTGCCACTCTAGCAAAGGTTGTGTTATCTCAGCTATTATGTTACATCTCTGTTATTTCTACCTTTATCTGCAACTGCTGTTTTTTCTTTCTTGCTTCAGGAACAAATAGATGAGGCTGTGAAAATTCTTTTAAGCCTAAAAGCAGAATATAAACAAAAGACAGGTCAAGAGTACAAGCCTGGAAATCCACCTTCAGCTCCTCGTCTGTCTTCTGCTGCCCCTCCATCTTCTGTATGCTGCAGTAACTTGGCTACCTGTAGCTTAGTGGATGGCAAAGCACTTTATGATACTGTAGCTGAACAAGGGGAAGTGGTACGCAGACTCAAAGCAGAGAAAGCTTCCAAGGTATAATAGTAATTTGAGAGTAAGCAGTTGTAATTCTTACCACATTTTGCCACTGGGAGGGAATCTTTCACCAGGTAATAATCAAGCTCTCCTGTGTCTGGGTCATGGATGGTCTGATA
Source organism: Serilophus lunatus (assembly GCA_013399895.1). Taxonomy (NCBI): domain Eukaryota; kingdom Metazoa; phylum Chordata; class Aves; order Passeriformes; family Eurylaimidae; genus Serilophus; species Serilophus lunatus. Next base: position 97,137 of record VXBA01001246.1, read on the forward strand.
ATGCCAAACTATTTTGATGCTGGATACTTTCTTGACTCTGAGGTATAGAAAGCCAAACTTAACCTCTCATATCTAAATGGATAGGCACAAGCATGGCAGATGTCAACCCTGCAGAAGTTTTTCAATTACTATCTGAGACAAGTGACTAATATGCTGCAACAATAGCCAGACTGTTGTAAACTTGACAAATTCAGTGATGATTTGTTTTGGTTTTTTAGAAGATTTTTTTCTGAAAGAGGTTATTGTATTTTTAATGTAGGTTCTGCTGCAATTGTTAACAGGTTATACTGGCCAGGTAGGCTGTGGGAACATTCTGGAACAATGTGACAGTTCTCAAACACACTGCTGGTGGTTGGGGCAGAGCCATTACTTGAGTCTTCCACTTCCTATAAAGCACTGTTTGTTGCTAGGTGGCAATTTTATTTTCATAGCCTGAAAATCAATACTTCTTGTCAGATCCTTTCTTTAATTCTCACCAATACATGTTGCTATTTCTCCACATAGGATCAAATAGATGAAGCAGTAAAACTCCTCCTTTCTCTGAAAGCTGACTTCAAGGAAAAGACTGGGCAAGAGTACAAGCCAGGACATCCACCAGTAGCTCAAGGGGCTTTGCCTCAGGCATCAAACACAGTACTCAGTGGTCCAGACACTCCTGAAGCTAAAGCCCTGTTTAGCAAAGTAGCTCTTCAAGGGGATGAAGTTAGGAAATTAAAAGCAGAAAAAGCAGAAAAGGTAAAAACATATATACTGTAATATAAAAATGTAGTATGTGTATTTAAATCTAAAAATCTATTTGAAATTCAGTATGGTTACAGGAATTAGAGATGTACATTTAGAATACTCAGCATGTGAATTCTGAGATCTGAAAAATACTTCTTTAAAATCATTCCTGTCAGATATGGTACTTAAAATGTTAACATATTAAAATAATGGCTTTTGTAGATTTTTACCCACAGTGTGTGAATGTCCATGATACCATAATATTTTTCTTTTTTTTTTTTCCCACAAGGAAAAGATAGATGTAGCTGTTAAGGAACTTCTTCAATTGAAGGCCCAGTATAAGTCTGTTGCAGGAGTTGACTATAAACCAGTTTCTGCTAGTGGTGTAGATGACAAAGACAAGAAGAAGAAAGAGAAAGAAAACAAGTCTGAAAAGCAGAGTAAGCAACAGAAGCAAAGTGATGGTCCCAAAAAAGAACCTTTGCAAGGACAGAGAGGTAATGAGCACTCCTCAAATGGCTCAGGAGAGGGTCAAGGCCCTAAGAAACAAACAAGGTAAAGGTGCAGTCTTTGATCTTATTTGACAGAAACCTCAACTGTTTACCTCTATTCAGATTTAGAATTGCATAGGTGGACATTTGCAAAATAACTGTGGACCAAGCCAAAAGCAAGTTACCAAAGTTTATGTAGTGGCAGTTGTACCTCAGCATGCTGTACTGTTGCTGTCATTAAGAACTTGCTTTGGTTCACTATTTACTTCTGCAAATGTGCTGCTGTGTCTTCCTCAGTATAAATCCTGGGGAAAAACTCCATACTCTCATACTTCTTATTATACCAGGGTTTCCAAAATATTTATTGTGAGTACCTTGAAAAGTATAGCCCAACTCAGAGCAAGGCAATGCTGTTGATAGTGGTGGAATTTTCAGTGATAATTACTGTTCATCCCCTCTCCTGCTTCCATCCTGAAAGTTTAGAGGTCTTCCTACAGCATGTATTATGCAGCACTATATGTTTCCTGTTTCATATACATAAATCACAGAGACAGAGATGTAGTTACTTTGTATAGAAATTATGCCAGAAAAATGTATTTTTTGCCCTAAAACTTCTCTGTTTGTAGGGACATAAAAACTTTACTTTTGCATGCTGTTATTTCAGTTTGGTAAATTTAACCTTCTTTAGAATCCTATAATTTTATTGGTTATTTTATATTGATGGTAGGGTCAGTTTTCTGTCTTGAACGGTGTGACTGACATTCACATGAGCAATAAGTTCAAGTTATGATTCTTTCTGAAATTGTAGCCACTGGCTAGGTAAGAATGTTTAAAATAAGGAGTAAAACAACTTGCACACAGGTCTGGTTAATCTTAAGTTCTTACTGGGGGAAATTGGGTTTTTTTAATGCATCATTGTGAGGTTCCTTGATAACAACCATGGTGAGAATTTAGAAGGGTTCAAATGGTAGTAAAGAAACAGAGCTGGTTTTACTAAATATTCTTGTTAGCCAAGGTAAGAAAATACTCACACTTTCTACCAGCCAAAAGTTAGCTTTACAAAGTAAAATTTTCTGGTCCATGCCTCTCTTTTTCGGGCCCACTTCAGCCTCCCTCTCCCCGCCCTCCCCAAAAAAAGGATTTAGATAAATTTCACTGGTAAATGTTGCACAGCATAAACCTGGTTCTTTTCTAATACCATAGGTTGGGTCTAGAAGCTAAAAAGGAAGAAAATCTTTCAGAGTGGTTCTCTCAAGTAAGTGCATATCAATTTAAAATAATTCATTCTGTTATAAATCAAGATTGTTTCGGATTTATAACTTTTTTTTTTAAATACAAAGCAAAGTACTTTCTCTTTTCTCTGTCTTACGTTGCTCTCATGGTCTAAGTAGAACTGCCTGGGTTAAAGAATAAATTCCTTCCTGATTAAATTTAGGAAGCTGTAAAAAGAAAGATTGTTCACCACTCCACCCCATATATAATATATATAATGTATATATGTGATTTTCTTAATTCATACCTGAATTCCTGTTCCATTAAGAGTGCAAAACTTCAGTGAAATGGTAGGAATTTCAGAGGCTTAGGAGTTTTATTTCAGCTCAAGGAGATGCATAGTAAAAATTATTATCTGCTGACACTGAATGAGTTTGCTGGCTTGTGAGATTCAAAACAATCAGAGTAGAAATAATTAGATTAGTCTATCTTTGAGAGATTGTAAATAGGTATCAGTGGTGTACTTTGCCTTTTGGTAGTGTAATTTTTGCATAAGGAATAAAAATCTCTTCAGACGTGCTAGAGACATTTCTTACAAAAGGTAAGTTTTTTTGGTTCTTGGATCCATGAAATCCTGTTTTAGTGAAGTGTTTACATTATTGAGATCTATTATTAAACTTAATGTTCCTGGTTAACTTTGTCTAGGTAGCACAAGCATCTTAAAGTCTATCTTAGCTGCTGACTTTTTGAGAACAAATACTTTTAAATAGGAGCCTTTTTGAACTGCATGCCACACACTTGAATTACTGAATGTTCTCTGTGTACAAACTCAAACTTCAGTATCTAAATCTTTTGAAAGGTGATCACAAAATCAGAGATGATTGAGTACTATGATGTGAGTGGCTGTTATATTCTTCGTCCTTGGGCTCATGCTATTTGGGAAGCTATCAAAGACTTCTTCGATGCAGAGATCAAGAAACTTGGAGTGGAGAACTGTTACTTCCCCATGTTTGTGTCCAAAGCTGCCCTAGAGACAGAGAAGTCTCATATTGCTGACTTTGCTCCCGAGGTACCTTCAACACTTTGTTTCCCTCTGACTATAAGAAACCCCAACCACTTAATCTGCAGATGAGTATGAAAGTTTGGGGTTTTTTTTTTTCAGACTTGTTTTGATTTTCTTTTTTCCTTGTTTTAGGTTGCTTGGGTCACAAAATCAGGAAAAACAGAACTGGCTGAACCAATTGCTATACGTCCTACTAGTGAAACAGGTAGGTCTCTTTTCAAATAGTTTGGCTATAAAGGAAACAGTTACAGGTATAGCGTAGCTGATAAGACAAAAATCCCTTTTGAAAAGTGGAAACCCTCATTTTTTAGCGTGTTTCCTGTAACTCCTTATAAAAATGTCCTAGTTTTGCTGCTGCTTATAGCAACTCTTGCATATTCCTCAAAACAGACTTTTTTAGCTAATGCACAATTTAGGAATTTCTTCATTAATATCCTGTAAACTGACTTGCTCTGTCCGAAAAACACATTTGATTACTTTTTTTAGAGTGTTTATAAGAAAAAAATCACTCCAGTTTTGCATATACTTTGACTATAGTTGTGACATGAGCTTTAACTAGAATTTCCTCTGAGTAATTTAAACAAGCATTTTAAAACTGAGGCTGGATGAGTTCTTGGTTGAGTCAGGTCTAGTGTAACATCCTGAATGTGAATTCCTATTTGTGAACCCAGATGTATTTGCATACTGTAAGCCAGTGACTCAAGCACAGTGTCATTAAATAATAAGCTTTGGATTGCACTTTGACCAACAGGAAGCAAGCTATTTTGCAGAGACTCAGGATAATGCAAAAGCACTCCTGTGAAAATATTATGTATTAACACAAAAAGTCTGTTTTAAGGGAAATCAAGCATAAAAACATAGTTCTCAACAGCATAAGCTTATATGTATCAAAAGAAAAGCTTTGACATAAATGCCTGTATTGTGCAGAGACCCAAAGCTGCTTTCTTTTTACAGTCATGTATCCTTCCTATGCCAAGTGGGTGCAGTCACACAGGGATCTTCCTATCAAGCTTAATCAGTGGTGCAGTGTTGTGGTATGTGTGCATACAATTTCTGAGTATTATTATTATTATGATTATATTATCATAAGTACAGTGTAGGGAAATTATTCCATGTGGGCTTGGCATGATGATACTGATCACAGCACATATTTCAAGATAAAAGTATTGATATGGTTTATGATTTGTTTTTCTCACTGTTTTCAGTGAAACATTCTTTATCCATGTATACTGTTGATAATATTAAGTTAAAATCTGTGACTGGTTATCTTTATTGAGAATTTGATAGCACTTGCTTAAAATCATTATTTTTAACAATAGTTTGATGCATCAGTGCTAATCATAGTGTTCGGTTTTTTATTTCTGCCCCTCCAGCGCTGGGAGTTCAAACATCCCCAACCCTTCCTTCGCACTCGTGAGTTCCTTTGGCAAGAGGGTCACACGGCATTTGCAACATATGAAGAGGCAGCAGAGGAGGTAAAAAGGAAATGCACTGGTGCTTTACTCCATGGCAACACAAACAGATCTAGAAACTTCACAGAAATCTTCTTTTCGTTGAGAATCATCGTGAAAAATGCCAAGTGTGATAGAACCCACTTTTTTCTCAGATGTAACCCATGTTTGAGGGTTTAGTCTCTATGAACAGCATGGGGAGTTTGCACAGTGTGATATACAGAGTGTACTTTCCTTAAGAATTATTTTCCTTAAAAATGCTTAAAAATAAATTTTCCTTAAAAAGTCTAAATAGCACATTTACCTGTTAACTGCTAGAAGTTTTAACACTTTCTTTGCCCACAAGACAAATGTTTTATTGAGTGTTCCGGCATATCTTTATTTAGCAGATATTCAAAATCCTTGATGGAAACTAGAAGTCAATATAACCATTGGACTGTCATTCTGCTGTGACTTTTCCTGTTTTTTGTCATCATTTATAGTTGTTGCTATTTGATTCATAGAAAATAACATCCAAACTTTAAAGTAATTGAAGAAATCTTAATTTTTAAAAACAGTCTTGAGAAAGTGTAAGTTTATAAAATTTCAGAGTCTGTCATGTAAAAATATTTCTTACTGTAATGAATGTAAAATACTGAGTAATTCTTAAGACTGTATGTTCATCATAGGTGTTGCAGATACTTGATCTGTATGCTAAAGTGTATGAAGATCTCCTAGCAATACCCGTTGTGAAAGGAAGGAAGACAGAAAAGGAGAAATTTGCTGGGGGTGATTATACAACCACTTTAGAGGCATTTATATCTGCCAGTGGAAGAGCTATCCAGGTATTCATCTATTAGATTTTTTTTCAATAAATACAGTAAGATGAAAGATTTAAACTGGTGCTTGATAGAACTTCCCATTGAATAGAATTTTCTGTGTGCTTCTATTTCAGGGAGCAACATCACATCATCTAGGGCAGAATTTCTCAAAGATGTTTGAAGTTGTATTTGAGGATCCCAAGAAACCAGGAGAAAAACAATTTGCTTATCAGAATTCCTGGGGCATTACAACTAGGACTATTGGTGTAATGACAATGATTCATGGAGATAACATGGGATTGATACTCCCACCTCGTGTAGCCTGTATTCAGGTGCATAAAAATACTTTAAACTACTATTTTGTTTCTGTCTTGTCTTGGAATTTATGAGCATTTCCTATTGGGAAACTGGAATACTTAACACGGAGCTGTCTAATTACAGAATGTGCTGTATAAAGATAATACAAATCATCAAGGTACTTGTGGTGGACAAGTCCCTCTTGATAGTCTATCCATTTAAAATAGTGTTATCTATATCATTAGTATGAAAAGAGAAATTCATCCTTTACTTCTGAGAACATTTAAGACATTACTGGAATATAGGGCCACAATATTGTTTTTAAGATTTTCTAATAACAAGGAACTAATTTTTTTATGAGGTGAAGTACCTATCATGTTTTATTGCAGGTTGTAATTATTCCCTGTGGTATCACAAATTCCCTTTCTGAAGAGGACAGAGAGGCTCTGCTGAAGAAATGCAATGAGTATCGTGGTAGGCTGCTTGGTGTTAACATCCGTGTCCGGGCTGATTTACGAGACAACTACTCACCTGGTTGGAAGTTCAACCACTGGGAACTTAAGGTATTTTCATTTCCAGGAGGTATTTTGAAGCCTATGTGTTTTGGGGTATGTTTGAGGTATGTCATGCGTGCCTTGTATTCTGTAGGCAAATTTTTTCTCTAAATGAAGAATTGCTGCCTGATAATCAGGGATCACTTTCATTAATAAATGAAGAAGAGATGTTTTATAAGACTTGTTCTGTTTGTTATGGTTTTTGAATTTCCAAGATTCAAATATCTAGAAAATTAAAAATTACTTCCATGTTTAAAAATTTGTACTAATACTTAAGTGCCTCCAGGCTCATGGTAGTGCCTTCTGTGCACACAGTAGAACAGAGCAATATTTTTTTTGTTTCAAAATTGCCATGTTCCTTTTTTATAGTAGTTGAGAGGAACAGTTCTGCCTCATCAACTATAAGAGGCTTTTATAAAGCAAAGATAATGAGCAGAATGAAACAATGATAATAATGGTAATTAGAATTTAGATGGTGTGTTGAATGATGTTACAGGATCGTATTTTTGTTCTAAATTTAAAGTTAGTTTCAATATGTTAATCTTCAGTATAAGATGATAGAAACTACTCAAGTTGTTTGAGGTTCATATTGTGTCCAAGTTCTCTTCCCTTTGTACTCTTTTTTTTTTTTTTNGCTCTAGTACCAGGAGTCCATGTTGGATGACTTTCTAAATATGATTAGATTTATCAGAGAGACACAACATGGGGCAAACTTGATGTTTTTTTCTATTAATGTGTCAAACATAACACATAAACTGCATCTTCAGGCTCATTGCAGGCACAGGATGTTCATTTCATTGAGTACTGATAAGGAATTTTTATAGGGTAAAAAATACAAATATGCTGGCATAAGAAGTACAAGAATTAACTGGAAAGTATCTTGCCTTAGGTATTTTCAGCTTAGCAGATTTCTGATACTACTTTCTAAGAGAGCCAAGTCATTGGTGCTTCTGTTATAATGTCTAGTATTATTTCTGTTGCTTTCTTGGAAGTCTTACTGAGTGACTTAGGCATCTTCTTTCACTGGAAAGCAGTATTAAAATGAGAAGTACTAGATACTTTTTGTACAAGTTTTTATTATGGATCAGCTTTTTTTGTGTCATAAAGTAGAATGTTCAGTTTAAATTGCTTGTTAATAGTTTTGAATAGCTTTTTATATAGCTTTGTAGTAGTAGATATTTTGGATATCTATCTCTTTGGATAGATTTTACTATATTATTCACCTTTTTTGGCTTAAGTAGTCAGGATAGAGAAGTATAGGGAATCATTTGGAAGCTGTGAACTAGAAGAGATTCCAGAACACATATGGAAAGCTTGTGAACATGTTTTTATCCTCCTGTTCACCTCTTGAACACTGTAGAATGGTTTTAGCTTATAAACTTACTGATGCAATTTCCCCTTGGGGTGGGGAAAGAATCCTGCAAGATGCATTTGTATTTGCTCTCTTCATTTCCTGTGAAAGAATATGTGTGTCTTGGGATACATGTTAGGATGCAGAGAAAATAACTTACTCTCAGTAGACTCTTAATTGAGTAGTTAAATGGAAGCTTTTTGTCTGATCATATATGGCAGTTGAGAAATTACATAGTTCTTATCACCAAGGTTTATGAAGTGTGAAACTTCTGCCAAAGTAATTATCTGTTTGCAGTGAGATATTCTTTGCAATTAATGTTGATATTAGGGCTGTGTTTAACAGAATTTTTTCTTTTTGCTGTTAATACATTTGAAAGTGTTCTGTGAAAACAGAATTAAAATGTATTATTGGATGAATTGGAGCATTATAATTACTACAGAAGTTTTAATCGTTCAGACTTCAAAAATCTGATTTGCAGTATCTGGGATAATTGTCTCAGTGCAATGTCAGTTGTGCTTCAGTGTTACTTGCACGTTGGCACCAGTGCAGTCTCCAAGCTAGTAGAGGAAATGAAGAGAGTGTGGGTGGGAAAGACAAAAATGCATAAAAGTTGTGGAATAGATGGTGATTTGGTTTTTTCAAAGAAACTTACATGTGTAAAGTGATTATTAAGACTGAGCTTAAAAAATTTAACAAACAAAAAATAAACCATGGAGAGAGAAAAAATGAACTCTTCTGAAAACTACTTCATCATGATAACTTCTAATTGCTTTTTCATAAAGGGTGTTCCGGTGAGGGTTGAAGTGGGACCACGAGACATGAAGAGCCAACAGTTTGTAGCTGTTAGAAGAGACACAGGACAGAAGCTGACATTATCTGAACATGAAGCAGAAGACAAACTGAAACAGATTTTGGAGGAGATCCATGCTAATCTTTACAGCAGGTAAGTGGAGTGGTACAGTAAATGGCTGTGCCAGTCACAGATGCACTTCATCTGTCTGAAGAATTTCTCACGTTGTTGGTTTATCAGTGGAGAAAGACAGGTTAGGCCCATCTTTGTTTGTGACATGTAATTTTTCTGCCTTTTAAACTTCTGCACACACAGGTGAAAGAAGTTTCCTGTTGTCATGAAATGGAATGTAAAAGGTTCTGAACTTATCTTAAAAAGTACTTCTGTAAATTCATGCAAAGTATTAATAAACAAATACACCATAAATAGTTTATGGAACAATAATGTCCCATTGAGCCAGTGCTGCCCAAAGTAGGGCAATGAAGCTAGTGAAGGATGTAGAGCAGGATGAAGAGCAGCTGAGGGAGCTGGGGTTGTTTAATCTGGAAGAAAAGAAGTTTGAGGGGACCTTATCACTCTGTACAACTAGCTGAAAGGAGGTGGTAGCCAGGTGAGGATTGGTCTCTTCTCCCAGGTAACAAGCCGTAGGTTAAGAGGAAACAGTCTCAAGTTGAACTGGGGGAGGTTTAGATTGGATATTGGGAAAAATTTCTTCACTGGAAGAATGGTCAGGTATTGGAACAGGTGAAGCAATGGAATTACTGTTGATGGAAGTGTTAAAAAAGTGTGTAGATTTGGCATTTAGGGATATGGTTTAGTGGTGGACCTGCAGTGTTGGGTTAGTGGTTGGATTTACTGACCTTGGAGGTCTTTGCTAATGATGAACCTTAATGATTCTTTGGTCCTATGAACAGCATTCATTCATGAAAGATGCTTTTGGTACTGAATTTTGAAAGATACAAAGGAGTACAAAAAACTTCAGTAGTTGAAGTTCTGTGTTCAGGAATGTATTTTAAGACTCTATTGACTTTCACAGGATTGCTTTCTTGTAAGCAATCAAATACTTTTGGATCTGTTATTTGCCCTTACTGCTTATGCTAGAATCCTTCTTATGTGTGTCACTGCAAATTGTTGCTTGTAAGTGCAGGTGCTGACAGAGCACTGAGGCAGATGAGTTTTTTACTTTCTTCTGTGGTGATCAAAGTTGTTTAAAGCAGAGTATTTTTACCCAGTTAAAAAGCATCTTGTGATTCAAATTGAGAACATAATTTAAAAAGAAAAATATACATCTGTAATGCTTATGTATTTCTGTCTACATCTGGTCACTGTTGAACTGTCATGCACAACGATGTAAATTTAGATGGAGAAATGTCCAGCAACTTGGAGAATACTCCATCAGAAGTTAATCCAAATTTTATCCCTTTGATCAGAGAAGTGGTAGAAAGACATAACCCGATTAGGAAGATTCTAATGAATATGTAACTTTTCTTGTAACTTCTTGTTTTGAGTGTTTCTGAAAACTTAGTTCATTTGGCCACTGACATTATATGCATAAATCTTCCCTGACTGAATTTTTTATTCCTTTCCTTAGAGCATCTGAGGACCTAAAAAATCATATGGTGGTGGCCAATAACATGGAGGACTTTCAGAAAGAGCTTGATTCTGGAAAGGTGAGGAAATGTACTACTTCTAATCTTGTGTCTCCACACACTTTCCCTTACAAATAGTGAGGGGGTAGAAATGAGGTCTAAGCTTATGTGTAAATACTGTTGTAGTGTTTATGGGACTCTCCCCTCACAAGTGGGTGATGCCTGTCCTGTAAAGCTGCACAAAAACAAATTGCCTTTCCCAATATTTATGATACAAGCTGCTTTCTGCTGTTAGAGGGGGGTATTTACTGAATACACTAGTCAGGTTACAACCATTCAAAATTTAGTCTTATGGCAGAGGTGACAGGGGGTCTTGAATTGACTTACAATGCTGCAGTCTGGTAATTTGCATATAAAATGTGATGGCTTTATCAGAATATGCTTTTCAGAGAGATTGATATAAGCATTCAGGTTACAATAATAATCAATATTCCAACCAGTAAGTAACCATTATTCTAATGCCAACAGTGACAAAACACTTAATATTAAGTCTCGTAATAAGGTCTAAGTAAAAGTTTAAAGTACAAGTTATTTACGTCAAAGAGGTTCTACTTTTATGACCTGAGTAGAAGCCATCAGGTTCATTAAGAATTACTGCAAGTCAGAAACCTCTTTGGGATGATAGTAAGAATAATCCATCATGTGCATGGTTGAGCTCTACTGATTTAGACATCTATGGAAGAGTGTTGATGTTTAGATGAAAGATTGTCATCTGTATAGAATTGGGCTGCTGTTTCTTTTTCAGAATTTTTTAACCCTGGAATTCTACCACAGATCAACTTGTGAAATTGTTCATGTATTTAGATTAACACGTCCAAGGGGTAGGATCTTCAGGTTATGTATTTCTAAAGAGAGCTCAAGTGGTTTTGTGTACCAATTAGATCTACTCTGAAAACTTCTGATGAAAATTGCAAGACTGCCAAGAATTCGTAACTACTCTTGTTGACTTCAGAAATGGTTTTAGGTTATTCCTGGTTAGGCTTGACTTTCCATCACACTATTTTCTTGCATTTCTATTGCACTTAAATTCAATTTAGAACGAGATGGAAAGGAATAATGATGGACTTCAGAGGAAGGACTGTTTTAGCATGCCTATGAAGCCGAGGACAGAGATGTTTTAGATGTCATTCTGTGCATAGATGCTGCCTTATTTTCCTCCTCAAAACTAAACACAAGTCTGTAGTCTTTACTTAACAAATAATTTTGCTGTGCATAGGTGTTCAGCCAGTACTGTGCTCTCATGTGTTGTGATTTCAAGATGTGCTGTCACGTATCTTTCACCTCTGAATTAAACGCACACTTTGAAATGATGCTTGACTGTCTTCAAGAAAAAGAAATTGAGAGCAGCAAAAGCTCTTTAAAAAATCTTGAGATGCAGTACACTTACATGCAAAAATAATCTGAAATGAAGAGTCAAGCTTATTCCAAGGGCAGGAAAGGAATGGGAAGTTAATTCTGTATTTTTACATGCACCTTTACTTCTGATAAACTCTGTAGAACTTTTTGTTCTCCTCCTACCACAGAGGTTTCAAATGTTACCCTTTGCCTATGAAGAGGGTAAAATACCTGGTTCTTCTATGTCCAGCACTCATTGCTGTGTACCACTAGATTATAGACATAGGATTAAACTATTTGTTCAATGTTTAGAATGCTAATATCATCCAAATGTCATTAAACTGGAAATGTGAACAAATATTTTTACATTCCATGTTGGATACTTTTACCATTTTGGTGTTTATGTTACATAAGTTTATTATAATTGGAATATCTGAATTGAAGAAAATTGAAAAAATAGGTCACTTCACATTTGTTTCACTCTCTACCTCTCTATGTTGTATGAACAAAATGTTATAGCAAGTGTATTCTGTAATTACTTGAAATTACACTCTGTTAGTACTGACTACTGTTCAATAGGAAAATTTGTAAGCTGATGTGCCCCTGTTTAATCCCTTTTGTTGTTTTTCCCTTGGTGAAATTGCAAACTTATAGCTTTTAAGTTGTATGCAAAGTTTATTAAAACTCAAAGGGTAATTGCACAGGTATTTAAGTAGTTTTATTTCACTAACAAAAGATTAATGCAAGAACAGTGTAGTATAGTAGTTCCTTTTCTCTGTGGCAAGAAATTGAAGCTATAAAATGAAGTTTAATAAGGTGTGTTTCAGTTAATGGCAAATTGAGAATTTTGAAGTAAGAGTGTAATTTGGTGAAAGGAAGACACAGTGAATAAACCTTATTCACAGCTTGGATAGAATTAAAATGGCTCTGAAGGCTTAATTTAGTAGCTGATGTTGCCCTCAGAGATCAGCATTACATGAGTGTTCAAATGTGTGGAGGAGGTGTCTTTTTAACGCTAGTGCTGTTTCTTAGTTGCAAACTGAATTTTCTTCATGAAAGTCCATTAAAAATTAAAACAAAGTGAATATAAAACTTGAGAAAAGAGGCTTGCTACAATAGCTAAGAGTAGTACTGAGAGAAGTGTATAACATTATCATTTTAACTTTACTTTCTCAATTTTCTTCAGTTAAGCTAACTGGAGGAAACAGCAGGCAAGCACCACCATGCCCCAAAGAAAAAAAAAATACTGTTAGCAGTTCTGTTTTCTTAAAATATATATGCCCTTGTCTTGCTCAGAAAAATTGAAAATTCAAATGGAATTGAAATGGAAACTTTGTTCAGAGGACACTATCTTGCAGTGCATAAGCAACATTTGTTCTGCAGTTTGAAAATTCTAAGCTTTTCCTGGAAAATGGATCATTTTAGGAGAAAACAGTATTTATACTTTCCACAAAAGGAAGATGTATTGAGTTAAAAAAAGATTTAAATTTGAAAGCTGATTTGGGTTTATTTTAGGTTTGTCCATGCTGCAGTGTGGATGGATGACTGCTTATCTATTCCTATGATGAAAAAGAGCTATTAACATTTAATAGGAACAACTGGAACTTCTCTCATTTTGGGTGTATAGGAGACCTGAAGGTTTAGGAATCTTTCAGAGACAAATATGATTTTTTTAGATGTATAACTGTTGTGTTTTTATTCTCCCCTCCTTTCAGATTGTACAAATCCCTTTTTGTGGGGAAATTGAGTGTGAGGACTGGATCAAGAAGACCACTGCCAGGTAAAATATAACTGAACTGGAGAGTATCTACCAAGATGAAAGATCAAAATATTTTGAATCCCTAAAAACAGGAATGCAAGATGCCTCTGGGTATAACACCTATGTATAGTCCTTGGCCTTGACTCTTCCTGTCCTCCATAGTTCAGTATATTTATTTCCCTTAGTTCTGAAACTTTCAGATTAATTAGTGTGGTTTTAAGATTTTATGTATAATACACATTATTACACCCCTAGTTTTTAATGAAAGCATTTATTTATGAGTATACTTTTATTTCAGGGATCAAGATGTTGAGCCTGGTGCCCCTTCCATGGGAGCAAAAAGCCTCTGCATACCTTTCCAGCCTCTCTGTGAACTCCAGCGTGGAGCAAGATGTCTGTGCGGCAAAAACCCTGCCAAATTTTACACCCTATTTGGTCGTAGTTACTAAATTATTAGTGAAAGAACCTTCTCCTTTATCTGTGAATTGAACTTTTTTAATAAGACTGAAATAGCCCCTTAAACTTTAATCAGTTTTGTGACTTTTTACATAATTCAAAGACAAAGCCATAAAACCATAAGTTTCCACCCCAATTGTCAGTTCTAGGATAGCAGTAATTCACAGACTTTTCTGTAAACATCTCTAATAATAAACATGTATTGTGAGCTGTAATATGCTGTGGTAGTTTTTTTTTTTGGTATTTCTCAGTGGAGAGGAATCCTTTGCTCATGTCTTTTTTTCTGTTTTGGTGCATGTATCTTCTTATACCTTGAGAAAATTCCTGAAAGATTGGTGAGAATGTTATTTTATAACATTTACATGTACATTTATAACATTTACAGTTTAGCATGCTGACATCTACTTTATAGGTAAAACTTCTGCTTTTAATTTTGCCTTCCATTTTTCAATTTTCAGTAGAGACTTGCTGCTAACCTATAGGCATGGTGAATGCTATCTTTTTAAAATTCCCTCTGGGCCAGGTGTTTAAAGGAATATTTTCATAGAGGCTTAGTGCTTTGGGTTGGAAGGGACCTAATAGGTCATCTAGTTCTAACCCTCTTGCCATGGGTAGGGACACCTATTAGACCAGGTTACTCAGGGCCCAAACCAGCCTAAACTTGAACACCTCCAGGAATGGAGGGTCTACAACTTCCCTGGGCAACCTGTGCCAGCACCTCACCACGTTCACAGTAAAGAATTTCTTCCTAATATCTAATCTGGACCTGCACTCTTTCGGCTTAAAGTCATTCCCCCGTGTCCTATCACTACCTGCCCTTGTAAAATGTCCCTCTCCAGCTTTCTTGTAGGCTCCCTTAGGTACTTTGAGGATCACAGAATTAACAAGGTTGGAAAAGACCATTGAGATCATCACGTCCAACCCATTACCTAACACCATCCCATCATCTAAATCATGGCACTAAGTACCTCATCCAATCTCTTCTTGGGATGTTTTAAGGTCTCTGGAGACTTCTCTTATCCAGGCTGAACAGACCCAACTCTCTGAGTCTGTCTCCATAGGAGACGCACTCCAACCCTTTAAGAAATGTTGTGCCTTCTCTGGACCCTCTCCTGCAGATCCCTGTCTCTTGTATTGCGGCCCTCAGAGCTGGATGCAGTACTCCAGGTGGAGTCTCACAAGAGCAGAGACAGAGGTGAGAATCACCTCCCAGATTTCCACTACATTTTTACAAGTTTGAAAGGTTTTCTTCAATTATATGCCACATTGTTAGCAAGATGCAGGTGGATGCCATTTCTTCCAGGTATTTTGCAAAGCCCTATTTCTCTTATTTTGTCGTCTGATCTTTATAGCTGTCTGAGAGTGACACTGCAATGAGTAATGCAAAGGCAGTGTGAAGAGTGGTATCTTGAGTGCTAAAGGTTTTAGGCTGTGGTTATATCTACATTGTGTTTCATAAAACCATCTTTTTCTTTTCCTGTACTTACTAAGTGTTACTTTAGCAGAGGAGGCTGGATATCACTGAGTTATGAAATTATTTTAAAAATAACATTTCTTGTATTCTGGGCGTAAGGTTGGCTTTAAAAAAAAAATCAGCCCTGATACATAATAACTCTTGGAAGACACATGCTTGATTTATTACTATTTTTTTCTCCTGTATGTTTTTAAGGCTGTCTATGTCAACCCCTTTCCCAGAAAATTGTTGAGTAAAAACTTGGCAATCAAAAGGTTGTAAGATCATCCCCAAACTCTTCCTGGAACAATAATCTGTGGCTGCCTGTTCCAAACCCCTATTTTTATGTAGTAGCCATAGTACAGGACACTTAGAATGCTATTCCCAGATCTTCACACTCTTGTCAAATGTGTGCAGAATGTTTGCTAGTATTCAAATTCCTGTGGTCAGCCTTCCTAGTCAAAATCTTGAATATTAAATCTGAACCAGTGGCCTATCCAGTTTGGGTTCATGTACCTTGTGATAATACCCCAATTTTCCCACAGAAAAGTGCAAAAATAATCAAATATTTCAGATCAGCTTGTTCGAAATGCTTGAACACACAGAAATTCTCTGTAATATTCCTTGTGTGCTGGCTGGTCTGAAGAGTTTGCTTCGGTTGTATCTTAAAATTGTTTATCATCTTGCATTCATCTGTCTAGATATTTTTCTCAGGTGTAGTAATGAGCAAAGATTTGGGGAAGTCTATGTCCAGTGCGTGCATCCATCTTTGATTTCAGTTGACAAACCAGAAAAGTTGTCCTAAAGCACTACACTATCCTGACAGAGGTCACTCTGTCCTAGTGTGCTGCCTGTAATGTTGGCTGGGATTATACCTTGAAAAAGAAGGTGAATAGTAACCACCCAAGTGATCTTTTCAGAGCCTGAAATGATGAGTCAGAGCAGCCTTTAGAGGGATTTCTCCCTGCAGCATTTTGGTGCTGGGTAATGGGGAAGGCAGCAACCAGAAGCTATAATGTCCTCAGGCATAAGAGACAGGAGTTTGCCAAAAAATTTTGACAGAACAAACCAGATTTTCAAAATAGATGAGCACTTTCAGCTCACATTGCAATGCTGTACAACACTGATACTTTAAAAATCATGGAAGCTGTTAATAGAACAAAGGAAAGGTAAAACTAAATGCAGCTTATACCAGTGCTGCAACCTTATCAGTTTGAACAAACAGCCAACCTTCAGCCAGTTGACTGGATCAAATTCGTGAGTAAACATGTTGACACACTGTTCTTAGAAATCAGTTGCTCTGAACCTACAGATGGGTTGGTTTGAAGCCAGAGATTTCACAGAAGGCCAGGCTTTGCTTTTTCTTTTGTTTTTCCTCTTATGTTTTCCAAACATGTTTCTTCCTGATTGTAATAATTGTCTGGAATGTGGATGACTCAAGTGCAAATCTCTCTGTGATGATCTTCCACAGGAAGACTAATGTTTGCTTGAGAGATAATGTCCATGTCAAGCATCTTTTCAACAAAAGCACAATCTAAATTATTTGTAAAGCACTGCAGAAAAAATCTTTCAGACTCTTGTGTCTGTTAGAAAAATAGGTGTATGAATTGGAATAATACACTGCTATTGGTTAAATGACACTGCTTTATATTTATAGTAGGATTGCAAATTTTACGATCTTCCTTTTTCTTGTATACTGGTAAATCTGGGTTAAATGATAAGGAGGAATGTAAGGGAACTGCCTTAATGGGATGCTAGCAGCTCTTAATTGAAAAATAGAGCAGAGATGAGCAAAGGAAGTGATTTATTTAGCTCTTGTTTTGGTAATTGCAGCCTTGCGTAAGGCAGGACTTTTGAGAGCTCTGAAGCTTGACCTTGATCTGTTCCCATTGAAAGGAGAATAACTTCAAAAAAGCCCCTTATTTTTCATGCTCTATATTTTGGAAAATAAAATAAGTAGCTAGACATCACTTTAATGCGAGAAAGAAAAAACCATCATAAAAAGAGGGAGATCACAGATGGGAGATGATGAAGAGTAAGTACCAGTTTTCAATGTTGTAATTGGTTCTACTAATTTACTCTTCCAGGGTTAACAGTGTTCTTAAAATAGAGGGGAAGGGGAACACTCAGGTTGCAGCTGCAGTATGTAGATAGACAAATTACCAAATGTTAAAAATTACATATATTGACAGGTGAGATGTCTAACAAAATGGATTTTAAACATAAATATTTTCACAGTTGAAACCCTTTGAGGAAAAATCTGGATGAAAATTGAGGGTTAGTGGTTGAGTTTTTAACCTAAAGTTAATTCACCTTGGGAAGTCTAAGGTCAGCAGGGACAGTTGGTTAGTTCAGGTTATCAATATTACTATCTTAGCTCTCCAAGGCTGTACTGTATAAAATTTTCTTCCATTATATCTTGTAACTAACTGTGTATATATGTACATAGATGGGCATTTTAAACAAAAACCTGGATCATAAGCTATTCAGGAGGACACTTGCTCCTATTGTCCATAGTGCCTAGTGTGCTATAAATTTCCTTCACCAAGTTTCTGAGTGTGCATTAACTATGGGTACACTCAGGAGCTCAACAGGTACTATGATGAGCAACAAAAAATGTTACTGCTTCAACATCTTACTGTATTCTAGAAATGACACAAAGTACAAGCGAGGACATCATCAGCTCTTATTTTCCCTTTAACTTCTGTTTGTGCTTTCCATGACTTTTTCATGAAGCATGAGGATTACTTTGGGATTTTGAGATAGGCAGAGTTTTCTAAATGGGAAATAAACAATGTGCTTTGGGTTTATTGTTAAGCCTCAGCTTCCATATATACTGGCTGTTTGTTTAGAAAATGGCCTCTAAATTTTCTCCATTTCCATGGGCAATGTTAAAATGTACCAAAAGCACAAGAAGTTGTTGTGTAGTTGTTGTACTAGGTTGCTAAAATGGAAGATCAGTTGTCTTTGAAGCTTACTATTTGAACCACATCTTCAGTGATTCTCACAACCAGTTCATGTTTACTATGCTTTTAAAAATGATGTCCAGTCCATATGGATTTAAAATATCTGTTTCCATAGGAATGTAGTAGGATTTTTTCAGTAATAAAATTATTGGCAACAAAAATGGCAGGAACAGACGTAAGAGGAGAGTTTTATGCAAAAGAAGCCTTCTCTAACAACTCAAAATTCTGAACCACCTTTTTATGCTCTCTTGTGGGCCTTACTCAGTTTTTAGGATTTTGGACACTGCCAACTGAGTAAAGTAGCATGTGCTGGTGCTCCCAGTAGTCTCCCTTCACTTATTTTTAGTTTCTTAAGGAAAAACCCTCTTGAGCGTGGAACACCTGAGACCTGGAACCCTCAGGCTGCCATCAAATGACAAATCTTGCTAAACTGCCCTTTAAACTGGTTTATTGCTTTACTGCTTCCTATAAAAGTGGTTCCCACCTGTAAGCAGCGCTGACAAGTAAAGGGCAGAATCACAGGCAGCGAGCTGCTCCTCGCACAGCTCTGTGTCACAGAACCTCAGGGTAAGGGGCAGATAGCAGCAGAAATGGGCCGCTACTCAGGCCGGAGCAGCAGGCTCATCCTCATGTGCGTGGTGAGCCTGTTGATTTTTGCTACTGAGATCTCCGTAGCCTACGTCGGCAATTCTCTTTCTTTAGCTTCAGATGCCTTTGCTGTTCTCTCCCACTTGATCTCCATGATCATCGGCTTGTTTGGCGTGAGGTTCAGTCGCATCAGGTGGCACAAAGCCAGCACTTTCGGCTTCTGCCGGGCAGACGTGCTGGGGGCTTTTGGCAACTCTGTTTTTGCCACCGCTCTGATGTTTAGCATCTTTGTTGAGGCTATCAAAAGGTTTCTCAATCCTCAGAAGACTGAGAAAGTACTCCTCGTCCTCATTATTGGAATTTTAGGTCTATTCTTCAATCTATTAAACTACGTTATCTTCATGGACTGCTGTTATTGTCGTGAACCCCACGGAGACCCTGAATCAGGTAAATAGACTCATGTAGTTGTACAGTGTTCCCAGCCCTCTACACTTCTTCTTAATTTCTTTTATAAAAGACTGCTTACTGCTTGCCTAAGATGGGCATGTAAAATGTACTTCATTCTTTTGTTAGCGAGGATAGTGGACTTTATGCCTGAACCCATGCATGTTTCCAGCTATCACCACATGTGTATATCAGTAAGTAACATGCAAGTAATGAATTTGTTGTCTTTCTAAAGTGTACAGGGATCTGCAGGAGAAATTTTTTCCCTAATCCATTGGCTAGCCAAACACAGGACAAAATACTACTATCCTGAGGGGATACTTGTTATGAAATAGCTCATCCTGAAATCTCTTATCCACAATCTCTACTCTCAATATTTTAGTAATTCTTCTGTAATTTTTGTAAAAGCTGTTATTATCTTTTGAGCAGTGTTTACAGTTTTTATGAGACAAAGGAATAAGTAAGGGCGAAAGGAGAGTCTCAGCATTCCTTGATTTGGGAGTATGTTGTGGAAATATCTGGATCCTGACTGAAAAAACTGTGACTACAGAGCTGAACTATTCTTTGCTGATGTTTATGAGCCTGTGCTTGGGAAAGGATGCAGAGGAGAAATGGGTACTCTACTACAGAAAGCTCTTGAAGGAGGTTCTGTTCAGAGCACAGAGATTTGGCCTTTCAGTTTAATTTTCTTAGCATAGGAATTTAAAATTTCTATGTTTGCAAGGAGGGATGGGAACTAGTTTTTTTTATTCCCACAGAAACTATTTCGCTTTATTTGATGCAAGACACATGCGAGTTCTTTTTCTCTCTCTGTATGTTTTTATATACACATACAAACATATTACTTAAAAATAGAAATCTTTCAGTTGAGATAGCAGCCAGGTATTTGTGTTAACTGGATGTGCTGGGGGAAAGCTGAGTGAGCCCAGCTGAAAAAGCAGCTTCTCTCTTATATACTGTGATATACTGCTCTAGGCGAGGTGAGCTAAATCTTATGTGTGACTTTCAGGCTTTGGAAATAGAAATTAAAAATTTGTTTATTTATATTTTAG
Organism: Serilophus lunatus; assembly: GCA_013399895.1. Taxonomy (NCBI): domain Eukaryota; kingdom Metazoa; phylum Chordata; class Aves; order Passeriformes; family Eurylaimidae; genus Serilophus; species Serilophus lunatus. The sequence continues at coordinate 117,574 of VXBA01001246.1, forward strand.
TGTTGAATGTGTTTTCTGTTGATCTTGAATCAGAAAATATCTCTGTTTTTTATTAAAAGTATGTCCAGATTATATTAAAGCTTTAATGTTTCTGGTGTATAACACTAAACCCAGAAGTAAAGCTGATTTTGGTGCCTGTTTTTTTAGATGCCAAATTGTTTAAAATTCGAGCTGTTCTTAGATTAAATTTGTGATGATATGTAATTAGCTGAGGGATTTAATAGGCTTTTATGTTGGGAACTGTCAACAATTCCTGGCAAAGTCTTCTTGGAAGACAGCTTCCGAAATTATGCTTCTGGATGAAGTCAGGGAGCAGGAACACATCAGCACTTACAGCAGAATTAACTGAAATTAATGGCAACTTCGTAGCTATGTTCTCACTGAATTTCCAGAATCCTGCTCCTAATAACTCTCAGGGACAGCACAGCCATCCCTATCTCTCGAATAGATTTATGTCCAAGCACCTGGCAACTCCACTTTGCTTTCAACTGTATTTAAGTTGCATGAGCCAGGGGTGAATTTTGTACCATCCCACAAATACAATGTGTAGATTAGTTGGTGGCTTTATCTCTCTGTTTCTGGTATGATGAAACTTCTCTGCTTGCAGTAGTGCCTACAGGCAAGAGAATGCCACTTTATACTGTAGAGGGAATGCTCCTTTCTTCTGGACTTAATTTTGTAATTCCCACTTAGGTAAAATTTCACACATTTCTTCTAATTCTCTCTATATTCAACCTGAGCAGGATTTTAATTCCATTACTTTCAAAAGAAATGTTGTTCCCCAGATAACTGTACTCTGAAAGGCATACTTCCATGTTTTATTTTAAGTATATAATAAAAAATATGATTCCAACTCTCTCATGTCATCCTGTGTATGAGGAAAATATGCTCTTTCCTGGAGATGGAAGTCAAGGCAAATTTTCTAGTGCATCAGCATCACTACCAGAAATTCAAGCAGATGGACATGGTCTCTGAATCCTGCTTGTGCAGTCCAGCTGTCCACAGGCAATACTTTTGGTGACACCTGAGCGGTCTACTCACATCAGTGATGGTCTGCTGAAAGGTAAAGATTTGTAGAGTAGCCCTCTAACTCTTAGACTTTCTAGGGAAAGGGGACAGTCCCCTTCATATCTCTATTTCCCAAGCAGGGAATGGATTTAAACAGCCCCATCTTCTCTTGTATTTGATTGTTTGAAAAACAAAACCAACAGAATGAAGATAGTACTGTACTGTGGGCACAGAGAGCAGCGTGAGGATCTAAATCCACTGCAGCAAATTCTTCCACATGTATTAGTGCCACAATCACCACAGCCAACAGTTCATCTCATTCCTCTGTTGCATGGTCCACCATCAGGATGGAAAATTGGCTGATGGGTTTCTTGGATGCTACTGGCAGCAATGGCAGAGTGCACATTGCTAGCCGGGTCTGAGACCTGGTGGACACCGAGTGAGGTGTTTACAGGTGCCAATCCAACTCTCCATCCTTTTCCCTTATTCTACATCTGTACTCCTTATTTAATTGATGGCAACATCCAAGCATCAGGGGCTCATCTTAGTAAAAATATTCTTGTTGAACTAGTGTAAATGTGCTTTTTCCAAGTTGCCTACTTAGCCAGACAGAGCTAATTTCCTTCTCAATTCATTGGCTAAGTCTCTTTTGCCACACCTCCCTTATTGTTTTGTCCCCCATACTTCTCTTTTTTCTGGTTCTTGCTACCCTTTCCTACTCCCAAAGTCTTCATCTACTGCCATTCCCCCTTGCCTCTCTCATTTTTTCAAGTTCCTGTCTGTCCCTTCTGCCAGCTGTAAGGACCTCTCCCTTCCCACTGGGTTGAATTAAGGTCTGTCTGTCCTCTAGGTCCATCTTTGCACTTGATTCAGACAACGCTGAGTTAGGACTAAGAGGAATGGTCAGCAAGGGCATGGGGAGGACATGCCCCTAATCTTTCTTTTGATGCTGCCCAGAGCAGCTACTACAGGTATAAAAATATTTCTACACTCTTTAAAGGAATTGACTGCTGTGTGGAGGTACTTGAGCCAGCTCTGCCATCCATATCGGAGGGTATCACAGGCTAGTTATTGCTTTGACTTGAAATCCAGGAGATACTTGAAAACACAAAGAAATATTAAAGAAACTTTTCCTTGCTGTTGGAAATAACAGAGCACCTTTAGTCAGAGTTTTCTGACTATTGTGAGACCTTCTGTCTTATGTAGAAAGTTTTGGCACAAAGATAAAGAATATGGCAAAGTAATAAGCGGCTGAAAAAAAAATCATGCTCTTCTAATAAATAGCAGAGAATTTTAATACTGGCCATGCCCTTTTTAATTAGTCATAAAAATACAGAAGCCTGTTTTTCTGCACACAGAGTTCTGGCTACTCCTGTTCATGTAGATCAGTGCAATGGTCTCTTCTCCTTATTTATGTGCAGTTTTAAACACTTAGAGGGTCCAGAGTTTGAAAAGCACCATGTTAGTCTGATTATAGTAATTCTCTTTTGTTTGTCTTGAGAAAATTAATAAAGATTTAACATGCACAAAACATTTGTTCAGTTGTTTTGTGATCTATTATATAGGGAGGTGGGAGGGAAGTAGAAAATAAAGACGTTACCCAGCTCAAACCATCAGACACTAAGCCACCAGTAAAATGTCCGGGACTAGGACAGACAGCTTTCATCTTCTCATGAGGGACCTCATGGTCTTTGCATGGCTCACAGTCTATTAAATAAAACACGTTATGTGTTAGCAGCCAAGCGGCTTGCTTTTATGTTTTGGTTTGTGCAATTTAGCAGGTATGGGTGTGAGCTTTTTGTGTGGTAGCACTGTCGGATCTTGATTCTCCTATCTCAGTGTGCACCAGCAGCCTGCCTCTCAGATAAGAGGTGGATATAAGCTAGCAGTCACATACATGGAAAACGTACCTTCTTTCTCCTGGATCTGTGCAGAGTGAGTTTGTTTATTCTGAGGCTTGCTTTTAGGCACATCTTTTTTTTCCAGAGATTTGGGGATATACATGTGTGAATGGAGAGAGGCACTAGCCTTAACTGCCTGGGTGACTTGGGAAGGCTTTATTGCTGTAGTATTCTAGGCTACATTTTCACATCTCTTGTTACAAACACATTGGTCCTGGGGGAAATTAGAACATTTATAGGAAAAAATAAGTGCATAAATGGCTACTTAACCTGTGTCTTAATGCCATAGACCTTTCCACTGGAGAGCCGGTGAGCTAAAGTGTGCGGGTATCAAAAAGCAGTTGTATTTGTAGTGTGCTCTCTGATTCAACAGACCCAACAACCTATACTGCAGAGAGCAAAAATGGTCTGGGAATTAGAGTTCCAGAATAGAGGATTTCAGATTTTTAAGTTGTCAGTATAATCACTAAACTCACCCACATTTAAGAGGAAAAAGATAAGTTCCCTGAGTGGAACAAATTTTTCTCTCAAATGCACTGCTGAAAGGGTGACAGACTTTGCCAGTCTGACAACCCAGACCTGTTTAAGGAAGAAGATGAAACACCTGTAATAACAAAACAGGCTTACTGTGTTTTTCACACCTGAAAAGAATAAAAATATAACCTCGAGATCAACATTACCCTGTGTTATCTCTCCTTTTAGTATATCTTCCTTAGGCTAATGCTATTTTTCCCTGAAAGTACCAACCCTTCAGTAAACTCCTCGTGCCAATTCATTCTCTACTGCATTCATAGAGATGATTGCCATACAGATGAGTGTATTACACAGCACCTGAGTTGACCAAGGGACAGTTGCTTCACTTGTATAGTGCATCCTCACCTTCAGAATTTATGCTGCCTCTGTAGTGCACTGTGGCATCCAACTCCTAAATGCCTACCAGTAGAGTGTGTGCAAATGATGAGATGTATGCCTTATCTATCCCAGAAGTGTTAATGTGTTGATGGGCAGGTAATCAAAGCCTACTATAATTAAATATTTAGATTTCATGGCTTTGAGTTCTACAGCATTGCTGGATGTAGTCCTCTCAAGTTGAATAAAATGACCAAAAGACACTCTCAAAGTAAGTTTGAGTGCTTATCAAATACTTAAGATTTAACACACATTTTCTGGAGATCTTCTTTAGTTTGATGGTGTGGCAAACAATCCTCGCCAAATTCTTCCAAAGCTTTTCTGAGCAGCTACCACAAAGGTAATCAGATCTGTGTTAATTTATATTCAGTGAAGCTCTAAAACAAAATATTTAAAAAGACAAGGAAAGTTGTCTTAGTTTATTTAGCAACATGTTTCTCTAAATTTTCTTCAGATCTGTTTTGAATGCTATTAAAAAAAATCTCAGAAGATCAGCTTTCAATGAGAAAATTTTGCATCAAAACAAGTAAAAGCAAATATTGCAGGCTACTTTTTGTCTAAAAGGGAAAGTGCAGAATAAAAAAGTTAAGTCTATGAGTAAAGCAAGCAAAGCATCCCTGGATGCCTTATGTAATAGCATAAAGGTAAGCTTAAACCTTCTGAACCTACATTCCAACAGTACTAGTGGTGCTGAACTTTGGGTATCTGCATTTGTTCTTGACCTTGAACCAATTTCATAGTAAAGGCATAGACAGACTGTCTGAGTTACATCACAGTAACTGTTGTGAGCTGTAAGGAAATAAAAGGACTGTAAGATAACTGAGTTCGAAGTCATAAAGAGTTTCAATACAATGTTTTTAGGCTGACACATCTTATATGTTAACTGCAATTGTTTTATTTGGATGGCTGTTCTGCAGATAGTTTGATATAGACACAGATTCAGTCTAGAAATGCTGCTGGAATAGAAAATGAAGTTATTGCAGTAGGACTCCATGCAATTTACAATGATGAAACCAGTGAGTGGCTTTCTCCTCTTCATGTTCTTTGAAATGTGCTGTGCTACCTTCCAGTAGGAAAAGCTTATATGGAGATGTATATATATTTATATAAGAAATGTAACAGATCTAAATTTTTTTATAAAAACCATGAATTATCAAGTATTCAAAATATTTTAGGAAGCATTATTCTGGTGCTAGAGGAGATACTGACTGGACATGTCATAAAGTATGCTGGGTATTAAGAGCAGGGAATGGTGGTTTGGAACTAAAAAAACTCAACAACCAGCTTAAAATAAGAAAAAATATTACAAAATAAAGACATTCCGGGCTAGAAACGAAATAATCCCACAGGTTCATCATTTCAGTTTCACCTACTGGTGTATTCAAGCCAACTTTGAAAGGGCATGAAAAATATGTTCTCACCAACCACTGGTAAAATGTTTCTCCCCAGGACAGTTTCAGAACTGTCATGAAGAGTCATGGCTCTGATTAAAAATCCAGGAACATTCACCTCTGTACTCTGCCAAGGACACTGATAAAGCTTCCACTCAGACTGCCGAGGTCATGCTGGAGAGCCACCTTCTAGACTTCTGCTCCCTGGATTGAAGCAGATCTAAAGATTTCCCTGCTGTTTCACCGTTCAGTGTATGCCAAGAAACCCCATCTTCCTCTTGCAGGTATGAGAGGGAGATACAAATAAAATGAGGAAGAAATGAGGAACAAGCCACCCGCAAACAGAATACTTTTATACTAACCACCTTCCACAACAAGGTCTGTTGTTCAGTATTTATTTTGTGATTAATTTTGTAGTCAAATTTATCTGTGGCAGAAGCCAATCACATGCTTTTCGTTTAGATTTGCTATGAATTTGGCCCAGCATTCTTAATTTAGAGAAACAAGCTTCAAGGTACCCTTCAGGACTGTCACCGGGTCCTCTTGGAATAAAGTTTAAAGGTCCTCTCACAGCCACTCATTGGGTTTCAGGTCATGGATGCTGCCCTTAAATGTCATGTGCCCAGGGTCAGCCTCAGCTTCTTAGTAAGAAGAAATGTAGTATTTCCCCCCACCCCAGTCTTAAAGAGGCATAACTCTTTTGTCATGTACAACAACATATGGGCATTGGTTTCTTCCAGATCATTCCTGAAATGTCTTTTGTAACTAATTTTTATGGTGGGTTAAAAAGTAATCTCTAGCAGGACTTTGGTAAGAAGGATGAAGAGTGATATCTCTTGATGGTAGTGTTTATACTTTGTTCCTTATTTTCATTATTCTTTTTGCTATCTGGATTCTGTATCAGCATGAGGCTACAAGTGACCTTATTTTTATTCAGCAGTAGAAGAAAATTATAATCATTACTGTTGTTACTGTTGTCATGTTCCATAATTACACAGATATTGTACTTTCATGGGCTGGTAATGGCATCTCTGGAAGGAACTGAGTGGATTTTTATCTGTCACCTTGAAAATTTGTATCTTAAGGAGGGTGTGAGACAAGTCTCCACAATCAAGAGTGGCACAGGGAGGATAAGTAGTCATTGAATGTTTGACCAAGAAAATGAAAATATTAAATGAAACTAGCAGGATTCAGGTTCAAAACAAGGAGAAAGGGATGATAGACTGAGACAGCTGGAGTTATTCAGCCTGTAGAAGAGAAGGCTCTGGGGAGACCTTAAATTACCTTTCAGTATCTATAGGGATCTACAAGAGATCTGGAGAGGGACTTTCTATAAGAGCGTGTAGTGATAGGACAAGGAGTAATGGTAAAACTGAAAGAGGGTAGGTTTAGATTAGAGAAATTCTTGACTGTGAGTGTGATGAGATACTGGAATGAGTTGCCTAGAAAAGTTGTGGTTGCCCCATCCCTGGAAGGTTCCCAGCCAGGCTGGAGGGGGCTTTGGAAGGTGTGCCTGCTCATGGTAGGGGGGTTCCAAATTCTTCACACAATAAGAGATGATGTGAGAAGCTTGATGCCAATTAATATTTAAGTCTACATCAGTGGGTGAAAGGCTGGACTAGCAGATGAATGAAAAATCCACTGAGGGCTTCTAAATATAGATATCTAGCTCAAAAACTCACTTGAGCTGAAAGTACTTGAAAGATAAAAGAATATTAAGTGAAATAATAATAATATACATTTGCCCTGGTTTTACAGTTACTTAAGCATCCCTTTACGGCCACAGGTGGAGTTAGCCTTTTGTCTAGAGGGTCTGACTGCCAATGGCTGTGTTAAAAATTGGTGTGTTGAGTACTTTGAAACCTTGGTACACTGAGATCTTGAAGGTTATAGGAGTGCTTTGCATCTTTGGAGTTCAGAGGGAAAGTAGTCTTGTTTGTAATAATAAGTTCTTAAGGTTTTTACCAATTCCTGTTCCTTAGGATGAGGAAACTCTAGCTTTTCTAGCAGTAAGTTTTCTAGTAAGTTGGCAAATAATTCAGAAAACTAAGGTGTTGGACAACCTTTTCTGAACATCTTAAGAGGAACTTTTTTCAACTCAGCATACTTAGAAACAGAGAGCCTGGGATATTTAGATTGATTGTTTTGTTTAATAGTACATAGCTTGTTCAGGCAATCTCAGTACTGGATGAATAAGAGTGACTATAATATTATATTGCTGAATGTGTAAAACACATAAGGATGCCAAGCACACTGCAAACCAATCATAAAAACGGTTCCTTTCTAAAAGGATTTGAGATCAAATGTTCTGATACTGCAAGTGGACGGGTGCAAGCAGAACAGCAGTGCCCAGAGAAAGGCAAGAGCCGGAGTGAAAACACTGGTAATGGAATCAGTGACTCCTACTTGAAGGATCATGACTTTTTTGGACTATGTGGAAGAAGATCAAGGTGCAAAAGAGCTCCAGGGGTAAGACACACTTTATTCTGAAGACTGGCCTAAATTAATTATTCTTGTTATTGAAATTCAAAACTTGTTGAATGCAGCTTTGTTCATCTGGCAGTTTTAGTAGTCTTTTGACTTGAAGTGATTGTGATACCTGGATGAGGAGTGACAGGGAAGTTGTATACACAACGGAACAAGAAAAAGCTTTGAAGTCCAAGATGTTTCTAAGCCAATAGTGGGAAGGGAAAGGCCCTTGAATGCATAAAGAACTGGTCAGAACTGCTTTTGGCTGAGGTAGCGAATTTTCTTCATAGTAGCTAGTACATTCCTAATTTTGGATTCAGATGAGAACAGTATAGGTAATACACTGCTGGTTTAGTTGTTGCTAAGTAGTGCTTACTCTAAATCAAAGTCTTTCCAGTTTCCCATGCTCTGCCAGCAAGGAGATACACAAGTAACCATGAGAGAGTACAGGCTGGACAGCTGACCCAAACTGGCCAAAGGGATATTCCATACCATAGAGAGTCATGCTCAGTATACACACTTGGGGGAGTTGGCTGGGAGCCGCCACTCACTGCTGGGGGACAAGTAGGACATCGGTCAGAGAGTGATGAGCAACTTGGTGAATATCACTTGTCTCTTTGGGGTTTATTAATATCCTCTTTAAAAAAATTGCAATCGATATTGGTTTTAATATTATTATATTTTACTTTGTTTCAATTATTAAACTCTTCCCATCTCAACCCATAAGGGCATTGATCACTGTGTGGTGATCAGTGACAGGACCCAAAGAAATGGCCTGAAGCTGTGTTGTGGGAAGTTCAGTTTGGATATTAGAAAAAGGTTTTTCACCCGGAGCATGGTTGTGCACTGGAACAGGCTCCCCAGGGAAGTGGTCAAGCACTAAGCCTGACAGAGTTCAAGAGATGTTTGGGTGATACTCTCAGACACTTTTGAGATGGTCATATGCAACATTAAGAGCTGAACTTGATGATCCTTGTGGGTCCCTTCCAACTCAGCATATTCTGTGTCATTCTGTGATTCTGTGACTTTCTGGCTGATAGTGGTGTGTGCCTTGTCAAGCGTGGTAAGACGTGTGATATGACAATTCAGTATGAATTGCTGCTGCTGAAGTCATAGTTCTGCACTGGTGTGTCTCTGGCATAGCTGAAATGCTCCAAACCCTCACAGGACACTATTTTAAGGACATTATTTTCTTTATTTGTTATGTCTTTTATTTGCTATTTTTGGGTTTAGTTCTGTTATTGAGAATTCCACAACTGAGGATGACTTAACCTCCCATAATTTTCTTTGATTATTCAGTTGTTCCCAGCACCTTGAAATGCTGTATTAGTTGTCCAACTCTGCCTTTTTTTGATTTGCCAACAGAGCTGTGACTATCCCAAGACCTGTCATAACAACAAGAAGAAAAAAAATCCACAAATACAAGATAGACATTTACTTGCTTATTATGCTTCTTATAGGCTATCCTCTAGGTTAAAACAATACATGCAATTATTTTTCTCATAGGGTGATGACAAATTCATGCATGCTAAGGTACCACTTTCTTAGATTCAGAATGTTAAGGGTTGGAAGGGCCCTTAAAGATCATCTAGGCTCAAACACTCGCTGTGGTAAGAGACATCTCCCACTAGAATATGTTGCTCAGGGCCTTATCCAACATGGTCTCAAACACTGGCAGGGTTAGGACATCCACAACCTCCTTGGACAACCTGTTCCAGCATGTCACCACCTTCACAGTAAAGAGTTTCCTCCTGATATCTAACGTAATTTCCCCCTCTTTCAGTTTATACCCATTACTCCTTGTCCCATCACTACAGTTTTTGATAGAGTCCCCTCCAGCTTCCCTGGAGTCCCCCTTCAGAAACTGGAAGGTTGCTGTGAGGATTCTATTCATCCTTTTCCAGCCTGAACAGCACCAACTTTTTCAGCTTGTCTTTGTAGAGTTCCAGTCCTAATCTTACCAACTTCATGGCCCTCCTCAGGACCTGCCCAAACAATTTTATCTCCTTCTTATTCTGGGGGCACTGGAACTGTACACAGGACTGCAGGTGAAGTCTCACAAGAGCAGAGTGGAGGAGGATAACAGCCTGATTTAACCTGCTGGCCGCGCTCCTTTGATGTAGCCCAGGATTAAGCTGGCTTTTTGACACACCTTTTGGAAGGCTGGTGCCTGGAAATGAGCTGGCTCAGTAGATGGCACTCTTGTCCTTCGGTTTGGTACTTAAGCCACCAATAAGCACCAAAGGAGCGTAACTATTGGATCCGACATTGGAACTTCACCTTCGGCTCTGGATCGCAGGAGAAGCGGCAGGATAGCCCTACCCGAGAGGGCGCTTGGCCAGCCGCCGCGCCGGCTCCGCGCCTCCTAACGGCCCATCTCTACTCGGTTTATTCCGCGATCAGTTTGTTTCGTGCCGCCCTCGGTCGCTCCTAGTGGCCCCCGGTGCCGGGGCGGGGCGGGCGGTGCCGGGAGCGGGCGGGACCTGGGGCGGTGGCGGCGGCGGCGGCGACAGTGACAGTGAGGGTCGGGCCGCCCGCACTTATTGCGGGCCGACGGCGGCGATGCCTCGGCGCTAGAGCGGAGCGGGACCCGCCGGCAGCGCACGGCCGCCATGGGGCGGTACTCGGGGAAGACGTGCCGCCTCATCTTCATGCTGGTGCTCACTGTCGGCTTCTTCGTGGCCGAGCTGGTGTCCGGCTACCTGGGCAACTCCATCGCGCTGGTGTCCGACTCCTTCAACATGCTCTCGGACCTCATCTCCCTCTGCGTGGGGCTCTCCACCGGCCGCATCGCCCGCCGCAGCCGCCGCGGTCCCCGCGCCACCTACGGCTACAGCCGCGCCGAGGCGGTGGGAGCCCTGAGCAACGCCGTCTTCCTCACCGCCCTCTGCTTCACCATCCTCGTGGACTCCGTCCTCCGCCTCGCCCGGCCCGAGCCCATCGACGACGCCCAGCTGGTGCTTATCGTCGGCACTCTCGGCCTCGCCGTCAACGTCGTGGGGCTCCTCGTCTTCCAGGACTGGGGCGCCTGCTGCCGCCGTCGACGCCCGTCCGCCCCGCCGCCCGCTGCCGCCGCGCTGCGGGATGTGCCCGGGGGCGCTCTGGACGGGGAGGCGGATGAAGCAGGTGCCTTTCGGCTGCATCCTCGCCGTCCCCTCGCGTCCCGCATGTCTCCCCATCCCAAACCCCTGTCCCCAGCCTTCCCCGCTCCTTCCCATCCCCACTCTTCCTCTCGTTTTCCCTCGGGAGCCGCCGAGCTGTTGGACCCACCCGTGGGCCCTGGGGAGTCTCACTAAGCTCACTCAGACACCTTGTACTTTACACTGGGCTGCTGGGCGTCCCATCGGGGTGGGGGAAGGAAGTATTCCTTCAGAGGGCTGCCTAGGAAATGTTTTGGTTTGCTTGTTTTCTTCTTGTCATCTTTGAAATAAGTTGGTTTTGAGAAGGTTGATGTTTTTTCTGTTTGTAGAACTTATACACAACACAGCGTTTCTTCTTTGAATGCAGGTGATGCACCAAATGACCAAAAAAGCCCTGAAGCGGGGTCTGAGAAGAAAAAAGAGAAAAAGTCTGAAGCCTTGAACATCAGAGGTAGGGCATGGGAGGACACTGCTAATTTTATATTAACTTCAAATGCTTTCTGATTTCCATTTCAGATTCCATCCTCTCTCCTGTCCCCCTCCCCCAAATATCAGTAAGAAAGGGAGCAAAAGTCCAGAACTGTTCTATGTAATTGAACCCAGTTATTTTCAGCAGAAAAGTTTGGGTTGTATGAAATACTGCAGGTAGTGACCAAAGAGTGTCATGCTGATTTGGCTCTGAGTGTGCTTATAGTTCTATTCTTTAGAAGAGTGCTACTCAAGATTTTGGAAACCCTGTTGTACTAAGCTTAAATCACTAGCAGCTTTGCAGGGGGGTAACACAGGTAGCTATGAGGAACATCTTTGAGTGTCACTGCTGTAATAGTTGAGCAGTTTTCAACTTTAAAATGCTTTTAGGCAGAAAACAGAATTTCTTTTAAATCCCAAGGTTGATAATGTTTTCTTGTCAGCAAAGGAAAAAGGTTCTGAAGCTGGTGCTGCAGCACCATGTTTTTCAGGTCCTTGAACTGTGAACCCTTTCCTGGTAGAGTCTGGAACAGGATCAGTCCTTTTACATTGTAATTTGGCAGATCTCTTGGAATCTATGGAATGAAACACTCCAGCTAATTCTAGGAATAAATTACCCAAGTGTCACTCCCTGTCTGTTGTAGGTTTTTCCAAGTATACATCTTTATGTACCTACTCTGAGCAGAGCTAAATGCAGATGTCTTTGAGAATCGGAAACACTGAATTTGCCCCCAAGGAAAGGGCTGTTAGAAACCTGAAACATGACAGTAGTTTCAGGCTATTGGCATCCAATATTCCTCCAAGGTCTTTAGTTTGCATTGATGGAATTCCCCTTAAGAGATTGATGTGGCAGTCACATGTCTGCGTTTGTTGGAGGTTTTTTTTGCTCTCTGTGTGTCAGTCTACTTGTCTTTCAAAAGTGTTTTCAGAGCTACACAAATACATCTTTAAGGGAAGATGCTTTGGAAAATCAAACCATGTACTAGAGCCACAACACTTCCCTGAATGAATAGATATTATGGCATTACAGTTGTAAGAATATTGGAGCAGGATAAGTGAACTGTCACACTCAGGAATGGAGGAGAGAAGAATAAGAAACCAATTACTTTAGAGAAGACTTTGTTTGCTTGAACCACAGTGCCTGGGTATAATGATGCTGGAAACTTTCAAAAGGTTAAGAGGTTTTGTGTCAGTTATTTTAAAATATCTGTTATCTTTGATTTTTAAAAAGAGATTTTTTTAAAATGCTACTTTAATATATCATTTTTAGCAAAAGCAATTTGTATTGTCTTTACAAATATTCGTTGCTTCTATAGGCAATGCTACAGATATGTGACTTTGAAATTCTAGTTCAAAATCCATGTTTTTCCTTTGAAGTTTGTTACACAGCTATACTTACTTCATAATCACTTGATAAAAAAATTCTTATGCTGTAGAACTGCAGGCTTCCTGAAAAACATGGTTGGACCAAGTGGACTGGCAGAAGAAGGGCTCCCTTGGTTTTGAAAGTAGTAGGAACAGGAGTTCATATATTCTGCCTGACAGGGTTAATTATTGTGGTGTGATATTATTTCTTCTACTTCTTCAGCAGAATAGTTCAGACTGACCAGCATAAGCTGTTGGAAACTGTGTCACCTATGGCCTTACAATACTGAATTTATTTAGTAAAAACTAGTTTTCATTTCTAGCTTATAATACTAGCTTTTGAGTTTTGATAGGGAAATGGATTAATTTCTGTCTTGGCCCTCATTATATGATGCATCACCAAGATATTAATTAAGATATTAATGACATTAATAATGTAAAATAAACATTTTCCAAATGTTGTATTCTCAATTAATGATTTGTCAAAATTCATACTTCCTCTGTAATTCAAAAGAAGACTTTTGAAACATAGTCTTGTTCTTTATAAGCTGTGTTCTCTAGTCAGCTGCCTTGGCAATTGGATCCTTCCTGTGTCTCTTGCTAGTTCAATAGCTGATAGCCCATGCTGAATCTGGATTATTTGTAAATGGAAAGGAAACACTGCAACACTGTTACGAGGAGTAAAACCCTGTGGGAGTCTGCCAAATGGGGCAGAACACGCCTGACTCCAGCAAAAAGAGCTGGACTCCCTAGAAGCTTGTACTTTCTTATCTGACCCAAGTGATTTGGAGGAACTCCAGAGGTTGTTGCCTTTATTTCTTACACGGATCAAGGTGTGTGTACAGAGCTAGCAAGAAACAGCAGCCCAGGCAGTTTTAGGGCTAATCCAGGATCCAGCTTCACCAAAGGATCCAAACTCTTTGCTGTGTTAATGAGTTTTAGGGGGAGATTTTTACAGCTTCTCCAGTGCAGAGGAAGGGATTAAATGGCAGTGAAACACTTGAAAGTATGTGTCATAAGGACATTAAAGGGAGATGTTTCATTTTATTCTCTCACAGGCCCCAAATAAAAAGTATCGACAGAAATTAACTTCATAGAGAGAGATGTCCTGGGCTAGGCATGGGTTGGAATGAAATCTGAGTCTGAACAGTAAAGACTGACAAAACTGGATTGTGTTTGAGCAGTGATGGGAAGAGAGAAGTTTATGTAAAGTAGTAAAACAAAAAAGAAGAAAAGAGGACTTCTTGGACTATTGTGACTTTATATGAAAAAGACTACTTTGATCATAATAGTTTAAAGGGCAGCTAAACATGTGTTGTTGTAAGAGCTTGTTTTGTGTCTTTAAACCTTTGTGCAAACCCACACTTACAGATGTAAAAAGAGGTATCCAGCATTCCTCTCAATTTAAAGTAGTCCAGGCACATACTAAACCATGTGACTGACTCTCAAACGAGGTTCTGATTTTTGGCAGGGCTGAGGACTAGTACTATTGGTAGGACAAGGTATATGACTGGTAATCAAGCTTGTTCTGAAAATTGGAGTTTGAAGTTATTTGGAGTCATAAGGACTGGGTTTAGATTTTGCTTAGGTAATTTTTTGCTGTGAGTGTCACTGTCTGTGAAACTGAGGGGGGGAGAATAATGGTCGCTGTTACTGTAACTGTTGCTCTCTCAGCTTCCAGGGTAGAATAGATAGATTTAGTCATAAATTTTTAATAGAGATTTTAATGCACCAGGATCTCTTAATAATCTGCAGGCATTTAAGCAAACACATTTTATGTTGCCATGGTATTGCAGTTGGACAGAAGTTGCTAGCATACCCTACATGTTTAATAACGCATCCCACTTCAACAGCTGTGCTTCAGAGTCAGTATTTCCTTTTTATGAAAGCTGTTACTGAAAACTTTGGTTATGAAATTAATGCTTGGAATATTGCATTCTTCATGTCAAGTAGAACATATTTGAAAAATGAAGCATTAGTCTTCTTACCCCCTAAAAACTCAAAGCAAAGCAAAAAACCCCTAAACCACCTTACTAATGGATATAATGCCATTTGTTTCAGGTGTTCTTTTGCATGTTATGGGAGATGCACTTGGATCTGTGGTCGTGGTAGTTACTGCTACAATCTTCTATGTACGTCCTCTGGGGAATGCTGCCTGTAATTGGCAGTGCTACATTGATCCAAGCTTGACAATAATTATGGTGTTCATCATCTTGTCTTCTGCATTCCCGCTTATCAAGGAGACTTCAATTATTTTGTTGCAGATGGTCCCCAAAGGTGTTAATATGCAACAACTGAGTAAGTCAAATTTGTTATTGAAATGCTGTTAATTTTCATTTTGTATTTCAATGCATATGTTATTCATGTAATTACATGTTTGGATTATTTACTCATAATAGCTCTAAATTCTCAAGAACTGTGAGAAATAGTCACATGTCTGTGTCCTAGCAACATGACTCAAATCTCCCTGGATTAGTTAAAGCATGCATTTTGAGAATGTGGTACTCCAACAATACATAAAAAATATCACATCTTGAGCTGTAATGCTTTGTCTGGGTTGATTGTGAAAGAAACAACACTGAGGTACAATATTTTCCAACCCTGTAGTGGCTACTTCCAAAAGGCTTTCAAAACAAACACCTTAGAAATTTCTATTAAGATCAGTTAATTTTGTAGCTCTTAGGTGCTGCTCACACTGGTTAATTGTGGGGTAGCACGGGGTATTTCAGAAATTCCATCCTATTCAGGACTTAATGAAACCAGAAGATATGGGGTCTTAATGGAAGAAGTGGTGCTTTAACATTTCTTCTATGAACAGTTGCTAAATTGCCCGAGGAAAGTGTGAACCCAAAAGGAAATGTGGCCTGTTCATGCAGTCATCTGGAGGCCAAACTGAAGGCAGCTGGGAGTAAATATGTTTTATCAAGTGTATCTCATCCAAAATGATAGTTTGGACACTGCTGCTTTTGGATGGCATGCCTATGGGACAGCTGATAATTAGCCAGTACAGCAAAGCCTCTAATATTTTTCTCTTATGTCTTTCAGCTGACAGACTAGCTCATGTACCAGGTGTTATCAGTCTTCATGAGGTACATGTTTGGGAGCTTGCAAGTAAGAAAAATATTGCTACTCTTCATATCAAGTGCCATACTCCTAAAGATTACCAAGATGCTGCTTATAAAATACGGGAGATTTTCCATGAAGCCGGGGTTCATTCTGTGACCATCCAGCCTGAGTATGTTGACCACAAGACCTCCCAGCTACTGTGCAGCTCACCCTGCATCTCAAAAGCTTGTGACTCTCAGCTGTGCTGCAGTCAGCAGGAGCCCCCCCATGCTAAAACTAATGGCTGCACCGAGAAAAATGACAGCTGTTTTTCTGCACGGCATAAAGACAGTGGTTCAAGTAAAAGTGACATTGAAATCCCTATTGAAGAGCCATCAGCAGAGGATAGCATGAAAAATTGTGACATTTCTGATGACAAATCACAGTCGAGCAGTACACGATTTTAGGCAGTTCCCTCTAGTCTGTGACTGATTTTTGTAGAACAAACAAATCCTGGCTGGGAAGGGGTCATGAGTGTAGCTGAAGCTGGTGTGGCAAAAACATTTCTGTGCTTTAGCTGTAAACCAAAATACACCTAAAAGCCCCTTGTATCTGAAAAAAGGATTAAGATACCAAGGCTGTTGCATTTGTCTAACATTTTTCTGATACAGCCATACCCAGTTCTTTACCAAACTAAGAGTGAATTCCTGTTCTTAGAGTGGATGGGGTGTATCACTTGTTGTCTGCACTGATGTTTGCAGTTCATGGCCAGTGGCACTGGGAATGAAACTCTGGCCTTTCCTGCTGAAATGAGCCCTTTCTTGAAAGCCCTGTGTCTAGTTAATGATTACACTGGGCTGAAGTACTGTTTATTTATAAAGGACTTCAGTAGAGATGCTTTACTGATCCTTAAATCCCATTTTTGCGTGGACAGTTCACGTTTAACAGTAACTCTTGTGCTTCTGGCCAGTGGGGTTTGTGAATGAAATTAAAAGTGACTAAGGAGAAGCACTCAGGAATTTTGACTTTCATTGTTTTCTTGATTTACTCCTGTATTTAGGGACAGAGCAGAAGCAAGTCTTGCTTCTCTAATAGTAATACTAAGGTCCCAGTCTAATCACAGATGAGTGTGCTAAGGAATAGACTGCTTGTCATGAAAGTGAATAAATGCCTATTAACATGGTCTGTACTGATTCTGGCAAGTGGAAGTGTGGGCAGTCATCCAATTAACTTTTATCTTGTTCACTGTTGTGATTGTACAACTCGGTCTTTTAAAATATTTTTTCCTTCTCCTGTCAACAGAAGTTCTAAGAGCCACAGTCTTATTTTATCATTGTGCGAGATGATTGCATTATCTTTAACGTTGAGTGTCTGTCATTATTCATGATGAATAAATAAGCTAATGTGTTTATTATGAACTGTTAAAAATCTACAATTCTATTAATAATTTAATATTGTATTAATTGAGAAAGTACCTTTAAGTCTTGTATACAGTATTATCACTTAGACAGAGCTTTAAAAAAAAAAAATTAAACCAGGGAATTTTGCCTGGTTTAGTCTTAATTATTTCTTGTTGTCTGAGCCCTTCCCTGTGCCCTGCCCCTCCTCCCCCTGCCCAAAGATATATCTCAAAGTGTGTTTAGTGAAGCAGCTTATTATCTTTTTGCTGCTTGCTCTTTTTTGAAGGCACTCGGGCTTGATCTAAACAAAACAAGGTGACGTGCTCTGTCACCAGTATTTGATATAGGTCAGGTGTGTTTTCCATGTTTCTGGGAGAGGAGATAACTACCTAATCCACAGTGAGTGTACAGCTTAGCCTCTCTGGCCATTCAGATCAGAACCAGAAGCTTTCAAATATATTTTACTTCAAAACCAGCCTTTCAATGGTCTGTGTTGCCTGGACAGGCTGTTTTATCCATTTATTCATGGGGACACCTTTATAAAATACTGCTGTCTTCATCTAGTCCCAATGCCTCCTGCCAGAGCAAATTGATTTCCTTCGTGGGCTGGGAAAATATCAGGACCTCCTTGTAAAAGCAGTTTAAAAGCAGTCAATTCCTTACTAATAAAGAAGATTACATCAATTCAATGAATATTAAAACACACAGCAGGATATTTTGCTGCTCAGGAAATAGTATTTACTGAAGCAGTGTCTGCAGCCTAAATAATACTTTTCTAGATTTGTAGTTACTCCTTCTGAAGAGATTCTAGTGTGAATTAATATATTTTATAACTTTTCATTGTAGATTTTTATTATATAAATTACCATATTTGTCAATACAACTAAAAGCTTGATCTTCCGGCCTATTTGATTCTGTTGACAGCAGCTGGATGCTACCTGGCAGTTATCACAGGAATTAATGTAAATCAGGAAGCCTTGTAGAAATTACTCTGTCTTTTAAAAGAGTGTGTCATGAAGTAAGACAGCCCTTTCTTCTGTTCTTTTTTTTTCTCCTTATTTTCATCTGTGATGATGTTTAAATGTTGAGGTTTAGATGTAAATAACAAATATATTTATAGGGTTTTTGAGAACTGGAATGGAAAGCTCTCAAAATAACAACAAAGTCTGTGGGAGAACTTGCTTCCCAGATATCCTCTAAAACAAGCACCCTTTCATAATTATGCATTTGTGTCTTAAATCAGGTAATTTTTTATAAAATATATATATAAATTTTATTAAATGGTTGAAAGCTGGAGTGCTAGTGTTTACTCTGGGATTAAAGAAAACTAGTATGTGTGATGTTGGAACATTTGACAAAATGGACCATCTTTGTCTTTTTTCTTCCTGCGTTTGTTAAAACCCTGGTTATATGTTTTTTGAACTTTTAGAAGTGTTGTAACCCTAAAATACAATGAAATAATATTCTTAAACTTTTTTTTTGTTGTTGTCTGGTTGAATGTACTGTAATTGTTGCCCGTGAATAAACGGGAAAATACCAGGGATTATACAAATCTTCAGGTATAGAAAACAAGCAGATTTTAAATTTGCTTTATTACTTAAGCAAGAAAAACCAACAGAGTTCTGTTATTTATTGGAGGAACCTTGGTTTTTTTGTGTAGAGACTTTCAGGATATTCAACTAAGGTTTCTTACTGGCATCTTTGCTTTCATTCGAGTCCCCCCCAAAATATTTTTCTCCTCCTGAAACAAAATGTTTTTCTCCTGTCTTTTAAGTGTGTCACAGCTAGGCTGTACTGGGCAGCCCCTCTCTACTTGTGTAGGAGATTTCATCCCAATCAGTGTGTATATTGTATTGGCTTGTTTTCCTTTAGTTCTTGGCATAGGCTTCCCTCATTTTGAAATATAGTATATTTCAGTATTTGCCCTTATCTGTGGGCACTTGTTTGGAAAATGGTTTTGTAATTTATTGCACTGTCCTAAAATGTCTGTTTGGGCCTCTTTAGCTTAATTGCTTTGTTTCCCTCCCTGACAATTTCAGGTTGATTGTGCTACTCTGTCTTCTTCAAGTACTGCCTTCTAATTTTCTCTTTATGGCATCCAGGTTCTCTTGCAATGGTTGTCCTTTTTTGCCCATCACTGCCTGTAGCAAAGGAAATCTGCTTAAGTTATGTGTGACTTTCAACTGGTTGTGCAGCTAATGTGGCCCTCTGATCCATAAAGAGTCATACATGTGACCTAGTTGTGTGATGATGAAACATTTGCTGGCCTTGCTAGATCATCCTGGAGTAAAAGTAAAATCTGGAATAAATTAACATGACATTGAATGCAAAGGCAATTTATGGGCCTTCATCAGTTGTGTGTCTTTTCCTACAATGAATCCCTTCTTTGTCACCTTATCAAACATGCCAAAAGTCCCAATTTGATTGTTGTTTTTTCCTTCTTCTGTAACTCTGTAAGCATGGGTCTTGCCTTTGCTCTTCAATATAAAGAAAAATAACTGTTGCTATTTTTAGGAGTATTGCCTTTGTTTTGTCCAGTTTTTAGTTGACTTAATTTTTCTTGTGTCCTTTACAATACTTACTTTGACTCGTAGTGCATCTTTTTTCTACACACACCCCCCTCTCTGCCCCTCCATTAATGTTTTTCTTATTTTTTTATCTCCTCAATAAAAGCAGGGTGATTATCACTAGCCTTCTGGTCATGGTGATGTACTTGTAATACAGTTTACAGATACCTCTTTTATGCACTGGTTTAATTTTTGTACTCCATTTTATTTGAATTTACCCACATTCTGGTTCTGCTATATGTCACACTTTACCATCAAAAGGTACTTTTTGACCTTCTTTAGTTTTTTCTATTCTTTCCCTCTCCCGTTCTTCATTATAATGCTTACTGTCCTGAATACTCCATTTTATTATGAACTTTGAAAGGAGTATGCCAGCACTTGACTTTTCCTCAAAGTGAAGTTCACCACCCAAGGTCTATGAATGGCTCAATGGGAGCTACTCCCAGGACTATTCCATGTGCTGTGTAGAAGTATTGTCTAAGCAGTCATCCTGAGATATGAATATGTATATATAAACTTATACTTAAATACTTTATGAATGCTGTACCTGAATGAACTTTCTAAAAAGGCTAGTTTTTAAACCTGGGAAACTATAATGAAATCAGGCAGGTTCATTGGCCATTCATTAACATCTTGGGGGAAAACTTGGATCCCTAATTGGAAAGTAGATAAAAGATCATTCAAAACCCATAAACTTTCCTATATGTTCTACTTACAGTGGAAGCACTTTCTTTGTTAAATACTTTATTTGAACAGTGATACCTTGATGTGAGGATATCGCTGTGTAAGATTGTTACATTTATGGAGTTGTGTTGCTTAAAAGTTTCCTCCAGTTTTTCTGTTCATTATATGATTTAATGTGCCAAAATGTAATTTCTAAGATTGCTGAATCAATGACTTGTAAATCTCACTATGTTTTTATTAGCCATTAGTGAAGAATTACTTAAAGTTTTATGTACAGCTGTATTTTTTTTCAAAATTAAGTTTGAATGTCTTGTAAATAAAGTGTATTTTTAAATAAACTTGTGGTTTTGAGCTTGATGTATGTTAGCAATAGAGAGTGTGTGTCAGTGAGTAATTTTAAGATTTTTGTATGAGTGAAGTTCATTCTCAATCTGTGAGCTTGTTAATGATGCAAGTTTTCTATGTATTTAGAAGGAATGGAGACTGACACTCAAAAGCTTTTCTTGTGCAAGCAGCCTCACATTTCCTAATCTGGGGGTGAATTTAGAGACCATAAATCTGGGGTAGCAAGCAAGGGTCATGCCTGGATGTAGATGGGCTCTTTTCAGAGGCAGGAGCTGTGTTCCTACCTGCCACTGCTCAGTTGGGATTTGCTCCTGTGGTGTTTGGCTTCTATTCAGCAGGTCTCCTGACTTCCCTGTTCTCTGCTACCCATCTCTGTGTTCATGAGGATTTTGCTGTAGGGAGAAAGTTGAATGTGAACATTATGATTCTTAGTTCCGGGTTTTGTGACCTGAATGTGCATGTTAGAAATGGTATGAGGTCTAACCCTACAAGTTTAGGTGCTGTTTTTGGAGCAGCAGTCATGGAGGTGCCCTCAGATCTTCCTCTCTTCTTTGCATCAATATCAAGAACCTGGGCTCTACTTCATTGTGATGATTTTCCAGTTGTTCATATACCTACTTATTTTGTTAGTAATAATCAATAAGGAGGCAGTGAAAGTTGTAGTTGTGTTTGGTTTTGTTGGTTGTTATTTTGTTGTTGTTTTTTGTTTTAAATCGTTTGAGCGTGTCCAAATTGCAAATGCTGCATAAATGCTCCTTAAGAAATTCAGTTCGGTTTTGGCTGATACGTTTCCCGTGGTCACGTGCTTGGTTTATGTTACTCAACTTATAGCTGATGGACCACTAGTGATTTGGAAGACAGAAAAGAAAAAATTTATAACGAAATTCCTGGCGAATAAAATTAAACTAATTCATAGACTGTTAAGAGGTTGGAATGGACATTAAAGATCATCTAGTCCCAATGCCTCCTGCCATGGGCAGGGACCCCTTCCACTAGAACAGATTGCTCAAGTCCTTATCCAACCCAGCTTAGAGCACTGCCATGGTTCAGACATCCACAACCTCCCTAAGCAACCTGTTCCAGCATCTTACCACCTCACAGTGAAAAAATTTCTTCCTAATATTTAGCCTGAATTTCCCCTTTTTCAATTTGTACCCATTACTCCTTGTTCCATCACTACAGTTCCTGTAGAAAAGTCCCTCTCCAGCTTCCCTGTAGGACCCCTTCAGATAATGCAAGGCTGCTGTGAGGTCTCCATGCAAACTTGTCTTCCCCATGCTGAACAGCCCCAACTTGCTCAGCCTGTCTTTGTAGGACAGATGCTCTAATCACCTTCCTGGCCCTCCTCAGGACTTGCTCCAACAGTTCTATGTCCTTATGTTGAGAGCACCAAAACTACGCAGGACTGCAGATGAGACCTCACAAGAGCAGAGAAGATGAGGATAATAACATTGTTTTACCTGCTGGCCACAGTCCTTTTGATTCAGCCCAGGACTAGGCTGGTTTTCTGGGCTGTGAGTGCAGACTGTCAGCCATGTTGACCACCATCCTCAAGTCTTTCTCCACAGGGCTGCCCTAAAAGAATTTTCTGCCCAACCTGAAGATGTGTCTCTGATTACCACAACCCAGGTGTAGGAAACTGCATTTTGCTCTGTTGAACTTCAGCCCATCTGTCAAGCCTGTGAAGATCCCTCTGGATGGCATCCCTTCCTTCCAGTGTGTCAGCTGTACCCCACATCTTCATGTTGTCAGCAAATTTGCTGGGGGTGCACTCAATCACACTGTCCAGGTTGGCAACAAAAATGTTGAATAGTATCAGCTCCAGTAATGATCCCTAAGGGATGCCCCTCATGCGTAGGCTCCACATGGACAATGAGCTGTGCAGCATAACCTTTGTATGCAGCCATCCAGGCAGTTCTTTTTCACCCAGTGGTCCATCCATCAAATCCATGTCTCTCCAATTTGGAGACAAGGTTTTGGGGTGGGATATTGTCAAACGCTTGTGTTTGATGCTTATGCTAGTTGCTCTGCTCCTATCCACCAGCAACGTATCCCTGTCATAGAAAGTCATCAACGTTGTCAGGCATGATTTCCTCTTTGTAGAACCACGTTGTCTGTTACCAGTCAACTCTTTAATTTCCATGTATCTTAGCACAGTTTCCAGAAGAACTTGCTCCATTATCTTGCCTGGCACAGAGGTGAGACTGGCTGGTCTGTTGTTCCCTAGATCTTCTGCTTTCCCCTTTTTAAAATGAGGGTTATATTTCCCTCTTTCCAGTCATCAGGGTTTTCACCTGACTGCCATCATGTTTCAAAAATGATGGATAATGGCCTAGAGACTTCATCTGCCATCTCCCTCAGGACCTGCAGATGGATCTCATCAGATCCCATGGACTCATGCACATTCAGGTTCCTTAGATGGTCTCAACATCCTGATCCTTCCTCCAGTGGCCTTAGGGTCTTCATTCTCCCAGTCTCTGTATTTGCCTTTCTTGACTTGAGGAGCATGGCTAGAGGACTTGCCATTGCAGACTGAGGCATAGATGTCTTTGAGAATCTCAGCCTTCTTTTCATTTAGAGTAGCCAGGTCTCTCATTTTCTTCTGGAGAGGGAATATATATGTTGAAAATGTAAAAAAAATTTCAAAGAGAAAATAAATGTTGAGGGTTTAACCTAACTATTAGTGGTTGTACATGAAAATGATTGCAGCAATGCTGCCTAAGTGATCCCGAGGTTATTTTTCAAAGATATAAGATTGCTCTGATCAATAAGGGTTAAAAACCCCCACCATTTTAGGGCAAGAAAAGCAAGGCCTGAGAGATTTGGAGTGTACAGTTTTAATTCTGACATCCAGTGAATAGTTTTCCTTCTGCACAAACTGACATAAGGCACTTGGAATTCAAGGACTTATCTACACAGAGGCTCTTATTTTCTATCTTCTTCTGGAGCAGAAGGTATTTTCCACTTTGGAGGGTTGCTACTGTTTGGGTATTCACCTACTCTCACAGAAGCCACAGAAATAGAATGAGTTTAAGCTAGATGTGGTAGGTTGTGTTTTTAAAAACAGCTTTAAAAAAAATAGCAAACTATGTGACTTCTTATGTGTCCCAATGTTTATGTATGCAAAATGCTTATGCATTCAAGTTATAATATATATTTACACAGTTTTTTGGGTTTCCAAACAGGTGGTTTTAAACACAGTTCTTCTGAAAGAATATTTTAAGTGGCTGCTATGGATTTCCCACAAATATATGCATGTCTACCTGCTGAAGGCAAATGTTTTCTGATTTGATGGGGATCCTGTTCTGATCCAAAGCTGTAGCAGGAAGTGTGGAATTAACAATCACAGATGGAGGATGAAGGGTGAGTTAAATTCCCTGGCAAATTTAGAAGATAGCAAATGTCCCAGTTAGGGCAAGGTGGAGGTTCAGTAAAATTGCGAATAGGAGATGTGCAATGAAATGACCAGGGAAGTTAACTAGGTAAGCAGCAAGGATGAGTAAGCTTCTGTGTCCTCTGAGTTGCCTGTGTGTGTGAGGTCAGTTTCCGTGTATCACTTCAGGGACATCAGCTTTGCCCTCTGATGCAAGTATGGACTTTACTGTTGAGCCCTAGTCATATTTTACAGGAAGAGAGTTATTTTGCTATAAAATTGTAGCTGAAAAAGCACAATTGCAATGCTTACCATCAGCTCCCTAGAGAAGTCAGTAGAGCAGCACTGTAGGTTTATGGTTGAACTTGTTTCTGCTGAAATGTCATTGGCTGTCTGATGA
Source organism: Serilophus lunatus (assembly GCA_013399895.1). Classification (NCBI taxonomy): domain Eukaryota; kingdom Metazoa; phylum Chordata; class Aves; order Passeriformes; family Eurylaimidae; genus Serilophus; species Serilophus lunatus. The sequence goes on from VXBA01001246.1 coordinate 142,039, forward strand.
AAGAAGCACATATCTTGGTCAATAGAGATAGCAAACATTTGAATAGCCATGAATTGTTATCAACTACTTGTATATTACTAAATTAATTATATCCAAGAACATTCCCAGGCACGTAGACCAGCCAGCACAGAAAAGCTTTCATCCTTTCATCTATGCTAGTGAAATGCTGTCCACTTCAGAAGGGAATGGTTCCTTGTTGATGGCCAGCTGAGATTAGCTCCTTGACTCTGGACTGTGCCCTGGAGTGGCTGGGAGAGCAGTAGTTGCCGTGGGCCATGAAATGCTCAAACACCTTACTAATACAGATGATCATGGTTCATCCTCAGCCATGGTTTAATTAGCCAATATTGATGAGACCCTTAGTCCCTGAGCTTCCATTCTCTTTTGCAAGGTAGAAGTACCTACAGACAGAAAAGGAAACAAAGTTGGTGGTGGTTTCTTGGGACCTAGGGTTGAAAGGCTTCCTCTTTTTCCTCAGCTGTGGATCAGTGCACAGGGCGAGTTGGGAGGGGAAAGGCTGTCCAGATCAGCAGTGCAGTCAGCAGATAACATTATCATCTCAGCTGCTTGCATGGCTCTGGAAACAAAAGGCGCAAGGCAAGTGACACGTTTGATATGGTGTTACACTTTGCTTTACCTCCTTCCTGTCCTAGAAAATTTTTATTTTTTTCAGCATTCACATGTGTTTAATAAAGCTCTGTGTCTGCTCTTAACCACATGTTCTTGTCCACCCTGTGGTGAGGAAATGGAAACAAAGCTATAGTAAAAGGCTTCAGGGTAAGTATGGGAAAATAACTTGGTGGTGATATTATACAAGTCATTCACATGACACACTAGTTCCACAGCCTAGTGTACAGATAGCTTTGTAAGTAAAGGATTTTGTAATTCAAGAGGTAGAAATCATCCCTTTTTTGATATACACCTTAAAAATCAATCTTGCAAAAAGCATCAGATGTGAGTGAGCTTATAACCTGAGTTTTAAATCAGGGAGTACAATAGGCAGCGGGAAATCAGCAGAGTGATCATGACATCTTGAAGAGAAGCACTTACTTTAATTAGCTATTTCTTTTTAGAGTTTCCATATAAAGTAGAGGTGGTAGCCTTTTGCATACCCCAGTTTCCTTTGCCCAAATTGTCCGCAGAAAGTGTTTTCATCTGGCTGTGCTTTAAGTGCCCAGCAATGTGAAGGGTCTACCCTGTGCCAAAATATTCACTGTCAGCACAGAACCTGCAGCTCTTGTGATGGCTTCTGCAGGCATCAAACAATTCCATACAAATGATTTTTGGAATGTTGTCATCATCCTTCTACTTACGAACATCTCTGGTGCGTAAATTCTAAGAGTGAAATAGGTGTTCAGTGAGCCCTGAATTTTCTAGGTGTAGCTTGATAACTCCTACCAGGGATGGTACTTTGCCCCGGGCTTTGCATGGTGCTCACAGGAGCTGCTCCACAGCCTTCACTAAGGAAGAGGGTTGCTCTTTCCCCCAGAGCCACACCAGCTCTGGGGAGAAGAGCTGTGATGCTCCACACATCTCTGCCTGTGCTGTGGCAAAGGGGCATTGTGCATCTCCCAGGACAATAACGTCCGCTGTCAGTGGGGAAGGATTTACTGGACTTTCAGAGAGGGAAGAGGGGGAACTTGGCCAGCTCCCACAGTGGCCCCCACCAACCCTGTTCTCTGGCTGGCAGCTGTGTTCTCAAGCATAGTTTCTGAGACCATCTAGAAGTTGACAGCAGCATATGCATCTTTCTGCTTCCTACTGCTGATGTTTTTTACTTGAAGGGAAGGACTTCCTTGGAAATGTGTTGAGGCTTTTTACAATTTCCCTTGATTCCCATTTTCTCCAGATGAGAGATTTTTCATTTGTTTGCAGTAACTCCTGTTTGCCTCTGCCTTTTGATATCTGAAATATGGAATCTGATCTTAACCGAGCAGCTCCTTACACTCTGGTGGCAGCAAGTCCCTCTACCCCTGAAAGTAATACTGGCACAGCTTTTATGCTAATATGCTAGTACTGTATGTCTGCACTGAAAAGAAGGGAAAAGGCAAAAGCAGAGGCCTCAAGGTATAGCTCTTCTAAGGGTTATGAAGTTCTACACACAATGAAATGGATTATGCTTCCTCCTGGTTGTAAGGCAGGGTACTGCTCCTCTGAGAAGTAAACTGATCTTTTTGGGTTAGTGGCTGGGTTGACATGAAGGCTATTCAAAAATCCTGCCTGTGGCAGACTGAACATCACTGTCTTTGTGCTTCTTTGCCAGAAGGAAGGGATTTGGCTCGTGACAAAGGAACCCTAGAGCAAATTATCTGCTGGTAGAAGCAAGTGCAAGTGTGTTGGCTAGAAGGAATTTCTGGCTATTTTCACCAGCTGAAAATGTGAAAATGTGAGCTATGCTCAGCTCTTGTCCACGTGGCAGGGAACTAGGCTGCCAGCACAGGAAGGCAGGGTTTTATACGGTGGTGCAGTGGTCACCTTAAGGGAATGAAAATCTGTTTTTTTGGCTACAGTGTGTATCTCCATGGGCCATGGACTAGTAAGGCAATGACCCCATCTCCTGCTGACAGGACACTTGTTTCTGTACATGTATATATATTATTTCTGTCAGAAGTCAAAGTTTTTTGCAAATCATTTTATATTTGTAACCCCTAACAAACACTGATGTTAAGTTTCCTTCTGAAAGACAAATATTGTCTCTTCTAAGCACTTTGTGTCCTGGCCAAAGAATAATCATGTGAGGCTGCAGCAATGGGAGACTGAGGGGAACAAAGAAGAGCCTGGCTCACAGAGTTCTTTCAAAGTAGTTATTCATTTGGCCAAAGAGTTCGGCAGTGTGCCTGTGCCTTCTTTGAATCCAGCATCTCTGGAAATCCCCATGGCTGTGCTGTGTGGGCAAGGGTAACCTTCTTTGTATGGGACACACACACACACACACATACACTCACACACAAACACACACACACAGATGCAAAAATATTCTGGGCAAATGTGGTCTCAGGACAAGATCCACAGGGAAGAGAGAGGGATGGAGTCTTTCGTAGGATGGAGGTTGTTTCTACAGCAAGTACCAGCAGCACTGAGTCTAGTGAAGTGGAGAAATGCTGTATACTTAGTGTGCATGCACATATATGCTTGTGCTCATCTTTACATGCACACGCATGTGTATACATACAGATGATACTAACCATGTACAACCATATATACCTCTCAACAAACGCAAGTTTTTGCTTTAGTCACAGTGCCACAGTACTTGCTGAGTATCCCCAGTATCTTCTTGCTTATCGCTTTGAAATTGGACCGATTCAGCACAACAGGATTGCAGAGTTTTAATAGCTGTGTGTCTGCCTGGCAGAAACTGCCAGTGCCAAACATCAAGGTTCTGTGTGTATTTGGTATATTTTCTTTACCACTACTGAGGACTGCCATGTGGATTGAGCCGTGTGAGGCAGTTTTCTTCTATGTACTGAAGCTGTGTAAAGGGCAAAGGTCTGCTAAGTGGACTTACATTGCCTTGGGGGTCTCACTGATTTCCCTGCTGTGGTGGTCTGCGCAGATAGGAGCACCAAAGTGATCTTTAAGAGTTAGCTAGATGTGCAAAGGCCGAAAAGAAGAGAGCATGGATGGCAAAATACAGCCCTTAGAAAGGGCTGTATGCTGCTGCTCTGTTCAGTAGGTAGTTGCTACTGCAGTATGTTATTTGGTTGGCAAAAACAGCCACAATCCAACGACTCTTATCACCCCTGTTCAAGTGTGCTGGGTCCTGCTCCACCCTCAATCTATTTGACCCCTCCAATCCCTTTGATTATTTCCTTCTGCTTGTTCTTCTCTGATGCTTTCTCCTAGCACTCTCTTAATCTCCTTTCTTCCTTGCCCATCTGTTCAGGGTTGACAATCTCTCCCTCACCAGCATGCTTCTGGCCACCTTGTGCTTGCTGTCTTTCTGCTTGGAGTCCTCTTTATCTTGGTCATGGAAAAAATTGAACAGGTAGGCATTCAGAGTGACCAGGTCTAAGCCTTGATAGAGCAGCTGTCTTTAAAACTACTACCAGTTGAAAACTACTACTTGCTTTTTACAGAACTACTGCTCAATTTCATATCTAGACCTGAAGGTTGAATATATACTGCAGGAAAATTTTCTCTTCTTTTTATTGAAAACTGTCAAGTGGTGTGTTAGAGGTTAGAAAGTTTGAAGATGTGAAAATTCAGCTTAGTTACCGTAGCTAAGTTGAAGTGTTTCATACTACTACTACTACTACTAAAAATAGCACAAAAATGAAAGGTGGTAGTGATTTGTTTCAAGCAATTGAGAGAAGAGGATCAATACAAAGATACCCTGTAATATTACTGCCTAAGGGAATACTTGTGATCCCTCAGAGCTTTTGTGGGAAACCATGTAAAATCCTGGGTATGAAAAGTGTTTGGTGAGACCATTTTCTACAGGCTCCTTCAGATTCACATGGTGACTCCAAGACAAAGCTCCCTCCAGCTGCTGAGTGCTTGCTGTCCCTTTGGCAAAGACCAAGAATAACCCCAAGGCCTTGAGGTCTTGCCCATCCACAGCACTGACAAACCATCCCTTTTTTAAACCTATTTTTTGTCTTATTTGAGACCAGGCTGGCTAGTCTGCAGCCAGATGAGGCTGCCACAAGGCTCACATGCTCAGCCCATTCCTTTCTGTGTTTGCCACTTTGATCTGCTGCTTCCCAACAGCAATGCTCTAAAAAACAGAGAGCATCTTCTAATGATTTTCCTCAAAATACTGAATTTCAGAGCTCTTGGGGTAAGCACGAAGTCAAGAAGGATGCACTTGCATGTGTCTCTTTTTCTCAATTTATTGCTTGTGATGGGGAAGAAAAGAAGGTGTTTTGAGTTCAGTTACAATAGAGATTTAATACGTGCTGTTTACTCAGCACTACGTATGCTTTAGCATAAACCTCCTGACCCCTGGGGAACTGGTGCTGTCATGATAACAAGCAGACATTAAGAGTTAATGCTTATAATAACCTTTTATATGGTAAAAGATTTCCAGGGTTTACAGCTTTGAACCTATTATCCTTTATCTGAATAATGCAACTGTATTTACAAAAGTGATTACAAGGGGAGTATTCTTGAAAGAGGCAACTTTTCTTGTGTGAATAATTAAACTGTTCTGATTAATTTGACTGCCATTATACATCTAAAGAAAAGAAGTCTAACAGATCTTGAGCAAAGATTCCAGGCACTTAACCTTTTAATCTCTCTAATTAAAAATGAAGTTCTGCTGATTTGAAAGGCTGGTGATTCCACCTTCACTGAAACAATGGGCCTTGCAAGACCTTGGGAACTGAACCCTGTGAACCCCTGTTGTGACATCCATTACTTCTGTCTGTTTTCCCTGACTGAACCAATGCCTCTGTCCTCTTAATTTTTCATTTTTTAATCGCTCGCTCCTATGGCCTTTCAGTGATAAGACTATGTTAATAAGGTTGAATTTTGTTTGCCCAGCTGGGCATTGTAAAAAAACTCTCTGAAGTCTTGTTTGACCACATACTAGGGGGTAAGTGTTTAAAAACGTTAATCTATGTAGAAATATCTTGAAGTTTATTGCTCTAAATATTGCTAATTGTTTCTTTATTAAGAGCACTTGATAACGAAGTTTAGAACCCTGTTTTGCCAGATGTAAAGAAACAGAAAATGAGTGGCACTTCTGAGTCTGAAGAGTTTGAAACGTAGACCAGATACTCAAACTTCTGCTTGAGTTAGGGATTTTTTCATGTCAGTTTTTCTGCTAACGGTGTTTAGTGTGAGTAGTCAGACTACCTATGGTGAAAGGACTGTTAGGAGCATATGTCACTGTTGTTTCTTGGTTGCTTTGTCTTGAACTCAGATTTAGTGATGCAGAGTCCAGTTACAAGTTAGTACATCAGAATTTATTAATGTAGATATATTTTAATCAGTGAACTCATTGATTTCAGAGATTCTATAAATAGTTTAGGCTTGTAAAGAGGCTAAGAAGTTAGTGAGTCTATTCTTCAGCAATAAAAGGAGAGTTTGGACTAACTGGTAACTGTGTCGAGGTTTGTCCTTTGCCTGTGGTTTCAAAAAGGAAGTTGTTTGGTACCTGGTTACAGGCCTTTGGCAGTCAAGGGGTGATACCCTTCTGCAAATCTTGGGCTGGCATTATAATTCAATTAATATTTTTCAAGAAATATTTCATGAAGTACTACATGAAAGGAAATTACCTTTACTTTTATGGAAATCATGCTGAAATGGAGTTGTCTGGAACCATAGCTATATACTGTCATGAATTTTATTATCTGCCTGAAGCAGTTCTCTTGTTTCTTATCTGCTTGCCACACTGTGTAGTCAGAAGTCTGCTTTTTGTATACCATACACAGAATATCTTCAGTATTTGTTTTAAACTATGTGAGTTTCTTAATGAACAAGTAATGAACTAATTAGTCTGCTTTTTGAAAACATGCTCCTCCTCTTACACACTGCCCAGGGACCTTCTGGGTCAGACTCTGGGTTTTGAGAATCTCAGTGCTGCTGTTGGAAGTTTCTAACTTGAGCTCTCTAGTAACAGGGTGGGTTTTAGCAGAAGAGAAGAAACTGTACCAGACGTGCAATTGTACGAAGGTGGAGAGCTTCTTCTATGGTGAGATGAAAGAAAAACCTTAAACAAAGAGCATGGCAATTATCTGAGTACTTGTTTCTCTGCTTTAATGTCACTTGTTGAAGATGAGCAAGTGCCAGCTTAGTTCTTTTGTCAGAGTAATGTCATGAGAGTATTTTGTGAAGGCTGCAAGGTTTCTAAAAAATAAAAATTTTTGCTACTCCTCTCTCCTAGGACAGGAAGGCCTGCTGCAGAAAGTCCTTCTGTGGGGTGGCACCAAGGAGTCAAGAGTCTCCTGGTGTGGGTCGACTTGACCAGTACAAGGACAGGTTGCTCTCTGGAAAGTTGAACTTCTTCACACCAAGAGATATATTGGGAGATGGCAATAAATTACTGGCATTTGACAGCTCCTGTTGGACTTGCTTTCCTGATGCTATGCTATTCAATGATAAGAGAATCATACATTTACGTGGTAATTCCCTGACAATCTTGAATGGTACTTAAAAAGAAAGACCCTGACAAGCTGCCCTGTACAGTTTCAGTCAGTCACTTGCATCTCAGAATGAAATAAGGTAACTAAATGTAAATTGAATCACACACTAGTTTTTATTCAACAGAAACCTCCCCTGAATTAGTTATGATATCACAGTTATCTTAGTGAAGTACTTGGTTGCACATGCATCTGTCTGGTCTTGATGTAACCAAGTAGGGTCCAATTCAGTGCTTGCTTTAGAGACATTAAAAACAGCCTGCTTAGACTTTGGGTTTATTTCTGAGGAATGCAAGGTGACTGTTATCTGCTGTCTCCACCTCCCATCTATACACAAATTCCCCTAGGGGAAGGTAAGATGTCAGTAAAACAGAGAAATTGTATGGGAATTCATACTAAACGGTGGGAAGAATGAGGGCTGAATCAAACTTCTTCATCTTTAGACTTGAAGATCAGCATAATCTCCAGAGCCATGATGCAACAGCCTGGCTCTATATGTTGCTCTCCCTTGATATAAGCCAGAGATGCAAGCCTGATAAATATTGTACTGAAGTGAATTTTTCACTTGCACTAGCTTTATATTGATGTTGCAAATAGAATTAATCCTGGTTCATGCTGAAATAAATAAGGGGAGAGTTTGTTCCATGGTATTTTGAATTCTCGGTAAGAAGTCTAATCTGAAGAGCAATAGATTTAACATCCCAGTAGCTTACTAGGCACTGGATCATGGTCAAAGTTGATGATGACTTGTGGACTTTTGGTATCAACAAAGATTTCATTCTTGAGTCAGTAATAATTAGTAATAATGATTCATAGAAGAGACAGAAAATAGTGGTCAAAGGTGAGGTGAATCATGCTGTCAGTGAAACTCCATTTTTCTACTGATCCATGCCTTCCTAAGCCAGAATAAAGCATGATTTTCTGTAAAGTAGCTATGAGAATGGCTTCAGGAAAATCTACATTTTTAAACTACCAGTGTTTTCAAACTTAAGTATCTTGCACTGGTTTAAAACCAGCATTTTCTCTCCACATTGCCAGTCCTAAATATACTTATGGTTCTCTACCCTTACACATTAACTGCACACAGACTGAGACTGGTAATGCTACAGTGTTGACTACCACGGCTGTTCCTCCAGTGCTGCATAGAAGGAGATGTGGCTTGGAGCAGGCTGTGAAGTACTGGAACAGAGCTAGCCGCTGTCTCTCTGCCAGGAGGGGTATGGCCTCATAGCATTTTTTCCTTGCTTTTCATTTTCATCTCTTTATCTGAGGTGCTGCCGGCCAAATTGTCACCTGTGTCGCATTGTTATCTGCAGTACTTTGGCTACAGTTAAATGCTCTCCAAAGAGGAGGAGTCAGATCTTTGCTAACACTATTGAATTCAGTCTGTTGAAGATTCAGGGTCGTTGAGGTCCTTACAGGGAGTCACACATCCCTGTCTCAGGGATCAGGAGTCAGCTTTATGGGTTTTTGATGTGGGAGGGACGTCTTTCTGGACTCCTGACTCATCTTTTTGTTCAAGTCAGTACTGGGGAGGATATTTGTCCAAAGCACAGGCAGGTTAATGTGTGCTAAGACCCCCCTCACAGAACAGCAGCAGTTATGTGTGCTCAGTACAATCTCAAAGTAACAAACCCAAAAGTTTCAAGATGTTCTCAGATAAAAGCAAATGAAACAGCATAGGAGAGGAGACCAGTGCTGATTGAATGTGTGCTTACTGGCATTCATAGTATTCCTCATACAGAGAAGTTATAATGAATAAATTGGTTACCTTAGGGCCAACTTTCATGAAGCAAGGCTTAAAGACATATGTAAAGGAAGATCTTTTCAAAGTACTGATTTTAACTTCTCTTTCCTCCAAAATATGATTTAAAAACCTATTTGGTAAAATTTCTCCCACAGAAAAAATATCCTTTAAAGATATTAATTTGCAGTGTTATAAATGATACCATATATTCACCTAGTAAGCAGAAGCCTACAAGATCACTTAATAATATATTTAATAAACCAGTGTGGTTATTAGTGGACAATGCTGAAAACAGGAGGTGTTAAAACATTACTTACTGAAAGGAAAACAATACTACAGTTACCTCAGATGAATACAACAAATGCCATGTCTGAAAATCCTCAGAAACTGACCAGCCAAAGTGATCTTTGTTAAATTAGATTTCTGTCTCAAAAGAAGAGTCTGAAGGAACGCATTTTCTCTTTCCCACAGAGGACAGAATTTTTGAGTAATTTTCCCATTTACCACTAAATTATGGTAAGCGTGGAATTAAAACATTTTCAAGATTAATTTTTTGCATGATGCCATTAAAGTCTGGGAGATATAAACAGTTCTAGGAAGGCTATTTTATACTTGATTGCAGCAGACTAATGATCCTTATTGGTAAAGGTAGATCAGTCATTGTTTTCCATTGTAATCACAGAGAAGGTAGGAGGTTTTTATTTAGTCTCTACCTTGGGACACTAATGGTCTGGCCAAGATGAGTTGTTTACCAAAAGATTAAATATGTTTGGTGGGACATAGTTGGTTATTGCAGTTAGGATGAGCACGACATACTATGTTGCTAGACAAAATGGACAAAATGGCTCTTTCATTGCTGTTAGCATTTGGTTTTATATCATTACAGAAGGCAGCGTGTTCTTTTCTCATGGGACAGAAAGTTGTTTTCCACTGCTACGATTGGAGGATTATAAAAAATAACCAGAAGGCTTACTTATCACTAGTTACAGTGTTTTTGTTACAAAGTTTATTTTATACGTTATCAACAACAGGCAGTCTGCTAGCAGCAGTGGCTATTCCAAACACGGTTCCTTGCTACACAGTGCGTGTGCTTTTACTTATCTAAAGGTGTGCTGAGATTCACAGTGACTTTACTATTTTAAGGGTATACCTAAATATTATCAAAATCAACTTCATCAATCAATGCCAGGTTGCTGACAGACTTGCTGTCATCCCTGCCAGTTGGTGATGATGGAGATGAAACCAATGTGCAGGGAAGACCGGTGAAAAATGGCTTCAAGAGGAAGTCAGAGCTCTTCCACAGTAAAAGCAGTAAAATATTCCAAGTCACAGAATCACAGAATCATAGAATATCTTGAGTTGGAAGGGACCAACAAGGAATGTCCAACTTCTCCTCTGCACAAGACAGTCCCTGCAAGCATTGTCCAAACAGTTCTTGAACTCTGGCAGGCTTGATGCCGTGATCACTTCCCTGGGGAGGCTGTTCCAGTTTCCAATCACCCTTGGGTATTGTCACTGATGACCAGAGAGGAGATCAATGACTGTTACCCTACATTATAGACTCACAGGCATAAGTTTGAGAAAGCAGAACAGAGTAGAGAAAAAAAAAATTTCAGAGTCTTGGAACTATTTAATGAAGGGGTATATGAAATATTAGTAAAAGGCTCTCTTATTTCTTTTCATCTGAGAACTTTCCTCCAAAAATCTTTTGAAATTTTTTTTTCCCAATCTTTCCTTTGCTTTTGGACTGCTTGCCTTTGAGCTGGGAGAAAAGTTGGCTATAAGTCAAAAAATAAACCAGACTAACCCATCACACCCAAACCCTGTCCCTTTAATTACAGATATTTCAAAAATATTATCTTGCAGTTTGTTGAAAGAAATTTTTAGCCATTTCTTCCCAGATGTATGTGACAGTTCTTGTTTCTTTTCTGTTCTAGAAAATAGTAGATTAGTTGTTATCATTGTTGTATGCCACCAACAGTAGGCGCAAAGGTAACAGTGTCTGTGATGCAGGCATCCACAGGCATTTTTGATTTTTAAGGCATTTTTAATAACAGTGAATGGTGTGGAAATTATAGAGAATTTCACCTAGGACAATTAACAGTTTGAACCTAATAACTCTCATGGCTGTAATAGGCAAGAGTTTTCCATTACATTTTTTCCTCTGTAATAGTTTTATGATTTTCTTTGCAGTTGATTGAAGTATCACTAGCCAGTTGTAAGTTATGGCCTCTCTTCCCCACAAGAAGTGGAATGCCCTGGACACAAGTTGCATGTATCTTCTTACTGCAGAACAAGCCAATGCTGCTGAGTTTCCCCTGAAGGTGGGGAGATCCATTATTTCACTCTTCTTTCTGCCTCTGCAGGATAGTTGCCTATATGAACTTTCTCTAGTGCAGTATCACGGCCACTTTGAAGTGGAAGTGCTTTCCCTTACAGAAAGCATTCCTTACTTGCGTAGATAAATGATGAGAAAGAATGGAAAATTACTTTACTGTAGACAGGAGGTGTGGTGCATGGATTTCCAGCTAGAAGTCAATGTTACAGAGTCTTTCTAAAAAAAAAAACAAAAACAACCCAATAAAAATTACTGCTTGCTGAAGAAGACCAATAAAACAGAAGAAAAAATAAGACACTTTCTACCGAATAGCAAGATGTCATGACAAAGCCTCTGCCTGCGCAGCAGTTTTGTTCAGATCATGACGCAGAACGCAGTGCCCATTTGTGAAAGTTATTGGAGCAATCTGGTGGCAATGAGTTTGCTGCTTTGCTATCAGTTTTTCCTAGTAGCCATTGGGTTCACCTTATGGTTTGAGTTCACATATGAGATGTCAACAACTCTTTAAGAATTTGCTCTTTGCATGTAAAGATGGATTGTATACCCTGAACTCTTAATCTCTGGATGCTATAAATACTTGTATGTCCTCGACACATGTTTCTTTTACAAGGCTCATTCAATGCTCACCTTGAGTGAAGGCACCGACCTCTGGCCTATTTGTGTCCACAGGCTCTTTTTGTCTTCCTAAGACAGAGGTCACCTCTGGGGTACCAGCAACATTAATTCAACCCATTCCTGTCTCCTATTCGTGTCATTCCCCAATTCCCTGAGTGAGATCAACCGCTCTCTATCCTGAAAAACAAGAAAGCATTTGTCCAAGGGTCAATCTTAGTTCTCACAACTGGTCTATTCATCTCATTTTACAGCTTCTGAAAAATCAGTAACAGTAGCAAAGTCACTAGCAGGTATTTCGCAGCGTCTGATGTTTCACAACACTCAGAGAAACCCATCCTTGGGATGATTTTTTATCAGCCATGATTTTTTTTTTTTTTGCTCGTTGTTTACACATACTTTCCTAGGAGTTTGGGGTGTTGCATGTTCAGGTATGTTTAGAGTGTGGTTCTTAGGGCATAAAGGCTGCCTTATGTTAAAAAAACAACAGATGGAGGGGAGGAGAAAGACAGGGCCTCTGACCCACGAATGAGTGAGGAAACTCGTGCTTTGTTAAACACCACAGTTGCATGCACTGTGCTGCTGGCAGCAGGGGCTCTCAGCTCCCCTCTCTGTCTCGGACCTCCAATGTTGTCCATGGGACAGGGAAAGGGCAGGGAAAGGATGCGTGGGATGTATGTACAACATTTGTATGAGAAGGACCTCGTGGCATGGCAAGAGTACATAGTTACAGAGAAGGGGGAAAGGATCCTTTAACCTCCAGGATATGTAGATGTGGACTTAGGGACAAAGTTTAGTGTAGTGGACTTGGTAGTGTTAGCTTTACAGTTGAACTTGATGACCTTAGAGGTCTTTTTCAACTTGAAAGATTCCAAGATTCTATGATATGCTTATTTAGCTTTTTTTCAGTCCCCTGCCCAGGGCACTAAAAACTTCCTTTCTCAAAAATGAAAGCTGAGTTCCAGGAGTTCGTTGGGTGGGCGGCTTAATAAATCCCTACATCAACCTAAGACTTGTCATGATTCAGTGCCTTCAAGTGGCACTGAGTTTTGTACAAGCTCACTGACCAGCCCAGAACCCTCAGTGATGCTGCATGGGAAGGGTGGTGGGTGTGTGCTCCAAGGATGCAGTGCTCTCTGCACCTGGAGGTGGACAAGATCCTTAAGGTGGTTTAATCTCCAGAAAACAGAAGTTTGATGCCTTTGCAAGGTGGACACTTAGGCAGTGAGATTAATTTTTGTGTTTTACACTTATTGGAGGAGATTGGGAATTTACAAGATGAACTACTTCATATTTAGCGAGTTTTCAATCCTCCCTCAGTCTTAACTAAACTCCATTTTGTCAGAAAAACCTTCCATTTATCTCACCGGGCTGTAGACATATATATATATTTGTATCTCACCTATTATTCTTATTTTCTCATTTAACTGTGCTTCAGTACTGGATTGTACCAATCTTTTATTCTGAGGTAAATTTTAATTGCAGATATAAAATAGCTTGAAGAACTGAGTCGAATAATTCACTCTCATAAACCAGTCAATACATATGCACTGAGTGACTGAACTGTTGCCGAATCATTACTACTCCACAATAGCACAAAAGCATATGGGTGCTTGCAATGGCACGGTTTGAATGACACGGTGTGAACGCTGATCAAGGAGTTTGCCTGCTGTGCAGCTGAGCGCTGTGGAAGTGAACCCTCTGGTGGGCACTTGGAAAATTAACCGGTGGTGCTGCTAGGAAGTGAGAGATTAATGAAAAAGTTGCCTAATATTCAGGGGAAAAAAAACCCAAACAATGAAGGAGACAGCCATATTTTCTTAAACTTTACCACTGAAATAAGATTTTGAGTTAGTTGTTATGAAAAGTGATAAACATCACAAAAATGCTCATTGAGTGACTTTTGCAAAACTCTCAAAACCACTATTATTTAGCTTTCTTTTCATTGAAATAATGAGAATGTTTTTTCATATGCCATCATCTCGTTGGGAGATATATATATCATCTTAAAAGAGAAAAAGAATCAAATATTTAGGAAATACCTTCTGAATGATCAGTGGGAAAAAAACCTGTTGGGATTTCTTCCTCAAGGAGAACGCATAACTTTTCTTTATTGAAACAGCTTTTTCATTTTTCAAAAGATTATTTGTTAAAAATCCAAGAGATTAAAAAAATTTATAACCAAGAAACAAAGCCAGGCTTTATGCTGTAACAAGCGTTGCAGGTACTATTTGCTTCTGAGCCACAGCCATCATGTGCCTCTCTTTACTATCATTACTTGTAGTTAGCACCTCTTATTACGAGCAGAGCATGAAACATCGAGCTTGGGAGCCCGTCTTACACAGAGGTGTGTGCTGAACTCACTGCATGTTCTGCTTGGGTATGGAATTGTGTGAAACGTGGAGACAGTATCTGAGGCCTTCTTTGTCTTCAGCTGCTTTGGAGAAATAATTTGTAATGAACGTTTCCTTGTTTCTGTGATAAACCTTTGCAGAATATACTGTGGCAGCCCTACAGCAAGTTCCTCTCTGTATGACCCGATGCTGTATTGCTCCGCTCTTTCCTGTAGGATCAATGGCGTAATTTTGTATTGCATTAAGTGCTCCCTTGTGTGACTATAAATTTGACAACTTTTGGGTAAACCTCCAGGTGTTTCCATGCCACCACTGGATCATAGTTCCTCTTGCTGGACCCTGTCATGGCTCACTGGAAGAAGGGATTGTTGTAGATGGGAGTTACAGTACTGAAATCTGGGTCCTTTAGGGTCTGTACTCTAGCAAAGCTTCCAAACTCTCCTAGGTCTAACTCCAGTGCTTCCCTTTCTATGTCCTCCATCACATGTTTGCTCTGTGCTTTTCATTCACAGGGGTGTCCTGAGCAAAGACTAGAGCTTGCTCTGCCAGGTGAGACTCAAAACCTACCATGTTCCTGACCTGATGCAAATTCCTGCTTCAACCCATCTGGGTGCCCAGTCAACGGCAGGCCTCTTGAGCTGTTCTCTGAGCCACAGAGCCATGTCACTAACAGCTCTTTTAAAAGTGAAAGTTTCAAATGTTTTTACTTTCAAACATGTCTGTTTTCAGACTTTTCATGTGACAAGGCAGGGCGCCAAATGGAGGTGTTTGTGCACCGGACAGGCAGACAGTGCCAATTTCATTCCCTTGTGTGTGGCTATATAGAAGATCTCTGCTGAGAAGTTGTGCCACTTGTGAATGGCGCCTGTCCGTGTTGCTGCTCCTTGAAGCTTTGGAACTATATTACAGCTTTCATGTATAATCTACAAATATTTTTGTACTCCAGATATGTTCTTGTACTCTCTTTTCGGAAGGTGTTCTCCTTTACCCTGTGAGACTGAATCTATGTGATTTGGGGGCTAACATAGCTATGTTTCTTTTTTTTATTATTCCCAAAATATAAGTTTTAGATGAAAATTAGTTCATATGGGAGGCAGAAAATAGAAAAAATAAAAATATGGGAGCAGAAAATGAACCTTATGTTGACACAAGCCTGAGGCTGAGTGGTGACTTGGTGTCACTACAGGTTCTTGTGTTTTGTGGAATTACAAAGCAATTTCAAAGGTGGAGAGGAATAACAGAGTTTTAAAGAACAGTAGAACTCCTTCTACCTCTGTGGGTAGAACAGACAATTCCACTGTTATGTGTTGCACATTAGATGCTTCAGAATAAAGTTGTTTGAAGCTTTGGCAACAGTTGTAACTTCCCCTAATGTCACACGTGAAGTTAATATCTTGTGGCATTTTTAATTTGGCTTTAAATCATGTCTGAGCTAAAAGAGTTTGTCATGTTTGTGATTTGCTTGACAGTATTATGAAGTCACCAACATGTATGGAACCAACACTTTGTGAGTATTAATCATGTAATAAATTTTTGGATCACTTCCTAAAACCACTATTGGATAAGATAAAAGTGTCTGTGGAAAAATATTTGTTTTGAAAAGAACTGCTGAAGTGTTCCACCAAGCTTTGAATTCAACACACTGGTCAAACTCATGACTGCAGTTACAGTGAGTGATACACTTGTCTTTGTAGAGGGGATGTTTTTTTAGGAGTTGAGATTTTTTCCTCTGCTAGTCTGTAGATTTTCCCAAGGTGCTGGTGGAAACAAAAGGCATCTCATGACTCTTAACTGTACTTCATGGAAACAGTTTTTCCAGAGGTTATGCTGAATTCAGCTGCTCATTGAAATCCTATAAAGAGTGTTCTATGTCACAAAGAGCGAAGCAATGCAAATTCAGGCAGCAGTGAGTCTTACAGCTGGGCAGGATCAGAGCTGACCCCTTCTCTCCATCTCTGGTCAGGGGCATCTTGCAGTGATTCTTACAAGGAGAACATGGCTTGCAGGTGGATCTTGTTGTTGATTTTGTAGAGGCTTCTCTGCTGTGTGTGGAGACCTTATAGCTATATGTGATTTTTCTATTAATAAATGTACAAGCTTAGTAGCAAACTTCTACAAGAAGAAATTGGATCAGCTTCATACAGAATTCATTTGCAGAAATTATTTTTGTATTTGGGAATCAAATTCAGGGAAATTAAAGTCTAATGTCCTGTTTTGGACAGGTAAAGGGAATACCAGAAAAGTTTGCAATGCTTTGTCTGTTTATCTGAAGATTTATAAAATTTGACTTCCATACAGTCCAGTTTTGCAAACTTCAGTGGCTTGCTAGGAGCCTATGAGTAAGATAGAGACAAGGGGAAATGGCTTCAAACTGAAAGAGAATAGGTTTAGATTAGATAAAAGGGAAAAAATTCTTTATTGTGAGGTTGGTGAGGTACTGAAACAGGTTTCCAAGAGAAGTTGTAGATGCCCCATCCCTGGAAGTGTTCAAGGCCAGGTTGGATGGGGCTCTGAGCAATATGGTCTAGTGGAAGATGTCCCTGCCTGTGGCAGAGAGTTGGAACTAGATGACCTTTAAAGTTCCTTCCAACCAAAACCATTGTAGGATTAATTATCTAATGTGCTGTGCGATCCTAAGTAATCAGCATTAGTATATTAATTAATGTAATGACATGTTTGTGCTAAGGAATAGGTTATATGGGCTAATGATGCCTGAACTCTGTTCTTTGACTGTTTTGAGTTGTACATAGAGAACAGAAAGTGAAAGCAGTTTATGCAATTATGTAGAGAATCTAAGCGATCAGACCTGACAGACCATGAATTTGGGGGAGTGCTGTTACATGCCTCAAATGTACTCTTAGGCAGGCAGTTGGCTCTGACAACCCAAAGAATTCATAGACCATCCCAAAATACATCACCCATAGGGTTTCCCTGATGTTGAGAGTTTTTGTTGGGCCACTGTTTTTATTTGGTTTTCAATTATAGGTTATACCCCGACAGTGAACTAGGGGTGCAATATAACCTTGTAGTTGGCAATTACAAAGCTCTCTCTTGCTTTCTAAAATCATGTCAATAATATACTCATCAAATGTTCCCAAGTTGCCATAAAGTGGAGCTAATGGGGAGATTTTTTTGAAGTACTAGTAAAGTTTTGGTTCTAAGTACAAAAATCAGCTTAGTTCTGAATGTATACATATCTATATAAAAGAACTCCTGGTAAATGTTCCCATCAAACAGGAGTGTTCCTTTGCAACACTGAGGATGAAAAGCTGCAATACATTTCTGAGCATATGTGGCAATCCAGTCTTTGAAGGTTTTATTGCATTGAGATGACCAGAGTATTGCAAGAACCAGATTTAAAAACAGCAGGTTCAAGACAGGGCAGTTTGGCAGAGCAACCATGTGGGTAGCTGAAAGAACTCAGATGAACAGACTCGATTTGGGCTAAGTTTTAGTTGAGTAAGGCATGACTAATAGGATTTTTTAACAAAGCATTTTTAGAGTCTGTTGAAACCACCTATTTTCCCTGAAGGAAATCAAACATTAGCAAGTTTTTTCACTAATTGTAAACTAAATCTCATGGTGTCACATTTAGATTGGCGTGAAACTGCCCGCAATTTGCTTTGGAAACCTTTCTAGGACTTAATAATCATCAGTGAATTGAACTACTTAGGTCATTAAGCATTCGTCTGTTCTGCCATCTCAGTGTAAAACTGAGTGGCTGCTTTTCATGTCAGCTGGAGTGAGAATGTTGGAGAGCAGGACAGAGAATTAATTGAAAAATTAGCATAGATTGAATTACACATTTGTGAGATCTGATTTGGATAGGAAGAATGGAAGTGTTTACTGGGAGTGCAGCAACGTGGAGAGTGGGCACGGGGTATAAATGCATAGGGGTAAGAGCATCTTTTGGAATGTTGTACTCCTTGAGATGGAGAACAGGTGGAATTCATGCCATGGTGATAATAACATTATTTAAACAGTCTTTTTTTTTTTTTCTCTCCAGTGGCTTTGTGTTTTGTTGCTAGACATAATGCAGAGAAGGACTTTCACTAAGTCCGAGTGTGTTTTGGCAGACTATTGATTAAGGGTATGACTATATTGGTTTACTTGATTTAGACTTCTCAGTGGAGTCTGTAGGGATAGAACAATGGGGAATGGCTTTAAATGGAAACAAGGTAGATTCAGAGTAAACAAAAGAGAGAGATTCTTGACTGTGAGGGTGGTGAGGCACTGGGACAGGTGTTGCCCAGAGAAGCTGTGGATGTCCCATCTCTGGCCGGGCAGGACAGAGAGGAGCACCAAGAGGGGTGGATGAGTGATTTCCAAAGGGTGTGGGCCCGGTGCCTCTGATATCCTGGGAAGAGCAAAGGTTCAGCCCAGAGCTGCTCATGGAGTAGAGCAAAGGTTCAGCCCAGAGCTGCTCATGGAGTGGAGCCAGTGTCCAGGGCACAGCTGAAGTCCTTTCTGTGGGAAGAAGGAGATTGAAGGTGGGGCCTGCTCCAGGGGAAGCCAGAGTAGCTCCACTGGGACAGGGTGGGGAAGGCAGGCTGGGTGGGAGTTAAAGGGGTAGGGGTGAGGATGGGGCTGGGGCTGGTTGCAACCAGCTCAGCTGTGAGAGTCTTTGGCTTCCCTCAGTCCCAAAGTATCCTGAGGTTTAGAAAATGGGGTTTTGCTTGTGTTTGACAGAGTCAAGGTCTCAGTATTTCTACCTCTCTCTCCTACATTTTCCTGTTTAAGTTTTTTGTATATTCATTCTGATAGATCTTTAGAGAATAAAGTGCATCTCAGGTTCTGGTGTCATGTCAAAACTGGACCAGATGAATAAAAAGATGCAAGTAATAGCATTGACAGCCGCACTGCAAAGTGCCACCCCTCTTTTACTGCCAGGGAGAGGGGGAAATGACATACGGGTCAGTGATGCAAAAAATCAACACTCTTCTCAAGAATGATTAATATAAGAGAAATTTATCTTGAATACGATGAGGCAGTCATGTCTGCTAGGAGTTTTCAACAAATACTGGAGCGTTACCAAAGGCTTTTGGTACCTAGCCTTGATGTGCCAGTCTCCTCCATCCCATGGTAGCTTTGAGCAACTTTCACACTGACCAGATCCAGTTTCAGCCCCTTGATGCAACTCTATCTCTTCGTGCCCAACCAGTGTGCCCTCAGGCTTATTTTGCAGATGCTGAGCATGGAAGTCCCTGCTTTGCCCAGGAGACAGAATTGGACTGAAAACATGGTTAACTGGGAATATAGGCAAAGTTATTTCCATAACTAAGTCAACTTCACTGTTTGCCTGCACACAGAAGAGGAGTGTGGGCAGGACAGAGTCCCACAGAGTCCTACAGCCTCTTTTGACACTGAGGCTGCCTTTGGATCAGCAGGCAGGAATTGTGCCAGCATGCAACAGTCGTGGCGCACTGTCGCTGGCATTGGATCCTGTCTGTTCTGCTGTTCAAGTTGTGTTTTTCCCAAGGACCTGCTGAAGGAGCTCTTTCACCTAAGTGAAAAATGTCACCAGCTCATTGGCTGGAAATGGGCAGGAGCCAACCTGCTCTGATGTCAGTATAGGCTTTGGATTCTGTGAGGCAGTTGGTCTTGTCCATGGCTTCTGAAGTGGTCGTGGTGTGATCGTAAAAAAACTCCAGGGTGACGAGGTGGTCATAAAATGACTCCAAGCCTGTAATGCTGCAGCAGCCATTCCATATCAAGTTAGGCCCGTCTGGAGCAGTATCTAATCATAGAAGTGTTGAGTGTAGGTGTAGACTCCAGGACGCTTTGGTCTTGCACAGCCTTTTCCCCAGCTGGTCACTCCAACAAGCCAGAAGTAGTCAGCGTAGTTGTCTTTGCACATGAGAGGACCACTGCTGTCACCCTGCAGAGGAGCAGAGAGGATTGAGGTGGTATTGGGTAGCCCCATTCAGCACTGGGGCTGTCTCCTTGTCTTTCTTTAACAGTCCCTGCCAGAGCTGTCTTCCTGGCAGAGTGAGGTGCTGGAGCCTCCAGAACCCTGGCTGCAAGCAGGTTGGCTTTTTGCCTCTGTTGTTGGGAAGCCCAAGCTGTCTTCCCAGAGTGCTGAGCTTGCCCTCGAGACCAGAATCCCTCTTGGAAACTCACTTCTTGCTACGGTGACACCCCAGCCAGCGACATAGCAGGTTGCCAGCTCCGATACTCTCAGCGTGAAGTCGGGCACACAGCCCACCTGGATGTAGGCATTGCAATGGACAGGCCGGTCCAACTCTATCAAGGCGATATCATAGCTATTATCATCGTTATTAAAGCTTGCATGACTCCGCAGCTGCTTAATGTAGCTCACTTGTGCCCCAGGACCAGGATGAGACAAGTGGGTGGCCCCGATCACCAGGTACCACAGGCTGAGGTTTCTGGAAGGCAGAGGGAAAGAGATTTGAGAAGGGACAGAGCCATGTGCTGGGGCAGCTTAGCTGATATTCTTCAGATTTGGAACAGCTACCCATTATGAATATTTACTGTAAGAATTGATATGCATGCAGGTAAACGCAGATAAGCAAACCACAGTTTAGGTATTAAGGCAAAGTTTATTCCGAAGTCGGAAACCCTAAATACACTACTAAAATCTTGAAGCAAGTGAAAGAGTCCAGCAGCAGGCCAATTCTGGTGCTTTTATAAGAACACCTTTTGTATGTGCGTAACTTCAAGGTTCTGTTCTCCACTGTACTGTTACTGTCTTCCTCTCTCCCAGCAGGGGCCTCAAGCTTGTCTGTGAGAAAGTGTTATCTCACAGGAATCCTACTTCTCAAAACAGGCACAGGATAAACATCAGTGGGTATAATAAATGGGGTTTTCCCCCACTGTTCTTTTCCAGGCCTAGCATTGCCAGCTGCAAAAGTCTCTTGAGCTAAAAAAATTCTAAACCCAACTTAGTCTCTTTTCTCCTCACCAATCTTCCCTTTTTGGCTCCTTCCTCCCCACATTTACATTTTTGTTATCTAGTTTTTGAGAGAAGCTTCTGATACACAAATGACAAAAATGATCCTGCAGCCAAAGGCAGCTCAACATGCAGCAATGGTCTTTTTGTTTTCAGCAGAGAACACTTTGCTACCCAACTGAAAATCTGGGTTATATTTCAGTGTCTGTTTTTTTGTCACGATTGGGCAGTTGTTTGTAGAGCTACACAAGAATTCTTCCTCTCCTGAATTTTAGAATTGTGCCCAAGAAAGTGCCAAATTCACATGGCTTCAGTCATCTGTCTGGAAACATACTAAAACTTCCTGACTGGTGCTCCTGAAAGCTCAGGAAAATTGTGAATACTCAATATTGTAACTTTTCACCTATTGCCCATGGGGACTGTTATTCTGCACTCATGCTTTGATGGAGAAGATAAGTGGAGAGCAGATATGTAACTCTGTAAGTTGACAGGCATTTTAATATTTATGGTGTTAAAGTGATTACGTGTGGGGTTTTTTACCACTCTTTTTTTTTTTTTTAGTCTAAACATGATTGTGAGTGTTAGGAATACTGAATATTTTTTTTTAATGTAGACCTTGGATCCTGTGAGCTCTCTTTATGTATGTACTTGGATATGATTGGTTTGTGTAGACTTTTGCTATAAAGTTAGTTGTGTTTTTGTTGCAGAATCTGTTTTCTTTCATGTAACATTTGCTTAAAGTTATTGTAAATGAGTTTTTTTGGAAAAAAAAATTGTCTATGTTATCTTTCAGATAGCAAAAAACTTGCTAGAATTTAAGTTTGCATAAGATGGTATTTTCTTCAGTTACTTTGGGGTAATAACACCAAAGTTTAGCAGACTTCCTGATGCCTTCACATTTTGCATGCATATGTTCAAAGGGCATCTGTGAATGCAATTATTTCAAAGATTCAGCATGGAAATTTAAAAAAAAAAAATCAAAAATCTGTCCTAACAGATTTTAAAAAACAATCTGCTATTTTTTTAGGTTGATGTTGGCAAATTAGCTTAATTTCTCACCTTCAAGCATCCAAGAAGATGTAAATTATTTTGAATGAAGAGAACTGTTTGGAAGTTGCACCTCTAAATATTTCTATAGGTGACTGTGATTTTTTTTCCAGTGATTTTCTTCTACAGGTGCAGCCATGAAGTGTAGTTATGGTAAAACATTCTAAGATTTCACATAGCTTTTTATTTTGAAAAATGCTGGGTTTAGTGAGTCATAGTAGGGATGATACTGAGCTAAACAGAGTAGCTGACTACATTGCTGGAGTGATACATCAGGATCTTCACTACTCTTAAAGTACATCACCGTTCTCCTCAGCATGAGTTTATCAGAAAACTTTGAGAACAATTCCAAGTCTTCCAGACTTCCAGAAGCTTATCTGGGTGCCTTCACTTTGTATTTCTGGTTTTACCCTCCAAAGGAGCAAACAGAATTTCTGCTAAGAACATGCCAGTCTTGACTTTTGGGAATGCTTTATGTTTGGGACACACTTCAAACAGCTCTCCTGTGGAGCTCTCTGAGGAAAAGGAGTGAGAGATGAGAAAAAAAGGCAAATTGTTTTGTTTCTTATAGGGAAAATATTCTTTATACACATGGAGAAAAAGAGATACTGGAGAATTCTATTTTTTTCAGAAATGTGTGAAGCGGTTGAATTCTTGTTTCATATTAGAATTGGATTGTCTTCAATATAAAGTATTTCGCAATGAGATCCAACTATCTGTAAACACAGAATGGCTGGGAAAAGTTAGATTACAAGTCATATATATTCGTAAGATAGGTTACTGCTGTTTTCTGTTAACTGCATTCTTCAAATGCTAAAATAAACCAAGAAAAGAAATTATTTACTACACAAGTGGTCACACTGATTTGCATTGGTCTTTTGTTACATGGCAAGATAATACAGATGCCCAGGTCACTGCTAATCCCTGTATGTGTAGCATGATGTTACCATGCATGTTGTACAACGTGAGGATCAGGCATTCCAAGAGATGCATGATGATATTTTAATGGGGAAAAAAGTTAATTGCCAATTGAATTGTGAACATAGCTTTCCCTAGAAAAATGAGTGGATTGAGTACAGTTCAGGAAACTGTCATTTTTCTTGTATTTTTATAGGACAATTTGGTGCAGTTGTGACAAGCCTAAAGTTACAGATTCAGTCTGCTTCGTGTTGGCATGAGAAGCTGTACGTGACTTCTGTCTTCTAGAGCTTCAGCTTTTCAGGCTCACCCATATTGCAGCAGAGCAGTTATTCTGTGCTGTCTAATATTGCTCATATACTACAGAAAGAGCCTGTAATAGTCTCAGTAGAAGCAGGCTTTGCATTAGTCAGGTGATGTATAGTGACTTTATTCTATCGTACTAACGTATATTGAGTGATGTAGTGCACAATCTAGTCTGCTCTTGTATTGAAGAACAATTGTCACAATTCCTATTGTCCCTGTTACAGGTGAAGAAACATACAGATTTGACTTGAGCTATAAGGAATAAATTTTACATGTTAAACATGGCATTCCATGGTGCCAATTAAAAAGAGAGAGAGAAAAAGTAATAAATTATTAATAGGAGGGTGATGACTGGGATGTTTCTCTGGAAACTGGAAAAAATAGCATGTAGGTGATTCTTCTGTTGGAGTTTGGGGAAATTAGGAGTGTAGTAAGAGTGTGTGTACATAGAAAATAGATTTCTTCACAGTTTTGAGATGAAGAAGTAGAAGAAAATCAAAGTGAAACAGAAATGGACAGAATTGTTGCAGAAATGAGAAATTTCCTATGCTGTTTTCTCCTGGGCAAGTGAAATGTATTTTCACAATTCTGTGTTGAGTTTGGAACAATTAGTATCTTCCTCACACTTTCCTTTTTACATAATCGTATTTATGATGTGATTTTGCTATTCATATATGTATGCTATTCATACAAACATACGTATTTAAAGAATACTTCAGTGAAAATGAAAAAAAAATATTTTTAAAACATAGGTGTACATACAAAGTCCATTTAAAATGTAGGTGTTGAATATTTTATTGAGATTGCTGGTCTTGTCCACAGAGGAATATATGTATACATACAGATGTAAAAGGTTAATGGATTGTCTGGATTTTCCAATATCACACTGTAAATTTTCAAGCATATTTTAAGGTTTAGCATGCCTCTCACATTCTGTCCCAAAGCCATAGAGACATCTTGGTCCAAAGATGTGTGCACATTTATGGAGGGTGTGATGTTTTTACAATTTCCTTGGCAACCTAACAATATGTACATCACCACGATTTTCTTATGCAATAAACATTTGCTGTTGAGCCGGCTAAGAAATCCATAATCTTGTCCTTTGAGCTGTATGACTGGGATAACCCTCATTTTTGATCTGTCATTTCCTGGGCAGAGGACCCTGCATGGACCCGTTGGGTCTTTGTAAATTATTATTTTTTTTTTATTTAATGGAAATGTAAGCAAGAATTCTTTGTAGTCCCATAAAAATTTTGCCAGTGGTACTTACAGGAAACAGGGAAGGTTTCCTTTGCAAAACACTAGTTCTATGGCTTTTCTTTCTGCTATTTTGAATTTCCTAAAGATATCTTCCCAAGTCCTTCAAAGTCTTTTTCCTCTCTTGCTGAGAGTTGCTTCAGTTCTTCACTCATGCAGCTTTTCTGCTTTTCAGAGTTAAGTTTTTGAAATCCAGAAGATATTGCTGGCATTTCTAGCTAAGTGCATAATCAGAAGAAAATAACCATGTCAAATAGATGCAGGAGAGCATTCTTGTTCAGCTCCCACAAGGACAGATGTGTCAATTCAGACGTGCCTTTCAGGTTTGAGTGCATCAAGGCTGTAAAAGTTTCTCTTCTACCTTACTCAGGATCCACACTGAGTGCTGCTGGTGCAGGACTCACATTTGCCCTCTGTAGTATGGTGTTTCTATTTGTAGTCCCCAGTGGAAAGTGGAGACATTAGCAGGCTGGAATGTAAATGCATAAATAAAAAAACCATAATAAAATATAATAACAGTGGATTATTATTGGTTTAGAAATTGGAAAATTACTAGTCAGTGGAAAACTTACTTTTGAATTTCCTAACAGCTAACTCTCCGTCTCTGCCTTGCAAATGCTGTTTATTTTATTTCAAATAGTTAATGTAAGCTTGCATTGTAATGCAGCTAAGAAATTAATGGTTCTGCTGGGTATTGTTTTATCCCTGTGTAAATATGTATTATTGACCACAGATCATCATGGCCTGAACTTCTCTACCTTGTTTTTTTTCGTGATCTGGGGATCAGTGACAGGACCTGAGAAAATGGCATGAAACAGTCTCAAAGGAGGTTTAGGTTAGATATTAAAAAAAGATTTTTCTCTAAGAGGGTGGTTGGGAATTGGAAGAGGATCCCCAAGAAAGTGTTCATAGCACCAAGCCTTACAGAGTTCCAGAAGCATTTGGACAACATTCTCAGGCACATGGTGTGACTCTTGGGGCTGCTCTGTGCAGGGCCAAGAGTTGGACTTCGGTAACCCTTGTGGATCTTTTACAACTCAGGATATTCTGTGATTCCATGGTTCTGTGATCACCTAAGCTCTGAAGGAAAAGGCAATAAATTATGCTTTCTGGAGGGAAAAGATTTTATTTTCTGAGACATACAAGAGGTAAGGGCTACCGCAGCTGGCACAGTAACGATACTAGGGATTGCAGGGTGCCACATGCGCACAAACAGGAGATGACATTCCCAGAGTGGGTCAGTGGGTTGCAGCGTCTGCCGAGGCCAAAGGGACGAGCGCGAGCGGCCGCGGGAGGGCGGCAGAGCCTCAGGAACGGAGAGTCCTCCCGGGCTGCGGGAGCTGCCCTGCCTGCCACGTATCTGGGGAGCAGATCCGGCAACAACACGATCTAGTCGGGGGGGTCAGCGTGTCCCACAGCCATAATAGGAGATGAAAAATTCCACTCGCTTCTGTTCTAACTTCCATGGCTCATTCTTTAATTATCTCTGCTGTGTCCGTCCAGATTAGACTGTAAGGTCCTTGGGGTAGGAACTTGTCTAAACGATGTATTGCTGTGCACACCTATGACACTGTGCAAATAATTAACTGCTGTAATTATCGTGCTTGTAAAGCACTCTCACTTGACATTGCTACTGGGCAGTTACCGTCATCTGAATGTGACTGTCAACCAAACTAGGACCTTGAGCCCAAAACAGGAGGGGGCTAAGCCCTCATTCACTAACATGGTCTATTGCTTTTAAGCATTTGTAGAAATAAACCAAAATTTTACTTGTTAAATTTTTCCTTAAGTGCTTCCTGGGTGAGAATAACCAAACTGCCTGGGAACTAATGCTTTCCAATGGAGAATGTCTGGGAAAACCAGGTTCTACCCCAGGCTCCGCTAAATATTAAAACCAGAAAGAAATACATTAGCAAGAGTTCTTGTGAGGTCTTGGCAAAGTTTTTATCTATTTCACTGATGCTCATCAGTAGCAGATGATTTTTCTAGGGGTTGTG
The DNA here is from genome assembly GCA_013399895.1 of Serilophus lunatus. Taxonomy (NCBI): domain Eukaryota; kingdom Metazoa; phylum Chordata; class Aves; order Passeriformes; family Eurylaimidae; genus Serilophus; species Serilophus lunatus. The sequence continues at coordinate 168,610 of VXBA01001246.1, forward strand.
GCCTCCCACAAATGCTGTCCCTCTATGTACTGTCATGATGCTCAGTGCATTGAATTGAACATCTTGGCTTTCAGGAATAGTCCAAATCAGAAGCTGCGAGCAATTTATGTCTCACCTGGCTTTAGAAGAGCTGCCTGGGATGTCCTCCATTCCTCTTCCTGGCTCCCAGAGTGATGCAGTCCCATTGAGTACACGCAGACCTTACCAGAGCTGTATGCTTGCTGCCAGACAGAGTGAACACATGAGGAACAAATGCTTTTCTTTCCAGACAAAGGCAGGTAAAAGATCACAAAGCATTGAGGAAGGAGATTAGAGCAGTCAAAAACCATTCCAAAGCTCTGCTGCTACTATCTGACCTTTTGAGGTACACTTGGGATCTTCCTCAGTACATTTCCTTCCCAGTAGTGTGGCTCTGCAGAGGAGCCAGCTCTTGTTCAAAGGTGTTATTTTTACAGTACTGGAGTCCTGAGCTCTTGCAGGGAGATAGCAGGGGATGGCTGGTTAGTAAAAGATATTAGTAAAAGTTACTAGTAAAAGTTATTGTCAATAGAGGAAATGTGCAAAAGTAACTTTATACCTAAAATGTGCAGGGATCAAACAGGATTAATGTTGCAGAATATCAACCCAGATGTGTGTTTGCTTGTGTCTGAAAGCTTCATTCTGTATTTTCAGGGAAACAGTGATGTTTTCTCCAGAAAGCACACTGATGTCAACAGGAGGCAGTCGGCGGTGTCAGGGTTGCAATTAAGAGCTTGAAACCAGCACCTGAAACAGTGGTCAAACTACTGATCTGAAAGGTGTAGCTGGAGCTGTTGATCCCTCTGCTGCCTGGGTTATTTCCTTTCTTTACCTCTTTATAGCAAATACAACACCTCAACAGACCCCTACAAGGAGGAAGGAGCCCAGGTCATCCTCTTAGAAGCTGAGCACCTCAACTGCTTAACTACAGGATCAAGCTTCTTTTACGTCTTTACCTCATAAGTTTTACCTTTTTGCATACCCACTAAACTACCTTCAAGAAAGGGAATAAACCAGGGCCACATCTGTGTTATTCACTGCTCTGTGCTGAGACACAGCTGGGGAGAGGAGATGCTACAGATTCACCCCCCTCTTGGGCTGAAGGGGTCTTAGGCATGTGCTTTAGTGCCTTTTCACCACCTGAGGCTTGGCACGACCATATTTGCACCGCAGGTGCAGGCAGAGGATCTGTTCTGACACCAAGGAGACCATGCCGTACACTTCACAAGGGGACTCAGATGCTGCATCTCATCAGTCATCTTGCATCTACATGATGCTCTACTGACAATTTCAGGCTGGAGAGGTTATGTTGGTATACATAGGCACTTGATTCTGAAAGACCAGTGAGCCTGTTGTTGCACATTGATACTAAACAGGCTTTGGCACATGGATGTGGTTAAGCTTTTCAGCTCTCCTGGGAAGCAGGTTGGTGTTACTCTCATTTTAAAATTGAGGGCTAATTCACTTTCTCCCGAGGGCTACAGCAGAACACAGCTATGCGGAGAACAAAGTTGTGTGCTGTCCTCAGGCTGTGCTGCCCCACTTTGGCATTCCCTCTGTGTCAAGGCCAGAGGCCAGGCTCTGCAACTCTCCCAAGCACATCTGCAGAGCTATTGAACTCAACTCAGGAGAGGAGAATTTGGTCCTAAATATGCAAAAGATTTAAATGGATGATTTGACACACCAAGACAAGAGAGGGGCTTCTGAAGAGTAACAAAAGGTTGTGAAATTGCTAAGGGATTAAGTTGTTTGAATCATTGTTCCAGATTTATTAAAAAGAGGTATAAATTCATTTCAGTTCTTAGTGGATTTCAAGCTGCCAATTTCTGAGTTTCCACAGCCTTTGATGTGATTCCAGTTTTATATGGTGTAAGTGGATTATTTTTTCCTTAATTCTGAAGAGGCCACTTCCCTCCCAGCCCCCTCCAGAAAAATGTCTCAGCGATCAGACTCTAACCAAACACTGATTTTGGCTCATTATGGATATTAACCCACTCTTCTCAGTGGTTTATTTTTCATATACTTTTCAAGACTTGAGTATAAGGGGAAGATACCAGTGGTAAACCACTGTTTTAAATAACAATGATCCTAAAACACACAATGGACCATGCACTCCAGTTCCAAACTGCATACATAAAGAACAGTTAATCCATCCTTTAAATACAGCCAAGTTTGGAGTGGAATATGGCAGCTTTTTAACATGCAGAGCAGCAAAACATAATTTAAGCTGCAGCATGAGTAATAGTTTATCCAACAAAAAGCAAAAGGGAAATGTAGACAGGAAGAATGCAATTATGTACCTGGACTTAATCCAAGACACCTGAGCTGACATTTCTGCTCCAGCTGAAACAGCCCCAGAACCCTTAAATTAGGGCAAACAGTCAAGACTGTACCTTGTGCATGCCAGAGACTTCCAGAGGTACTAGGGTGCTTCCTGCTGACATGGATAAGATGGATCACTGCAGGTTCAAAGGAAGATATCTGCCTGCTGAATTACCAGTGTTATAGACCGTACATTTCTAGGATAGTAATACTTCTGACAAGAATAATGCAACATGTGAAAATTGCCAAAATCACTGCTCAGATAAGTGTGGCTGAAGATATTGTTGTTTATCTGACAACAAAAAGAATACAGCTTTTAATAGAGAATTGCAATGACGAACTTTATATTTTCTCTCTTTTGCATAGGATGTACTTCCTTATGGGGCATGCAGCACCTTTTAAATTACAGCGATAACCAGTGTCCTGAAGGGCGTGGTGGAGCATCCAGGAGCAGAAAGCTTCTTATGGGTACTAAGGAAGAATGACCATTCTGTGATGGGACTACGTAGTCATGGACATGCATCTGGTTTTGATGACTGTCATACACTGCCATGTACTGCACCATAAGCAGGAACTTGACTATTGTCCCACCTAAAGAGTGGTTTAATTTTGCAGTGCAGCATAGTCCTACAAGTTAAACTCTTAGACTAGATTGTCTCCTTTTCCTTGCATAGCAGTAAGCATATACTATCACGGCAGAGAGGTGGAGAATTTGGGGAAATGTTCCACTGGCTCTTCTGGTATGAGCTTGTTCACAGGTGTGTTGAGGATCATCTGGTTTGCTCAGACAGATTTTACTTTTAGAGTCTTCCATGCTATAAGCAGCACCTTTAGGCTTTTTAAATTAATTGCAGTGTTGCACTCAGAAGGAAAATGATGATTTGTAAATTTGGATGTTTAGATGTTTTAAATGCCTTATCAGAAGGTTTTAATGAGCAATCATATTCAGTCTCATTGCTTGAGACTCACTAGTGATTCTTCCTTGATTGCTTTACTCTTTGTTAGAAGAATTCAGTGCACAAACTGAGGGACTGGTATTGCTGTGATAAATATATGGCTAATTTTGGGGGTGGCTATGAATTTGTTGAAAGGAAAATGTTTTCTCTGCATAAGTGTTTAATGAAAGAACTGAAAAGTTGAACAGATAGAATTAATTTGCATTCTCCAGACTTAAACTTGAAATTTCATGCTAAATGTGTATTCAGCAGTTACCTTCAGGATGTTTTCCCTTGAGGAAAAACTTTGCTTAATCTAACCTCCATTATGCACTAGATGGCACTATTTTATAGCGTGTGGACCTGTCGTTTGTTGTGCAACTGAGTTTGTTACTCTGGGGAGAAAGTCAGTGCTCATATAGTTGTCACATTTGAAATACTGATAAACAAAACCAGCGTCTTTCACAGAATCTGATTGCTGTCGTTTAATATACATACTTGGCCAAAGCAAAATACAGAAACAACACTTGGTTAGGGATTTCTGGCCTGTAATCTGGAAACAAGGCCCACAGCTGAAGCTTTAAATTACACCAACTAAACAAAATCAACTAACATTTTAGGAGCTTTGTGCGGATTTTGAATCCTTGCAAGCCTCCCTAGCGCCTGGTCTGAGCACAGCATCAGAGTCAAGGGAGCCCTATAGTCGTGCAGATATACACTGTGTACACTAGAACACTAACTCACTATTGTGACCAGGCTCTGCATTTAGTCTAAAATACACAGCATAAACATGGTCTGCCTGGTTTCATAGCTTCATCACTATCATCTGTAAAATGAGGATTTTTCCCTTTTTTCCCCTCTTATTGGATTAAGCTGTAAATCATAGATACGCTCAAGTTTCCCTATTTTTGGCTGGGGCCTCAAGGCTGCTATTGCTGTGAATAATGCTATGTCTTCACAATGTATTATGGTCCCAAAATAGCAATGACTATATAGGAAACTGTGTCCCAGGATAATACAGGCATGATTTTTACAGTCCAAGTGGATATTAATTTGAATAATATTAAGGTCTCTCTTGCAGAAGAGCAGACACTAGTTGTCTAAATTTAGGTGTTACACTCTAGATACCTGAACACAGAATGACTGAGGTGCTCTGTTGCACACACTTACTGCTAATGTCACTTAAGGGACTGTGAAAAGATAGGAGTGAGATCCAGCTATTTGATTTTTTTCCTGTGACACAAAAAAGCTTTCTGTGGCTCTGGTTTCCCAGTTCACATTCATTTGCAGTCCTTATAGAGTCTGAAACTGGCAGTCCATCCTAGATGGACAAAGGCAGTAAGCCAGGGAGCCACCAAAGCCCTCTTGAGAGCCAGTTTGCAAGCATTTCTGAGAACGTTAAATCTGTCTTCCCTCTCACAAAAGCATTTCAACTTGTTTTTGTTCACTAGATGGCACAAATGCATAAGAGATTGATTTGAGAAAGTTTTCTCTGCAGTTTTAATGTTGTATAATACATCCAGGGTAATTTTGAACAGGTTTCAAGAGTGATTTAGGCTCCAAAGTTCATTTTTGAGAAAAGTCCCATAGTGATATGTTCACTGGGGACAAGCCAGTGCACTAAGCCTCAGTCATCCGAGCAATGCTTCCTCCAATGCCTTGACAAAACCAGCTGCATTCATGTCCTTCAGGATGAACTGGTTGTATGAAAAACCTTCCTTCACTTCTTAGTCTTCTCCCAAGTCATGGAACCAGGGGAATAAAAATTTTCACTGTACCAACATTAGTGTAAAGATACCAGTGCATGCATTTTTTAATCAGACAGGCAAGATGCCTGAAGAAAAACTTAAAAATTTCTCAGCTTTTATATTTTCAGCCACTTTTATAAAGTATAATACATGTTGATAATAAGTTATTGGGAATTTATCTTCTGTCTCTGCCACATTCAGAAATAGAATTGATAGGCAAAAAAAGCAACGAATTTCCAGGAAAATGTATTTTTGACCCTTCTTTGCTTGTGTACTTTTGCCAAGTGAAAACTTCAAAATGGAAAATGTTTATCTGAAAGGAAAGAGAAATTTAATTTTCCAGTTTCAGTGAGGAAGTTGGATGCATTAGGGAGCCAAATTTGTTATTACAACTTTAAAAAAAAAATTAAAATTTTCAGTACTGAAAAAATCACATAAATTCCAGTCATGTATGAAAAAAAGTGAAGAGATACCATGGCTAGGAACAGTATAAATGGGACAGCATTAAAATAATTACTTGTAGATGAAACAGATGGTAGCCATATCCTTTCTCATCTAAAGTTTGTCTGGACAGAGGAAGAAGAGGCAAAGCCAGTGATTGGGACTGACCTGTCTTCCTCCTATACATCTGCCATGTTTCTTCTCTCAGAGCTGGAAGGATTAAATTGGAGATGGGAAGTTAAAAGAATTAATTTGAGGTTCCTTTTCTGGCTTGTCTGGGCTTTGTACATGTGCTTTCAGAAAGTGCTAGAGTAAATTCTAAAAGATCTGTGACCTCTAATCTTTCTCTAAAGATCTATTTTGCTGCTTAAGATTTCCACAATTACACTAAATTGCTATTTTCTAAATAAGACCATTATTTTTTGTTCGACATATATTTGCATATATATATACATTTTCTGGCTTCATAAATTCTTTCTGTTAAGGGATAATCAACTCTTTCCCTATCTGCACTGCTTAACTCTTAAGATAAATGATGTGATTTCAGGGTCAGGGGTGAGTACAAGGCCTGTCGACTCATGAAGTTTGTACTAAGCATAAGGAGGGAGCAGGCGGTGGCAGAAAGCCATTACAGCCATTAAAATGTGAGCGGAATACTGAAGGTAGGGAAGGCCCAGGCTCTGAAAGAGTACCTTAAACATTTTCTTTCCAAACATCTGTACATTGTTAGTCTGATTTATTTTGAATTAAAAAATCTTTTTTAGCAGACTGACAGCTTATTTTAATTTTCAACCATTAGACTTTTCAGATGTTTGAGTTTCATGATACACCATCACCTTTGATGCTGGAGAAAGATACCCCTGCTCATCAGGTAGACTTGGGCACTTTACCAAATAATGCTGGGTTTTTTTCTTCCTCTATGGACAATACCATCTTACTGGTTTGATAAAGTCCTTGACACTGTCTGCTACCCCTCTTCAAACTCTTTTTTGGTCCTATTGGAAACAGCATTAGGCTTACTTCCTAGGCCAGTCAGATGAAGCAGTGTCTTGGTTTAAAATTATGTTGCCAAACATTATAATAAATGTGAAATGTCAATGTCTCTGCATCGAAAGAGACAACATGAAATAATTCAAGACTTAAAGCATTCCTTTCCCCACTCTTTCCCCTCCACTATTGTCATGTCTCTTTTGTGACAGTCGTTAGTCTTTTTTCAGTGAAATTATTTAATGTCTTCTTCTGGAAATCCAAAATTCGACTTGTATAAGCATCTTTAACTCTAATTTCAAAAGGAATTATGGAAGAAAGAAAATGTATTAGATTTTATCTCTGTAATTCACTTTGGTAGCCAATACTGACTGCAGTTCAAATAAATGCCTGTGATTCTGAGTTTGGTGCTCTGACAACTGAAAGAGCTGGATTTGATTTTTTTTTTGTAATCTGCAGCTGAGTAAGGACTTCCAGGTAGTTCAGATCTGTGTCTTGTAATGACCATTTTAGAAAATACATCTAACCTTTAAACTTGGCAAAAATTAAAATATAAATTTAAATATACTCATTTCTACCCAAAATTGTATGAGGTAAAAGTGTTTCTACAGACAATAATTTTCAGCATCAGATGATTCACTTATGTATAAAATTCAAATTCTGATATGGCTGAATTTTCTTTGTTTTCAGGCCCACACCATAGGAATTAGTATTGTTTTATTCAACCTATAAAATTCTTCTTGGCAAATCTTCTATGTTTGTTTTAAAGCAGTAGCATGTTCAGCAGAGCTTTGGATAAATGAGTTATTTTAACAGGTCCCAAAATTTACTTATCTCTAATAAAAGTCTGACCACCCTAAAACTGACCCCCTTGGGGGTTGTGGTAATGATACTACAAGGTGTTTAATTTTTTATGCTTTCTCTTAGTATCACAAGGGTCTTTAAGGCAAAGACAAGTTTTCTCTTCTATTGATCATAGCGAGAGGGTAGTGAACATACCTTTCAACAGATGACTTGATCTCTGAATGATGTTATGTTTGGACATTAACAAGCATGCCTTAATGTTTCTAGATTCAGGCCTCCATTCTGCAGGCTTTCCTAGATACCTGAACTTGTAAACAATATGGGCACTGTGCTTACACAGGAATAATATGATGAGCATCTTGCTGTGTCTGGGGAAGTATTTGGTTAATTTGTAAGGGAGAAAAAAATATGCCTCTGTCTGTGCCCATCTCCTTTGAATGTTTGACAAAATATACACTGACAGATTCCTGACCGACCCTCTAAGGCAATGAGTATCCCAATGCTTTCCCAAACCTCCCTCTGTTCTCCGTTGTTGTGACAGGTCCTAAGCCATAGAACTATTGAAATACTTCCACCTAATACAAATATAACAAGTCCAGGATAAACCCAAAGGAAATCCATGCAAAAAATCCAGTGACAGAAATGTACAAACAGAGGTTGAAAAAATGTCTACATGTTTAAATTATTAATTACCACTTGTAAAATATTTTGGGGGTCCTCAACATCCATGGATTCTGAGAAATTGCTTTTCATGGAAAGTATTTAATGGCTAGATACAAAATAAATGCTTTATGAGCCCTTGTCCAGATTGAAAATTTTAAGTTTGGATAACTTTAGTCACCTCTTTTGTACAGAAGTTGGACTGAATATTTTGCATCATCAAGTTTTGCCATGTTATTTCCACTATTCCCCCTGCTCCAAGATATTTCAGTAGGTTTTTTTTTCAGTAGTCTTTTTTGTACCTTCTCTCCTGGCTTTTTGTGTGTTGTTTTTGTTGTTGTTGGTTTTTTTGTTTGTTTTTCTGTTTGGGTTTTTTTTCTTTTGTCTTTTTACCTGACCTTTCTGGAAGCACAGATCTTCAGAGTTTGACTTATCCATAGTTGTGGGTGAAGTGTTATATGGATATGGATCAGGTAATGCAGCTCTATAAGCTACCAAATGTTTAATGAAACCACACCTTTGCAGTAACTGGTGAAAGAAAAGCACTTCATTAAATCAGAGGGAATCCAAAAAGTTTCCTAGGGAGCATGAGTGACTTTCCCACATCTTAAGCAGCTGCCTCTTCCATCCTATCTTCCTCCTATTAGCCGTTCCCAACTACTGGTCTCACTAACCTCCAGTGCACTGACAAGACTGAACAACTTCTGAGCTTAGGAAAACCCACAGTAGTTGCTGCAGTTTCTTCTTCCAGCTTAACTAATGTCTTGTGAAGTTGGAGTGTGATGGATTTTGTTTGGAAATTGATCCCAGGGGATGATTCTTCTAAAAGTGTTCCCAGAGACCAGACATGTCCAGGGAAACCTATTTAAAGCAAGGCTCGTCTTAGCATTCAGAGTCAACACAGAGATGTGGGAAAGAATCCTTACATGATAATAAGACTCATGTATATTAAACCATCAGTGCACAGTCATGCTGAATGATTTCCAAAGCCTTCCTCTTCCTCTTTTCTTTTTTTTTTTTTTTTTTTTTTTAATTCATACATCATTCTTTGAGCTGTCTTTGCAAGCTGTCTTTCCCATGGCACTTGGCCAAGAAAGAGGGCACAGGGCTACCCAATAAAGGGAATCCCAGAGGAAAAGGTCAGTCATTCTCAGCCCACAAAAGAAGACTTATCAATCAGTTGTCAGATCATGAGGCCAGAGTGTCCAATGTTAACGAAGTCTAGAATAGATCATCATAAACACCACACTGATCTTCTGCAGCAAGTGTGTGGAGAATGTGGGAGGGAACGAGCTAGCTGTTTCTCCAGGTCTGAGAGAAAGAGTCACCGTTCAAAAACCTTTTGATAAACTGTCTTGCAATTTCAGCAAAAACAGTACACAAAGAGAACTGCCTGCAGGGCTAGAAATTTTTGATCAGCAAAGGGACGGATGCTTGTGGACAGTAGAGAATAAAGAGTGCAGCTAAAGGGTTTTAGAAGAGCCATCCTTAGTCTCCTCTGTGCTGCTAATTGTTTAAATAACTTTTTTTCCAATATAAGTTTTTTTTCTCCATGTCTGTGTTCACAATCAGTTGCACAAATTAAAAAGTGTCTGAAAACATACATATGAAGCAGTACTTGCAGTCAGAAATTCCCAAAAGGTACTGGTGCACCGAAGCTAGTGCATAGTATGTAGGACTTCAGTACAAGCTGGGTAACTCAAATCGAAGATGCAAACAATAATGTGAATAATTAACTCTGAGGAGGTTCACATCTGTATCTGAAATGTTCCAGCTGCCCTCTCCATGTGTACAAAAGGCTGAAAAATAATGCTAGATCCAAGGAGACATATTCTGGGAAAATTCAAGGCAACATCTTCCTTACTGGCAGTCACCTCCTTAAAGAGAACAAAGGAAACTGCAGATGTGAACTCTAGAAGCATTATGGACATTTGTGATTTTAATGTGGACACTATGTATACAGTTTTTAAAGAAAATTATTTAAGAGTGGAAAGAAATGGTAAACATAAGTCAGAGGGAGTCTTGAAATCCAGTTAGATAGGTACTATAATATGTACTTATGTTCTTAAGGGCAATTGCCCCTAAATTTCTTTTATGTGTGTATTTATTGTATATGTGAATATGTATGTGTATATGTATATAAAAGAGACCTATTGTCTGGAGTCACGCCTTGCCTGACTTCATTCAGGATGCCATTTCCTCTGTTAATTTGGGATTATTTTAGTCTTGTAACACCTAATATTAATTTGCGTTTAGACAGCAAATACAAAGCTGGTGATACCTTAGATTCTAGTCTCATTTTGTTAAAGTATCTGTTAATGGTCAAAGTAGATTGGTTTGGGTTAATTCAGAGATGGACTCAAGATGCTGCCAGTCTAGAATCTGGACACACATTTAAGAGCGGTAGTGTGAGGTGGGTGGAGGGATACTTGGACCATTATAAATATTTCAAGATGATGAATAAACAAAGGATAGATATTTTGATTTCATTCCATTTCTGTTATCAGCTGCCAATTCTTTATGGTCCCCACCCTAGATTTTAAGGCTAAAGCCAGACTGCTGAACCATTGTAAATCTCCTCCTGACACTCTCAGCTATGACAATTATTAGACTGAATCAGTTTGCATTGCTGAGCCACACCATACTCTTTGATTGCAGCTGAAAGTGTTCAGTAGTCACTACTCCTCCAGGTAACGTATTTAATGTACTCTTGCAATGGGCAACAGACCTGACTGCCTCTTGTAGCTAAAAGGCATTGTCCTGCACAAAAGCATTTGAGGACCATCCTGTGCTGAGCTGTAGTGGGCTGAGGTGTGCTTCTTGCTCACCTCTGGTGCTGCTTTGGGATGATCAACAATGGGCATCTTGTCGTAGAAAACTCCACATATTTTTTTTCTTACCAATGTTGTCACTACCTAAACCACTATGCAGTGTTCTTGCTAGTAAACCACTCCTGGAGAGGAGCCATACCCAAAAATCTGATAAAAAAGCAAAAGAGAAAGAGAAAGAGAAAAAGAAAGAGAAAGAAATGAGGAATACAAGAAGTTTTCATGAGTGTTTTGGATTTTTGGGCTGTATCTTCAAGCATGTCTCTGAGTTGATTTGCAGGCAGAGAGAAGCCTGTTCTCTGAAGCAGCCAGATGTGAGCCAGCTGTAAACTGAGAGTGCTGTGGCTGTGTTAGGACCATGCTGAACCTGCAGTAATCTGAACCTGGCTCTCACAATGCTATGATTTCACATTTGAAGCTATCAGGTTTGGAGAACACAAGCAGAGTCACCTTACTTCGGCTCAGAAAAAAAAGATATGCTCTTTTGCTGGTAAAAAATACTGACCATCTTTCTCCCACTGCCAGTGCTGAATTTATCATCCTGTCATACATTAATGCAGTTAGACATACTGCTCTTTCTTACATCCATGGGTGTCCAGGGATGAATGAAGATCATTGCTGAGTGAAAAGTAGCGTTACACTCAAAATTTCATTCTGCAGAAAGAAAATATACCTTGTCTGTAATGACAGATGTTATTTGTGCAACTGAATTGTTATGAATAATGAATAATAATAACTCCAGTTCTAAATATTTGAGGAAAGAAAAGTAAGTACAATTCTAGAAAATAGCCCAATAATGATGCGGTTAAAATTGCTATATGCTCACTCCTTTACAACTACCCTTTCTCTGCTATTATGCATACTCTTACCCTGCACTTTTGCTCACTGGCTTCAGTCTAGAAGAGGAGTTAGTGTTTCATTGGTGTCCTAAATTCTACACACGTAGGCTGTGAAGAAGGTGGTGTAGAAGGCCTTTTTCTCTTATCCTAGGGTACATTTGGGACTATTTTTAGATCATTTCTTCTAGCATGCTTTAGTGCTTGAGGTTTTTTTCATTAGTCTGCATCTCCACATTACACCCAGATTTCCTGTTTGGAGTGTCTACATCCATTAGAGGCTTGGTTTTGTTCATTTTATTCATCTTAATAGCAGTTTTACACATTCTTCGAGTCTGCTGTTCTTTGATTAGTGAGATAGTTGCATCCTTGGAGCCTCTAGTGCTGTCTTATGCCCTCCTTTTGGTCATCCCATGCCTGTACTCATCTACACTGTCACCTGTGTCCTCACTCTCAAGCCTTCTGCTGCCATATTTTGCCTTTACATCTAAATTGTCTTGTTCTTGAGAATATTAAAGACTACTTCATTCATTGGTATAGAACAGCTGCTTGTTACAACTGACTTTATAAAAATCATGGTTGCACAAAGTAATTAACCAAAGACAAGTGAAGTAAAACTCATAAAATGGTTGTTGCACAGTCATTAGAAAATTACTTCTACAAGACAATAAAGATAAAGAAAGCTCTAGGCAGGCTGAGACAAGTCCGGACAAGGCTTGAAGAGTTGGTATGAAGCCTGTGGTCTGTTACTAGCCATAGCAATTCTGTATTTACCAAGTTTTGGTGGACAGGATTAAGAAATGACTGGCAGTACTTCCAACTGCATCTTGCAGGTCCTTGCTTAGCTTTGACGAAGCAGGAGTTTCAGTTATCTGATAGCTGACTCCTCTACTTTTTTTTCTGGTACCTCTCTCTCACTGTGGCGGTTCAGAGGAATACGAGAATTCAGGCTTTCTTGTTCCAACACATTCACTTCTTGTGAACAGTAATGAATCGACTGATATTTGCTGTTAGCAACAAAAGACTTTTTATGAATTCCTCATTCTGTAAGTTAAGGACATTTTTCAGATTCAGGCACATATGTAACTGTCATAAAGCACCATAGAATTATGCCAAGATTGTGTACAAATCTATAAATGTACAGGATTCAGGTTTTCCATCTTAAAAAATGTATTATTTCTTTATGTAGGAAAAGAGCAAGATCTGTGTGTTTGTGACTTTAATTTTTTTTTCCACTTTCCAGATGTTTTGGGGGGACACTGAATTAGTTTTCATAATCCCTAGGAAATATCCTACTTGCACAATGAAAGGGTAACATGTGATAACCTATGCATACTCTGGCTGGGAGGGCAGCACTTTTCTTCTTTCTGTTGTTTCTTTCTCAGGTATGTGGCTATTTTTCATATTCAGGACAGTCCCATTTCTCTGCTCACTCAACCATTTTGCCTAATTATATCTGATGTTTTACTCATAGTATTATGCTCTTCTTCAGAGGAAATGAAAAACAGATTGTTTCCTTGGCAGCAAAGAAAAACAAATGTACTGTATTGAATAACTGTTAGATGAAAAAAGGACACAATCTGCCTCCATGCCAACCAGTGCTAAAGACACTCTGACAGACAGGAGGTTGCTCTGAGAACTATTCCCTGCTCCCTTGATATCTAAATGTGCTCTGAAGTAAAGCTAAGGTTGCTTTGCAGAGATGGAATTCTGGATATCTGACTAGGCAGATGATATTGAAAAATTTCCAGTGGAATTTAAAAATTTGTTTCAGTGAAATTTAATTATTGAATGATAATAATAAAAATGATGCTATGCTTCTGTAAGACTGAAAGACAATATTTGCTTATTTGGACACATTTTTATTTTGGATATTTTTGGAGTAAAATTTTATTTATGTATTGAAGTTCTTGCATTTAAAAAATAATTAATCTATCCTTCTAAAAGCAAATATACATATATACATGTATGCAAACTAAGGTATATTAAAAAAGGAAAATAAAATTAAATATTTTAGCCTTCAAAGCAGGATATTTTAGTGGATCTAAATTTATTACTCTTGATTACTGGAAGTTGTGCCTACAGAAGCATTATGGATTTTGTCTTTTTTAATACTTGGTACAATTCACCCTGCCCTTCTGAGATGCTAGAATTTGGAAGCTTTGCGATTGTAACAATATCTATGCCATCTATACATGTTACTTACATGTCATGACATGGTGGTTGCATGTTCTGTTGGTTACGTTGCTGAAACAGAGAGTTTTCATGTGACTTGTCATACTGTTCTGCTCACAGCAGGATCTGTTTGACACCTTCATACCATATGTTAGGAATCACATTTCATACTTTAAGGAATATGCAATGATAGTTTGGAGTGGTTAAGCTCCTGTGGAATTAGCATAATTACTCCAGGACATGTAGTTGTGAAGGTCCGTACTCAAACCCTTGCCAAATGATTTCTCACTTTCCAAATCACCGCAATGATACTGAATTTCAAGAATATGTAGTTCTTGGTCAATCTGTGATGGGTTTTTTTGCGGTTTTGCTTCCCACCTAATCAATTTTTAATGCCACTACTCACTACTCAACACAGATTTGTTCACATATATCTAACTTTCCCCTAATTACAAATATCTGATTTTTAATTGTTTTTTATTCATCTACCAAGTCATCTCATTACTGCCTCTGTGCAGATGTGACACTATCTTGCATCTTACCTTTTACTAACACAGACAAATTCTAGCCTTCCATCATTTCATTGCACCCTGTGCAAATGACAGGTCTGTAAATATTGTCTATTCTTCCCTTGCCAGACAGAAAGCATCATCAAATATGTCTTATTCATGGTACTGTTATCAGTCAGAGAGGCTCAGTCTCCAGTTAGGTCACAAATTTCAGCTTCAAGTCATCATTACTACTCAGTCTTATTAGAAATATGAGGCAGAAATGTGGTTTTGTTTGTATGTGTAAAAAATACTGAGTTATTGTCTGGAAATAGAAAACAGAGATCAAGACAGAGAATGTGTTATCCTGAAGACTTTCAAAGCCTTGTATCAGCATCTTTTTGGTTCTGCCCTATGGCTGCAGTGTTTTGGTTACCTCTGAGCAGGCTCCTTTGACCTGGGATGTCTCATCAAGACAAGCACTGATAAGAATGCCCTGTAATTGCCCATCTCACCTCTGAGAGGAGGACATCTAAGTGCATCATGGCACAGTAAAGCCTAACTTAAACTCTGTCCTGAAGCAGGATGGACAGCTATGACTATTTGGCCCTTAAGGGGATTGGGCAATAACTCAGAATCAAAATATCTTCTGTTCCTAATGGCTTTATTGAAAAATTATGTCCTATGTCATTCTTACCCATTTTCTGCCTAGCTTTACTGCTGATGTTATGATTCTGGAGACTCAGAATAAGGAGCTTATATTTGCATCTCTTCATATCTTCTGGGCTTTCTAGGTGAATTGGCAAGTTAAACCAAGAGACCTGAGACTGTGGTAGTGCTGTTAGTTCCTTTTCCTCGCCAGCTCCTGAATAGCAGGACCAAGTTCACCACTGCAAAGGGACACAGGGTCTCTGAGCACCAGATGGATGTGACAATACAGTGACCTGCCACTACAGATCTGGGTTTTGCCACTATTCCATAGTATATTAAAGGTAAAGGGAGTAGTCTCCCACAATGATGGAGAGAGTAACTGTGTTGTGGAAAGAAAAAATTTTGATTAGATCTGGAGATTTTATAGTGTAAAGGTTGTGTTCTATGAGCTATGGTTACTTCTTCACAAAATCTGCTTAAAGACTATCTTGAGACAGATGGTGAGACTTTCTGACTCAAACAAAGAGAACGGAATGGAGCAAAAATTAAGGTAACACTGAAATCTTAATTACAAATTAAATAAGTGCATGCCATTCCAGAATTTTTTCTTTATGTGCTTGTAATTATTCAGCTTGTTTGAAAGAGTAGCAATGAGACTCAATCTTAAGTTCTCTTTCAGCTTTTTTCTGTCTTGTTTTTTTGCGTGTTAGGTTTTCAAGTTTTGGTTTGTTTGTTGTTGTTTTTTGTGTGTTTTTTTTTTTTTTTTTCTTAATGCAGATAATACATTTTAGAAAGCAGCATTTTAAACAGTACTTATTGTTTCATGCAGCCCCTTCCTTCCTATCAGCTCAAGTCATATGGACATATTCACACAGCTGAAGTTGGCATTTTGACACGTGTACACATCATTTTCATCTGATTCCTGGGACTGACTTCAATGCCTGAGGTTTCTTTTGACACCCTGAAAAGCCTCTAGCTTTGTGCAAGACTGCAATCCTAAACAGTATACCAAGTCTGAGGTTCATCTGAGGTTTACTTTGAAAGAGAACTTTTTAGTATCAGAACAGCCTTTCTACATTCCACAAAGGTAGATGTTATTTGCCATTTAAAAAAATAATGCAGTAATAATAATGATAGATGAAGTTGCTATTTCAGGGGAAGAGTCATACTTACAGCTGAATCATGGCTGTGGGCTGACAAAGAGATAAGCATGATGTGTTTTGCTGTGGTAGGCATGTGATTAAGAATACATTTTCTTGCTTTGCTGTCTATGAAAACAGGAGTGACTGGTGGTGAGGATATATTTCATTTTTACTGGAGAACTAACAAATATATTCAGCTTCAGGGGGAGACTGGCTATAACAGGACAAACTGTTAGCTGGTTTAAGTCCAGACCTCTCTAGTGATGACCTAAGTTTGCTGACTTATCAGCAAAGGATGTGGCCCAGCACATGTGAAAGATACATTTCTTGCTGATAATCCTCCAAGGTTGAGTTGACTTCAAGCTGTAAGAGAAATGACAATTCCACTCTTACCTGTGCATCTAACTATGTGCTCACACCCATCCCTTGCTTGGCAATAGCAATCATGCAGCAAGATGATCTGGCTAGAAAAACAGTACTTTTTAGATTTTTTTTTTTTGTTAGAGCTCCCATTCTTCTACCTCAGATGATTGATGTGGCTGATTGCAGGACCACACTGCTGCTGGAATTCGTACAGAGAAGTCAGCAAGGATTCTCATGGGGTAAAGATGAGGAACTCCATTTGAAGGCACCTCACGAATGGGCTTAAGACATCTGTGAAAACTCTCCACTGGACATACAGTTGCAGATTGAAACCTTGCTCTTGCTGAAATGAGCAGTAGAACTCCTGTGTGGTAGGACTGGGCTCTCACTGAATAAATTTGATGATGCTACAGTAGAAATGTCTTTGTCATCTATATAAAATGAATGTTATTGTGGGGCTGAGGAGAACAAGAAACAGACATAACCCATTTATTTTATTATAAATATACAATTCCCAATGCTAAGGGATTAAATCAATTTTGGATAATATACATTAGAAATTACAGCGTGTGGCATATGGAGCATGTGGGATGTCTTCACAAGCTAGGGAAAGATGAGTCACATGGGAATGGAGAAAATGTCTTTCGGTATTTGCAGAATCTTCAAAAGCATGTGTTACTGAGAGTGGTATGCTCTAGCAAGAAGAATGATCACTGGAAAAAAGGTGACATTAAAGATTATTTTAAATTCAGGTTTGAATGTGTTATTTTCCTAAACTTAAAAATGTGCTTTTATTTTTAAAGATTGCTCTCATGGACTGTCAACTGTTCATTTTGGGAACTAAGAAGAAATCTTTCCAAAGCCATATGAGGATAGTTTTACCCAGGGTGAGCATGACATAAGCACACTTCTCTGCAAGAATGACCCTACTTATTTGTCTCCTACTCAGCAGTTTATCTGTTTTCATAATGATCCAAATAGATTCAAAGGGGAGGAGGGCTGATCCATTTGTTTTCTTCCAAGAGAAGATGCATTTCAAATACTTTGCACTTTCACAAACATTGTGCAATTAATCTCATTCAAAGATGTGAAGCCCACAATATTTAGTCCTGACAACTGTGCCAACATGAAGAAAGAAGGTGCAGCTTTGTTGTTCTTAATCACTTAATGAAAACCAGCCAATCCAAACAGATTTTATTTGGGTGTAAGGCTTTTTTGGATATTATTGCCAAGACAGCTTCATGCTCAATTAAAAGCAAAACATGCTGAAGCCCTAAACCTTTTAGCAATTACAGATCTGCTAATGATGTCAGATTGGGCAGTTCCCCACCAAGGAGACATCATTTATTACAGAGGCTGACATCATTGAGAGCCGATCGTCTACTGTCAAAGCTCTTTACTGGAATATGGGAGAACTAAACTCCGTTTTCACCTTCCATGTGCAACCTTTTTGTGACCTTGATGAAACCATTCCTCTCTGACTTGACATCATGGTACTTAGAGAGTTTATGACATAGTCACATGCTGGATGGCAGCTTCTGAAAAGAGTGGTTTAAGTGCAGCGTGGGAAGCTTGTCATCATTAGTAATGTGCTTTTGCAATTTAAAAGGTAGTTTAATTCTGGGTTGTAAGTTTGAGTAAAATTTCGTGGACTGTAATGTACTGAAGTGTATCAAGTTCCACACACACAGTGAAGCAAGACCACCAGGATCAAGTGGACACCTGACAGTTTCCTGGAACTTTCTGTTCCTTCACTAGTACTAGTTTACCTTCATGTAGGGAATTTGAACAGGAAGTCCCGAAAGTCTGTCTCAATGTCAAATTGTCATTTTGACAGCAACCTAATAGCAGTCTCAGATTTTCATTAATTATAAGATTTCAGGTGTTGCAATTGATAATATTGGGAAAATGTAGTTGATGGCAATCAAAATCAGGAAGAAGAGAAATCTGTACCTTTTTCTGAATGTTTTAGGTCAAGCTGGAGAGTGAATTTCATGACTGTAAGGTACCTGTTATCTCAGTGGGTCTGTTCCGACAGGAGTGCTTGCTTCTGCAACTGCTTTTGATAGCTGAGTCAATTTTTTCCTTAAAAATGATAATGATAATCATTTGGCAGCCTTCTGCCAAATGGCTGTCTGAACAATTGTATTTGAACCAAAAAAATGGAAGGAAAAAACCCAACATTATGTCAGGTCAACCTTAAATGAAATACATGCTGGTTTTTTTTGTGAGATCAGTTCTCATCCATCACATTTTTGTAATTAGATATTTGTTCCATTCAAACTAAAATGCATCAAGAGAGACATTCTTTCAGTGAAAATAAATGTAGGTAAATATGGTCTGAAAATGTTGCTTCAGTATGGAAAATGGATTCACTCCATTTTCGTCTTTTCCAACATTATTACTTTTATGGCTGTTTTCGTGACATTAAGGGAAACCCAGAAATTTCAAGAGGCAGCCTCTTGTGAAATCATAGTCTAATTTCCTAAGAAGAAGAGAATGAGAGGAACACATGATAACAGCAGGGAAGTTGTGCTGTCCCGAAGTTTACTGGCATTATGCACTTGGGTGAATTCATGTGCAGCAGTAACCTTTTTTACAAAGAAAGTCCCACCAAACTAGTAGGAACAGTATTTTATACAAGAATGAGTCTGCTGAAGTGTAGGAAATATTTCAGGGAAGTATGGGAGGCTGTCTTTTGCTTAATGGCAGAGCTCAGATTTAATTGCAGCTCTCTGGAGGTTTTTGTTTGGCGTTTTTGATTTTGTTTTGTTTTTCTTTTCCTTTTCTCCCAAACTGTATGTAGATTTTCTCCTTTTGAAAAGATTCTCTTAGATTTCAAGACAGCTTCTAGATCTCCAGACAGCATCAGGCAGTGGCCAAGCTACTGCAGTTTCTGACTGCAGTGCACACAAGCCTTGATGTTAGAGGGATGCACAATTGGATGAGTGCTTTTTTGTCTGTGTTTACTTCCATGGCTTGTGAGGAAGATCAACAAACAACTTCATGCCATCTGTGTAGTCCCTTTCTCATGACTGAATGAACTGGTCTTCTCACCACTTCAGATAATCTTCCTATGCTACTACTGACAGACTAAATTATACAAGTCAGTAGATGACAAGTCTAAAAACAGCAACCCAAAATGTAAGGGTCTGGAAGCCCAACTCACAATTTCTACTTTGTTTAGATTTCAAAGCATCCTGAGCTATATGCGATAACGATAAAAGGAAATATTTTCTTCCTATTGGAAAGAAGACCTTTTCTGTTGCACTTTACAAAGAAGAGAGCTTCTTATATGGGTTACTTCTGTCATCTTTATATGATACATTGAAACTAAGAATCTGTATAAATGCTGACTTGTCTTTCCAGTAGAGTAGCCTGCCATCCACTTTTATTGCTGTGTGTAACATTGATTGATGTTAAGTTCCAACTGGGGAAGAGGCAAAAGGGTGGCTTAGAACTTCATTACAGGTTATAGACTCTATCACATCTTGGATTAGATGCTAAGCCATGCTGGCATTGATTGTTTGACAGATTTATCAGAAGGACTTTATGATCTCTGTTTAATAATCAACATTGATGCCTAAGAAATCATCACTAGGCTAGGCAGTGACAGTGAGGCTTGTTGGCAGACCCATGGTGTGGCTGAAGAGCAGGCAATGAATGCATCATGATTTGTTTTGGGTGTGCTCAGTCAGAGCTACAGACATTCTATGGCAGCTAGACAAGTGAGGGATGTTTGTAGAGCCACAGCTTTCTGTAACTGCTTTGTATTTCACTATGCAGGATGATTTCTCTGCCACCCTTTTAGCCAAGAATTTGGAAGAAACAAAATGGTGCTTCAGTACTGGTCTTACAGTTTGGATCAGAAGAATGTTACCAGACATAAACTTTGCCTTGAAGCAGCACAAGGTGGTGATGCTTATGATCTGGTTTTTGGTAAAGTTGCACTTAAATCCATGTGTCTGCAAACGAATACCCAGTACCTAGAATCAGGCTAGGCTTAGCATGAGGAAACTGGATGTCAGATCCTCTGCGCCAAGAGGTTTGCCCTACAGAGCTGCTCCTACCAATTTGCCTTACCTGCTGTAAAAGCTGGCTGTACAGCCTCACCTGAATTCAAACAGGACTAGAAAAACCTAACTGCTACCTTTGAGTTATCCTTCTGCTGCCTATGATGATGAGGAGGAGAAGTGTAGAACTAGAAGTCTCAATGCTGCAGGTGTGAATGAACAAAATAAAGAAACCACAACAAGAAATTGCTTAGCCACATTCAGTGCAACATTTGCCATAGGTTCTGCTTCAACTCCAGCAAAATCATATATTCACAAAAGTTAATGTGAGTCAGAGGATGAGAAAGATAAGTGAACCTAGAGACACACAGTGGGGAAGAAATTGGATGCCAAGTAGGAATGCAGTGTTTGGACAAGAAACATTACTGTACTGAGCCAAAGGAAAAGGCTCGAGATCAATCACCCAGAAGACGAAAAGCTTTAAAGGCAGAAGAAATGCTAAAGTTAGCATGTGTGGCTTACTATAAATTGGGGTAATCTGAAACAGATATTCTCTGAAGAATACTTCCAATGTTTCCTGGCTCTGCTCCAACTACTTCAAAGCCCTGTTATCAGTGAATTGTAGTCCCAGTGTTAGGAAAGCTGGGCGATGTTCTAAGGAAATGTCAGCTTCAGATCACAGTTTCCTCTCATTTTTGTGAAGAGAGGTCAAATTAGCAAAGCACTGCCCACACGCCGTCTCTGTCAAGGCTCTCCATGGTCCACTTTGTTGATGCTTGAGCTAACACTCAGGATAGGGAACAAAATTGCTTTGAAACAGTAGGGTATTTGATTTAGGAAGCAAAGTTTAAAATAATACTCCAGCAGTATGTGTTGCCAAAAATCTACAAGGCTGTAATATTCATTAGATACGTGCAGAACAATTAAGGGAAGTTTCTAATTCCACTCCTTCACTTCAGTATCCTAAACTAAGATCTGTCAGGGCATTGAGCAAACCTGTATCTTATTGTCTATGTGCTCATTGATACCAGATTTGATCAGGTAATTGAGGTGTACGGAATTTTTCTTCTGTTGAGTCCTCTAAAGACAGCAACTTATGAAGTTTACTCTTTTATCTAAACAGTACCCATGCTGCTCATCATGGCTTAGTTCTCAGTGGTCTGAATGGCAGAGTTAAGAAAGATTTATTGTTTTCTTTTATATAAAGTGTCTTTCACCAATCCAGGTATTGCTAATGGTAAAATTCTGAGATTTCTTGATCTGTCAGAATTCAGTCTTGTTATTTCAGAAATGGCTTTGCCAGCAGGCCACATCTAAGAGACCTTTTAGAGGTTAGATATCGCTGTCAACAAACTGTCTGAGGTCATAAAACTGAATCATTTAATTTTGGCTGTTGAATTCCAATGGAATTTGATCTAATATTTGTAGTGAAGGTGCTTTATATTATCAGACTTTAGATTTATTCATGATCACCCTCATACTTCATCAACTCAGGCCAAGAAGATGCTGAATCCATGCATTGACAGAGCAAAACTCACTACATCGGCAAAGAATCTGTGGAGGCATATTTAGGTATTGCTACAGCCACCTAAGTGGTGATATGCAGCTTCATCTTGGTCAGGTGAATCTGTAGATCATTCAATCTCTGCACCAAAACCTTTGAAGTGGTGGATAGATAAATTCAATGCCGTCCCCAGAGATGAATCAAACTGAATGAGGTAGGGGCTGAATTTCCATGATTCCACATGTTATGAAAGCAGAGAAGAGTGAAGCTAAGCCTTGCTAAATATATATCTCTATCATATCTATCTATCTATCTATCTATCTATCTATCTATCTATCTATCTATCTATCTATCTATCTATCTATCTGTCTGTCTGTCTGTCTGTCTGTCTGTCTGTCTGTCTGTCTGTCTGTCTGTCTGTCTGTCTGACTGTATATCTATCTCCTGCTCAATAAGGTCTTTTTAATGCTACATTCTGTAGCAGAAGAAGGAAATACATAATTAAAATCTATTCAATATGTTGATTTAAAACCATCTCCAAAGATATAGGCTTTTAAAACACATGTGAAATGGAATGAAAAGATGACAGTGCCTTGAACGTGTTTATTTTTGCTAGCTCTGGCAGTACTAACAACTGACAGACAGAATCATTTGCTTCACTGATCATGAATGTATCTGTAATAATAAGACAGGTGACCTTTACAAAATACTTGGTGAGATTCCACCCTCATGATGGTCTATATCTTTAAAGGTGACCTCCCTCACAACACCTGGTAGGTAGACTATCCTCAGGCAGGGACACATGTGCATGCACAGTTTAGGTACAGTATTGTATGTATCACAAATGTTTTGCCTTCATTATATAGTTCTAATCTGAGAAATTACTCCCTATAAAAAGATGAAAATTGTAACACCACTATTCACCAATAGTTCTTCAGAATCTGAGGCTAGCTTCAGATGAGATATAAAAGGTTACAATGGTAGCAAAATATCAGAAAAGGCATGTAAGAGATGAGGAGAAAGATAGTTATGTATTATTCAATTGGAATCATGAATCGTGCTCAAGAATGTCTCAAATATTTAATTCACACATACCAGCTTTCTGGAAGAAAGGATATTTGAAGTAAAAGATTACAAGTGAGAGACATTAGATAATTTTGTTGGTACACTAATAAATACTGCTTAGATGCTCAGCTGAATATGTCACAGTGATCTATATGGAGCCACACGGAATAAGAAAGCTGGAGTAACTTGCAGCAGATTTGGGAATACGTAGGTAAAGCACCCATTGCCAGTGGCAAGTTGGTGCTGGTTCTGGCCTTATTTCTTACTTTTGGCTCACAGCTCCCATCTCTCATAGAACTGCACAAAGTAACTGCTGTGTCGAGCCAGCAGTGGTGTTTCATGCATGATCTAAAGATTTATCTCTCTGAGATTAGGTTGCTTGTCTTTCAAGGCTTGTTTTGCTTTTTTGATCACTCTTGTTATTTTAAAAGTCAAAAAAAAAAAAAAAGATTATGGCCAACTATGAGTACTAAATGACTTTCCAAAGGTTAACCTTTGTTCTCTTTGTAAGTCATTTATGAATAGCCAGCTATTCAGTTTGTTCAGTTATTGTGAGTCACTTCATTTCAGATTTGGAAGTTTGTCATGAACTATTTGCTCTGTGTTCAGGTAGTCTGACTAGTAGGGTATGAGTAGTCTGCAGTTTTGCTGACTGGAATGCTAATAAAAGGGAGGAAAGATTTCAGCATTTTTGGGATTACTGTTTTAACTCTCACAGGCAAAACCTTTTCTGAGCAAACAGCCATAAAAGTATTCATCAGACTTTCACTTCTAGTAAAGTCTAATGCACTATAGGTCATTTGTTTATAGATGCAGAAAACTGCTATAGTATTTTCTGAATACTATAGAAGTGGCATACTTTGAACCAATATTCAGATACCTCATTTGGTAAGCCAACAACATATTTCGTTGTGGGCAGAAGATGTTCTTTTTGTTTAAATATATAGTGGTTGCAGTCTTATGAATACCTGATCCCTAGAGATTTGAGCTTCTTAGAAATAGAACTTCCTCCAAATCCATACTCGCCTGTTCCCAGAAACTCATCCAAAGAAGTAGAGCTCATGTAATTGAATAAATGACTGTATCTATGGAATGGATCCATGTTAGGCCGGGTTTCAAACTTATCATAACAGTTCTATCCTGATTTACAGCAGCATAAAAGAAAATTCAGGGCTTCACTGATGGAAACAGTTTTTGAAGAGGAGACCCACTGTCATAACTAGTGAAAGGCAGATGACTTGCTAGACTGAAAATATATGGAGAGAGTAACTCCATGATTTTTCTGTCTTTCTAGTCCTTTTCCATTTAGCACCAACAAAAGTGTAGCAAACAAGAAACTGTTAATAATTTTTCAAGGTTTGATATGAAAATAACACAAAATTACTTTTGATTCTGGAAGAATTCAGATATCAAGAGCGGTGGAAAAACTTCTCTTCTTGGTATTTTGCTGAAGGCTTGCTCCTTCCTGAGGGCATCCCTGTTTGGTCCCATTTAAAGATTCAAAATCTCACCTTTTTGGTTTAGTTTTTGTTGTTTTGTTTTTGTTTTTTAATACTTCCTCATTACAGTATTAAGGGACTTGCAATCTTCTTTGTGAGAGAGGAGAACTGAGGGTAGGGCTGCTGTTATCCAGCCTGGAAAGGGCTCTCTGCAACTTCACCAACTGAAGCAAAGACAAAAGAAGTAATGCTGGGACCATGTCACAGGACTATTACTTTAGGCTGACTCAGGAATTGTTGGATGTGGGCTGAGAGCAGTTACTGATTCCAGCAGGCCCAGCTGTCCGGTAACTGATGAATGACTGTTCTTAAGAGTAATAAAGTGCATTTTTCCACATTGTTGTTACTGCAAAGGGGGGCCTGGGTACAATTGTGCTGTTGTAGGCAGATATTTAAAAAAACAAGACTGAGAAGCAATGGATATATTATCTCTTGGAGAAGCAGGGGCATCTCCCCTTGCCTCTCCCATCCTGGGGTCTGACCTTCCTTCCTCCCTTCCTCAGACCTGTTTTTAATGGCACTTATGGGGAGTTGCAAAGTGCCATCCAGCTGAGAAAGGTCTGCATATCGAGCCTGCCTCTCATCAAGGATGAGTCCTGAAAGCCTCTAAAGGACCCTCACTTCCTCTCTAATCTTCAAAAAGATTATGTGAAGAGGAGATGTTGACTGTGTATACATGTTCAGGGAAGGGAGGGGAGAGGAGGAACATTTCTAAGAAAAGAATTAAGTAATCCTCTCAGTTAGCCTGATGCAGTGTTCTACTAGCTGACTGTTTAGCTGGGAAGATCCCTGCACACCCTGAAAGACACAATTTCCAATCTGATTTTCACAACCTCTCTGGGATATTGAAGACTACTTTTTCTCTCTTTTGCATTGCTGTGGTATTTAGGGAAATTTTCACAAAGCCAGTTTGCCTCAAGTGTTGCAATGTTAAAATTGTGAGAAAAAAGATTTAAACTCAAGACAATTCTGAATACTGGAGTTGTATTAGGTGTGCAGTCTTTAATCTCCTATATTTTTCATGGCTTGCATCACCAGCAGAAAATTATCTTTGTGTTCAGATTTAAGCAGAAATAAATTAAACAGATATGTCATCCTAGTTTTACACTTAAGATCATTAGAGGTTCTGTGTGTCAGAAACAACAGGTGGGGCCAAATTAGAAGATAGGAACTTTTAAGTACAGAAACAGTAACACAAAGAATTCTGATGGCTCCTTTTACCATTAAATCAGCAAGATTCATCTTAAATGTGTGATTTGCTTTGAATATTTCCTGGATGACAGGAAATGTGTTTGGAAACTCTTATTTTTTGCATGGCTCTGTTTGTGACCTTTTTGCAAGCCTCTCCTTTACATAGCTTCCTCCAATTTCCCCTTCCTAAAATAGGGGAGAGCAGCTTTTTATCTGATTTTAGAAGTGCTTTGAAACATTATATGGAGGAAGGGTTTTGCTTTCAGGCTTTTTTTGATTTAGGGAAAAAAAAATCATGAGGCAGGAAGCCACCAAGTCCCTCAAACCCTTGTAGCTTTTGCCTTCTCTTTTTTGGGAATGCCAGTGACTGAGATGAACTGTGACAATGCCTTTTGAAGTGAGAAGCCTGGTGCCTGTCATATCAGTTGAGAATCCCAAACACACTTAATAGGCTTTGGACTCCTGAGTAGCCCAATGAAGCCAAGCACAATGTTGCTGTTATGGGAAGGCCAAGATTTTTTTCTTTAAACAGGACTGGAAAAACTACATGAAGAGCTTTTTCTTCTTTTGTCTTCTTTTTCTGTTCCAGACCAAGCTAGAGTCAGACTTTCATGAAAGTCCAGACACTTTTTAAAAAGTAACTGTTTGATTATGTGTATATTTTTGTGTGCGGGGGGTTTAGAGCACATACAATTAGTGTGACTCAGGCTCAGGGTCAAAAGTCTGGGTTGACTATGACTGGACTTATAATTTCCTCCCTGCTAAGTCACCCATCCTTTCTCTGAATCATTTTTCAGCAGACAGCTTAAAGTTTAAAATTAGAAAGTAGGAACATATACCAAGAGAGATGACTGAGGAGAATGCTGCAGACACAACTTGTTTAAGTTTCAAGAGCTGATGTAGCAGCAGCTATGTCAGGTGGGCCCTATTCTACTGTTTGCAATAGATGCTCCTCATGTTAAGATATTCATAAATAATTCAGACTGTAGAACATCTGCAAACATATTTGTCATGAATATATCATGAGCTGGTAAAAAGACCCATTGTTGGTGTCAAACAATCCCTTTATGCCCACTTACTACATGTGTTTTGGGGAAAGAGTCTTCCACAGTGCTACAGTGGTGGCTTTTATTTTGCACAGAGGCGTTTTCAGAGTGTAGCTCCCTTGCTAGAGTTCTTTGACACTCACCAGCAGGCAAAGGTTGCAAATAAGACTCTCACCAGATGTGTTTGAAAGGAAAGCTGAAAACCTGAAGGATAGAGAAGTGGTAGAGTAAGTCATTAATTCTCCTAGCTCTCTAATCCGTATAATGGTACACTGAATCCCTTTCAAAGACTGATCTCAGAAGAGGTTTATCAGAAATGAGACAATTTATCAGACTAGTAAGCTACCTACTCCTCTTGGTTACTTAAAATCTATTAGGCTAAAATGCTGGCACTCAAAATAAAGCTGAGATCACTGTGTACATGAATAAAAAAAGCACACAATCTACCATCAATGCATTTGGAAGGGGTTGAGAGAGTCTATTCTGATGACATAGATTTCTCCCTTGTGTAATTCCTTTTGTACTCCAGTTTAAAGCTCATGGTGTCCACACCCTGAACTCTTGTAATGGTCAAGATAGATTGGAATGGAGCATAGAAAGGATTAAGATGGTTGTCCATTAACATTAATATGGAATCTCAGTTGGATCTTCCACCTTTTCCGTTATCTAGGTCTTCAGTTTGAAGCAAAATATTTAAATAAAAATATTTAATTAAAAACAAAGTCAAATATGAGCTCATAAAAATGTCTAGCATGGAATTCACTTTTTTCATACAGCAAATATAAGGAAGCTATTGCCAGAAGAAGAGTGATTCCACTGTGTGAATTACATGAAACATCAAAAAAAAAAAAAAAAAAAAAAAAGGAAATAAACATACTTGAAATGTTTGTTAAATATTTAAGCCCTTAGCATTTAAAAATGAAGATGTAGTCTCTTTCCATTTCAATTTTCATCTCTGTCAAATGTGATAACATTAATGCCATTTCACAGAAACTGTAACACACAATTGCAACTCTCATAAAGATGTTCATATGTCATGACAATAGACGCAAGAGAAGATCCTCAAATGACCCATTGAAGACAGTTGGTGTTGTATGTGTCTTCACTTCATGAAGGGCAAGAGACTGCAGAAAGTGTTCTGTCTATCCTACATATTGCCATGAAGGTTTCACAAATTAAGCCAAAGTCACCAACATTTGTCAGTAATGGTTTATAGGAAACTTAACAGGAGCCAGCAGTGTGCCTAGGTGGCCAAGAGGGCAATGGCATCCTGGCCTGTATCAAGAATAGTGTGACCAGTAGGACTAGGGAAGATATTCTTTCCCTGTACTCAGCACTGATTTGGCCACATCTTGGGTACTGTGTCCAGTTCTGGGCCCTTCAGTTTAAGAAAGAGCTTGAGTTATTGGAACGTGTCCAGAGAAGGGCAACGAGGATGGTGAAGGGGCTGGAGCACGGGCCCTACGAAGAGCAGCTGAGGGACATGAGGTTATTCAGCCTGGAAGAGGAGGCTCAGGGGAGACCTTATTGCTCTCTACAGCTACCCAAAAGGAGGTTGTAGCCAGGTGGGTTTTGGTCTCTTCTCTCAGGACCCCAGTGACAGAACAAGAGGACACGGTCTTAAGCTGGGGATGGTGGGAAAAAGTTTTTCACAGAAAGAGTGATTGGCCATTGGAATGGGCTGCCCTGGGAGGTGATTGAGTCACCATCCTGGATGTGTTTAAGGAAAGATTGGATGAGGTACTTAGTGCCATGATTTAGATCATGGGATGGTGTTAGGTAATAGGTTGAACTCAATGATCTCAATGGTTATTTCCAATCTTCTTAATTTTGTGATTCTGTGATTCTGTAAGGGGAAGGAATAATAAGTAAAGTGACCTAACAACATCAGGAAACAAATAGCTGCAGATTCCTTTTAAACATAGCTTTTCCTCAGCCACCTGTCAGTCTAAATGTGTCTGAAAATAGCTTGCATCTTCCTGAGGAAGAATATATAAACTCTAGAGAAGAACTCTCCCCTAACTACTATTGCATATAACAATGTTATGTAACAGTTAGCCCTGAGGTTTCCTCCTAGCAAG
Organism: Serilophus lunatus; assembly: GCA_013399895.1. Lineage (NCBI taxonomy): Eukaryota > Metazoa > Chordata > Aves > Passeriformes > Eurylaimidae > Serilophus > Serilophus lunatus. The sequence goes on from VXBA01001246.1 coordinate 197,407, forward strand.
GATCCCAAATTGCAGATGGGTTTCTGAAATCTTACATGACCTATTTAAAAGTCCAGTGTCTGTAAAATTAGTTCACATAGCTAGTGTTATGCTAGGAAAGGAGATAAATCCTAGATTAGGCTGAACAAGATCCAACTGGTGAATTGATGCTTTTATGGAGGAATAGAGTAGTAATTTAAATGTCTAGTTGTCACTGTTGGAGGTTTTTTCCTAATCAGAATTGCAGACTAAATGCACTTGTTGTCTTCAGATTTCCTATTGCAACACTGACATTTAAACATAGTGTTTTCTAATGACACTAACTCACATGATTCCTGAGAAAAAGTGCGCAATTAGGAATGTACCTACAAAGTTTGCTTTGAAAACTTGTATGGATGCATTGTAAAACTTTCAGAAGCATTTGGTAGCACAAATTGCTTGTCAAAGAAGCAATGCAATGGGGTGAAATATGAAGGAATGAGAGTGTATAATCTTCACACCTAGAAATACTGGCTGGTTTATTTTCTGTAAGGAGGGTTGATCTTTTGTGTTACACTCAATGTCACTTACAGTTTTCTTAGGTTAAGTAGCTCATGCAAAATTATACAACAACACAGCCAAAAATACTTCAATACTTTTGCATCTGATCTTTTTTGTCGTATTCGTATGACCGATAAGATGGAAAACTGGAGTCAAGGAAGAAATTTCATTAAAGTAATTGTAGTTTGGAAGTGCATTAGGTGCTCTCCAGAATATCTTTCTGTCTCCTTCTGATAAAGATCAAATATTCATGTTTCATTGAGCAGAAAAAGCTTTTTAGAGGAGAGGAAAGAAAAATATGAGAAAGAAATGAAAGTATGCTTCTAAACCCCACAGCTTCTAGGGTACCTCAGTGACAATCCTGGTTTAAAAGACTGACAGAGCAGCCTTCGGTAATTTTTTACTTATGGAAGTGTTTTTATAAAGTGCTTATACTCGAGGCTCTTGAAACAATATTTGCTGACTTTGCTGAAATGCTACAGATTAACTTTCATTACCCTGATTTTTTACATAGAGCGTAGTAATGAATATGAATTAAGCTTTACAGCATTGTGATGAAGCCGGAAATGATCTGGTGACAACTTTCCTATCTAATCCATTGAAGTAGGGATAAAGATGAAGAGCAGTTTATCAGAGAAGAGGAATTTATGCAGAAAAAGGATGTTTGAATTAATGAAATATCTACCTTTCTAAAACACAGATATTTTTTGAAGTCCCAGGAAAAGAAGCTTATTATTTATTAACTATGGTGGTAAGCATCTTTCAAAAGTACACAGTGAGATTTGTAATTGCACTCATGGCTGCACTGTGCTTCCCTCAGTGTGCAATCTCCTGGGGCAGGCACAGCCTGCATGTCTGAGTTGATGCTCAGGGAGACTTGCAGCCTTGCAAGACTCTGTAAGGGTATTTGATGTAGATGCAACAGGCCTTCATCTGCACTGGGAGACAGGGGTACAGCCTTTTATCAACACTCAGGAGCTTCCAGTCTCAACTGCATCTACTACTGTATCTCAGGATCATGGAATCAATGCCTCTTGTATCTTGCTGCGTAAGTGTTGCAACACATTCAGGACTTAATAGTCAGCATTTCACCTCTTGCTATGAATTTTCACTTGTTCTTTATAATGTAACATGTTTAATCAATCTGTTCTGTGTTTTAAGAAGCTCAGGCCTTTCAAGAACCTTACACTAGATAGTTCCATCTGTTGCTGCTTTTCCTCATCCAAAGAGTACAGGGTTTTTTGCCTGAGTGTTGCTGGAATGGCATCACAGAGGCTGTTTTGAGCCAAAAGGATTAGTATGGAGGCAAAGTTTTCAGCAAGTATTTTGACACTGAAGTTAAAACATGAATAATGTGTGACCCACAATACTGTTTAAATAAGCTTAAGTAACATTTTCATTTTTCTTACACAATTTTATTTAGTGATAGAGGAACTGTAACTATATATAACTATATATATATAGTTTTATATATATATTATATATATAACTATATTCCTTTTTTTAACTTTCATTTCATAGGGGGAAGAGTTTGTGAGGTGAAGTGAAACACAGTTACAGCGAAAACATTCAGGATTTATAGTTATTTTTAATGTCTGATAAAAAGTCATCCGATAAAAAACTCTTCTTACTCTTTGCACATTATCTGCTAATTTCAATTTAACAGTATGTTGTGCTATTTCCTCCATGAAAAAACACTCTATGAGCAGTCAGAAAAAGGCACAAGAATTTTTGTCTTGTACAAGTCTATGAGCAAGTTTCTTCTATTACTTTCATGTAGTGTTGGTGTGGTGGAAGAGGTAAAACTTAATTGGTTTCTTCTATTTTTCTGTTAACCATATAGAATTAAGCTAAGTTTGGACAATCTTGCTCTGAGCTCCTGTGTAGTTGTAGTGGTTTAACCCGGGCTGAGTGCCAGGAGCCCACTACAGTCACCTTCTCACTCCCCCTTGCCCAACTATAGAGGAGAGAGAGAGTATAACGAGAGGTTTCGTTATTCATGATAAGGACTATAGCAGATTCTTTCTTAATCACCATCACAGGCAAAACAAGACTCCATGTGGGAATAATAATCAAATTTATTACTAACAAAATCAGAGCTAAGAGAGAGAGAGACTAAAAGACACCTTTTACCCCCCACCCCCCTCCTTCTTACATCCAACCTATTCTCCTGCAGCGGTCAAGGGAAAAAGGCGAGGTGGGGGNATCCCATGGGCAGCAGCCCTTCACTCACAGCTGCCGCATGGCTGATATTCCACAGGGTGCAGTCCCTCAGGCACAGGCTGCTCCAGCGTGGGCCCCACGAGCCACGCATCCTAACAGGAGAATCCTACTCCAAGTGGGCTCCTCTTCCCACAAGCTACAGTCCCCTGCCAGGACCCAGCTCCACTTTGGGTCTCCCACGGGCTACAGCCTTCCCCCAGGATCCACCTGCTCCGGCGTGGCTCCTCCACGGGCTACAGGTGGATCTCTGCACTCCTGTGGTCCTCCATGGGCTGCAGGGGGTCAGCTGCTTCACCATGGTCTTCCCCATGGGCTGCAGCTGGATCTCAGCTCCGGCGCCAGGAGCATCTCCTCCCCCTCCTTCTGCACTGACCTTGGTGTCTGCGATGTTACTCACAGGCTCTCACCCTGCTCCTCTCCGGCAGCCATCTTCATTTTTCAACCCACCTTTTTTTTTTTTTTTTTTCCTTCTTAAATATGTTATCACAGAGGTGTTCTGCCAACTACTGATTGGCCTGGCCTTGGCCAGCAGCGGGCCCAGCCTGGGCACGAGGAAACTTCCAGTAGCTTCTTGAAGAAGCCTTTCCCTCAGCCCCCTCCCCACTGCCACCACAACCTGGCCACAGAAAAACCAATACAGTAGTATAAAAACATTGTTCAATGACAATTAAAGTTATAAGGCCATTTAAAATAAAAACAAAGGAAATTGATAACCTTTGGGCAAAGATAGGTTATTTGGTAGTCAACACGATTCTGCAGTCAGTATTGTTGACATAGGCTATTATCAATGTTATTTCAAATGCCTCATATACTCAGTCTAAATACTATAGGAACCCAAGTCTGCTACACTGAGAAAAGTGAAACTCACTATAAAAATTGAGGAAGATTTCCTTGCAGTAGTTTTTCTCATAGTTTTCAGAACCCTCAGGAAAATAGGCTTAATATAAATATATACAAAGATGTAAATTATATATCTGTGTATCTATACACTTGATAAACAAGTATTGATTTCAAATTGAAGAGGCAGAAATACATATTTCTTTTGCAAAGAGATTAAAAAGAAAAACCCTTTGTAAGGGATTTGATGCTGCTCTTTCCAGCAGTACATCTGGGGACATTTTGAAGATAATTTTTATATATGTGATCTTTTGAAAAATGAAGGAATAATCTGTGTCATATATCTGTACAACACAAGAAGAGAAGACAACTTTGTGTAATTCAGGGCCAAAAAATGATTGGAAGATGCGGTCAGCACAGTTTTATGGTTTTTAGGCCGTAGAGCTTCTTTCAGTTCATGCTGTTCCAACAACTAAACGCAAGCCCTGAGTGGCTTTATTCAATTAAAGCTGCTTCCCAAGGTCTTGGGTCCCTGTGGTGGAATCACACAGTGCAGACATGGACATCCACTGAACTCAAGCTGTACTTGCTGCCAGCTCGGCAGCTTAAGGTCACTTAAGTACTTTCTAAGAGGAAGAAATCACTCCAAAGAATTATCTGCTGGCCTGGTTCCTTCAGACAGGAAAACTGCTAACTTTCTCAACACCCACGCTTCTGCCAATGCTTTTGTACATGTTGCTGTATGTGTGTGTACATCTCACTTCCCACTAGGTGCAAGTTATAATTTAAATCTGGTTTCTGCCAGCAGGTCTTAAGATGGCAAATCTGATGGTCTGAGTGTCTTGCCTCACCCATGTCAGCACCTGGTGAGCAATAAACCTATGAAGTGATACATGTTTCTCACAAAGAAAGACAACATACAAATCCTACATTCTTCCCATTTAAGATTGGTTCCCTGAACAAGAGTAACTCTGGTTTCCTATGTAAAACTGAAGGACATGAGCTAAGATTATGATTGGAAAAGATTAAATAAAAGAGCTGAAGGAGGATATATTGGCAAAATTGATATAATTACCTTCTTTTAGAGAAGAAGTAATCAAATTTTTCTGTAATTTAAATCTTGGCCTAAAGAAATTTCAACTGTAAATTAAATCACCCATTTCAGAATTTAACATAGACTTGAATTATCCAGTTTGCAAGGACCTGAATGATTCTACCTAGACAGCAATAAAAAGGTAGTTGTAGTATCCTGTAGTTCTTAAATAATTAATTTTGCCGTGTGAAAATTCAAGGCAGAGTTAGTAAAGAACAATTTCATGGCCTTAGGTCTTACTAAAACAGTGGAATCCGGAATGACCCACTGGCTGGACAACCAACTGGAAGCTACTCGAGCTCTGTGTCTTAGAGATTTAGTGATAGAAAAGCAGATTTTCACTGGATCATCAAAACCCATTTTTGACCTAGGGGAAATTTTAGCTCTCTTCCACTTCCTGCTGAGATGCTGAGCTGTTCAAAACTTAAGAGGTCACCAACATAAATAAAAAAGTGCAAATTTATACTCATGCTTTTCTATCAACATTCTCAGAAGTGACTTAACTGTTTGTGGTCAAATTTAGCATAATCCATTGTTTTAAGAAATAGCCAGGTGGAGAAAACTGAATCCTAAAAAGATAAGACTGAGTAACTGGAAGAAAAAGCAACCGCCCAACACTTTGAAAAAGAAGTGCTCAGATAGTGTCATTTATGCTTTACCCCAGACAGACTACCTAAATTCATACTTTTATCTCCTCCTCCAGGTAAAAACAGTAATGCTGCCCAGAGTGGGAGAGAGATGGGACCATGCAGAGTACTGATGAGGCTGGAAGACCTAAGGCTGGAGGAAACAAAGCTTAGTAGCCAGAGCTTGGTATCACCTGGCAATGGCTAACCCAGATGGCAGCCATGAGCAAGGGTTTGGCTGTGGCTTTGCATCCTAATTGCTGCAAGGACAGGAGAGACATCTGAGTTCTGGTTGGCTGAAAGACGTTGTTTTGCTTCTGTCCTGTGGCAAGACAACTCTATTTTTCCATCTGTGATGTTTTACCCTTTCTATTTAAGGTGAAAAACCTCAGAAACTCTATGTTTTCTTTAACATCTCTTAGTGTCTTCAGACTGAGAGCATGCAGTTATTATTTACATACTCCAGCCCTTTGTTCTTGTTTAGGCTGCTGTAGCTGGTCTGAAATTACTCATTGGGTTCACATCCCTGCAATTGGAGTAAACTCTGTGGCATGATATCCACACTACAGCACATCCCCAGCTGGAGTTCACTTAAATGTAGTTTCTGAAAACGTGGGGCTTCCTGAGGGAAAAAAGATGATAAGAAAGCTGCCATAATTATGATTATCCCTATCATGACCCACATTCCAAAATGATCATCTCAAAGTATTGAAGTCTAATTCTGCCCTGAAATCCACAGGCAAAGGACTCAATGAAATGAATGATGTTGATCTTGCACAAGGTGAATATGCCTGAGTAATGCAAAGGAGAGCTACTAAGCGCATGGTGAGCCCTTTAAGAATTTATGTCTCAGAAACAATGGTTCAGCTTTTAAAATGTCGGTGATGATTAAACTATAGTGTTCTGTGTGAAATAGAAACATAATTTCTGCATATCTTTATGTTTTCTGAGTCATCATTACTGAACAGGTCTGCTTCTACTACAGTTCTGCAGAGAGTGTAAGAGTCCTGTCACTTCTAATGCTTTTTTAAAGGATTTGTGAAGAAGTGCCAATGTCAAGATAAATATCTGTGTTGACACAATGGTTGTTGGAGCGACTCCTCCTGAGTCAGTCAAACTGAGAAATCTAAATGCAAGATTTTATTTTCAAGTAACATTCATTGAATTCACTACAGAACTGAGCAAAATTCCCTGTCTTATTTTTATACAGAATGACCTAATGGACTGATTTGCCTTAAAATAGTATTAGTCACATTGCTTGTGTGAGTAAAACAAGCAGCAGCTGTCACACCCATGGGTATCTGCATAGTTCACTTTAAATCACTTCAGGCTGCCAAAGAATATGAGGATCAGGACCATTTAAGTTAAAGATGATAGCTTTCCTTAGATTGTCAATGGGAAGAAGCACATGACTGCAGAGGCACTGCAGAGAACCTAGGTGACCTGTCTAGAAATACAGCATTCTTTGTCATCTCCAGAATTTAATTGAAGACAATTGTTAATGAAACTACTAAAATAATAATATTTTAATGCCTACAGTGGGTTTGGTGGCTGCATACAACTTTCTCATTGAAAATGTAATAAATGATGGCAATCTCTGTTTTTACTTTATCTCGATATTTTGAATGAACATTTTAAGAATGGTAAACCTCACACCTGACATTTAATTTTGGCATAATTTTAAGACATGTGCTGCTGTTATAGTTTCAATAGCATGATGCTATATAATAGATATAATGCTGCTGAGTCTTCGGGGATACAAAATATTAAATGATCAAGTCCAATGAAACTACAGATTTGAGGCAATTGTAGAACACTGAAATCTTGGGGTTTTTTAATGGTAAGATATAGCAACTTTTTGAAACAGTAGGTAGTTATATTCTCTGTGTCTGTCAACATTAGGATAAAATCTCAGTGATACCATGAACACGTAGTAGCAAACCAAACTAAGAAAAATTCATAAATATCAAACAGTAACTCTTCTTCCTAATGTCTTAGTCCAGTCCTTCGTTCTGTTAAAAATAAGATATGCAAAGACCCATCTTCTGCTCTAAACATAAGATTTTTATACATTTCCTTGGATAACATCAAGAGTTAGTGGTAATGACTCATGAAGTTATTCAAGTCTTCCTAAAAGACCAGCTTTTCTTTGACTTCATGACCTCCCTTACAAGCAAATTCCACAAGATGTTTTCAGCACATGCCCATAAAGCAGTTGTATCAGGATTTATTGCCTTATAGCTTAGTAATAATCTCCTTGTTCTTCTGGTGATAAAAAAAAAAAATGAAGAAGATGGAGCAGTTTTTGCTTTCTTTTATTTTGTAGACCTTATTTAAAGTGAGAGCCAGGTCTTTTTTGTTATGTAGCTGTAATCTCATGGATAACAAAATGGCTACAATTCAGATTTGCTACCTTAAAGCTTTTCATGCTCTGAATATGAATATTGTTCCAAAGTGTGAATCAAGAGCCTTCCACACAATCTATTTTTGTCTTTTGATCTTTCTTTTATACCTTCATGAAAGAAGTGTGATTTTCCAGAGCCTTTCAGGGAGAAACAGTACATACAACATTATAAGCAATAGGCTTGTAGCATATAAAACTGCCTGGCTTTGTGCTAGAGCATGAGTTAGCAGAGAGGGCATTCACTCGAAAGGCAAGGAGGCATGGCTCTGTTTCCAGCTCTTCCACTGACTCATCTAACTGCTGCCAAATTTCTTCATCTCTGTGTCTTCGTTTCTTCTCTCTCTGTTTTGTATTTTTGGTTAGATTTCAAATTATTTTCAGATGGGGGATTATCTCTCACTGTGTTTGTGGAACGTCTAGCACAACAGAGCAGCAATGCTGACTGCAGTCTCTAGGCACACCTTAACAAAAACATGAAGGAGGGAGAGAGCTTCATTCTTTCCAAGGTGCTCCTTTTGCTGTATGCAGACCAAACACAGAATGCAAAATCATAGCTTTTGATTGCTAATGACCCACCTTTTCCCTGATGTCTTCACCTAGCTATTACTATAACTTCCTTTTTCTATTAATTAAATTTTAGATTTTGTCAATTTTCCAGATGCTATTGAAAAGACTGGAGTAAGCTGGTCAGGTATTTAAGAGTATGAGTAGATGTGCAGTGCAGGGCATGTTGAGCCTGCACCACACAGTATGGTGTTGAGATCTATACAGCAAAGTCCAGAGCCACATGGAGATGGTGAAGTAGTAACCTCTACAGCTTGTAAGTCAGCACTACCTCTGTGCTCTTTGCAGGTTATGGTGTATATGCACCTTTACTGACAATGGAATAATGTATCTACTTCAAGGATGCTAAAATCCCTGTACTTTCACGATGGAGAATTTAAACCATTTACTTTGTTTTGCCCAGACTTGCTTTATGCCAGGTGGCTGCCTTTCAAACTCTGCAGTGTCTATCTAGTTTTTCAAACTCTTGGAGATTTTGTTCTTTGTTCTCAGCTAATCAAACAAAAAAATCTCATTTTTTTTTTTCCCTTAGTTGGCTTTTTTCCCCCTCTTAACTGGAGACATACTTAGGCCTCCTACTGTATTAGAAATGAAATTTTGTGAGAAAAGAATGGATATTATACAGTTATTTACAGATATAAATGCAGTCATTAGGTTATACTGTAAAACTATCCTCCACACATAAAAATTAGGTCTTTCTGGTCTACCCTGTGAGGTGCACTGTTGCTTGGAGTAGCTAAAACAGTTGATATTTCTGGCCTATGGTCCCTTCTCCACTGCCATCGTTGTGAGCCCCATAGCTTTACTGCTTTCTGTCTTGTTAATACTGTGGGACTGACTTTGAGACAATTTTCTTCATGGCTTATCATCGTACACAAAGGATTTGAGGTGTTTATCTATTTTAGATGATTTTTTTTTAATGATAAATCTTTTTTGTTTCTCAGGACCAATATTCTTCTGCAGAGTCCAACTGAATAAACATGGCTTGTCTGAAGGACAACATCCCAGAGGGTCCTGGAGGAAACAGATCTTGTGACACAACCCAGTAACAAAACCAAGGGATCAGTCATCCTTTGCCTTTCTTTAGTTTATTTATCCTTTATTTAGTTACCAGAGTTTAACAAGGGAGTGATTTTGGCTGGAATATTAAAGCAGCTGAGCTCCACTGTACTAATTGTTCTGGCTTTGAGGATGATGGAAGATTTGGTCCACCCTAAAATAGCAGTCTTCCCCAATTTGTACTGTCCTGCTTGCTCCACGGGAACAAACTTGAGAGCTGTGCACTGTTTATTCTGAGCTCTTTGAAATGTGAATCTCTCTGGGACAGCCTCTCCCAGGCTAGAGTAGGAAAGCTTATTATCACTGATTTACAAGCCTTTAGAGCTCAAAATGGGCCAAACCAATATTTCCTCCCTTCTCCTCTAAAACCACAACAGAGCATCTGTCTGCTTTTGAAAGTAAAAATTCTTTCCGTAGGCGATTTTGTTCTTTTGCACTTCTACTGACAAATAATGTACTAATTTCTCCCTATTGTTTCAAAAGAACTTGCAATTAATGGGATTTAAGATTTTTTTAACATTAATTTCACTCTCTTTTTAGAATGTGCTCATTTTCTTCTTATGAGGTTAAATGTTCACCTACAGAAAGTAATCTGTGATTTCATAACTTAGTTTATTAAGAGATTGTGAACATGCACATAAGCAGGTTGCTGGGCTGATAGTACTGCTGGGTTGTAGTATTTGTAGAATAGATTATGCCTCTCAGTTGCTAGTGAAAATGTGCTTTGCCACAGTGTTGGAATCTCACAAAAAGGTTTTTAGGGACATGTAGTGTGATAGATGCCAGCTCTGGCCAAGGGCACAGCAGAAGTGGGACTTCAGTGCAGAGCTCTCTGCTGTTTGCTACTTGATTCTCATGGCGCAGGACCCTACCTTTCTGAACCCTGGATGCAACGGCAGCTCTTGCTCTTTGTGAAAATCTTTGGCCTAAAAATCCTGCACTTGAAACCGGGGCATTACTAATGACACAATCCCAGAGTAAGAAGGGTTAGCCAAATACTGACTCCCTAACCTCCAGGGGTCACACTCAAAAAAAAAAAAAAAATCTGTAAAAGCATGAAGAAAAAATGAGAGAGCTCTTTTGGATTAGGGAAGCAATCCTTCTCTGTTTTGGTGGCAACCCACATACAAATTCTTGTCTGCTTTTTCTTTAACTTACTGGAGTTGTCAAACAACTACCAGATGAGGTATTACATTTTCTTAGACAACAGTGGCACTCCTTCACTATACGGAGTCAAGTTGGGATTTGTGTTACCATTACTGTGTCTGTGTCGGGGCAGAAAATAATTTCACACAGTCAGAGCTTCTCCTGTAAGTCAATGCAGGGAGCAGCCTTGGCTACTAGCTGAGCTAAACCACACACCCACTCTCGGCAGTGTATGAAAGGGCTGCAGATAGTATAACACAAGACATGAATTTTGTATAGACCTATAAATACAAACAAGACCTCAGAGCTGTCAGAAACCATATGACTATCTGCTCAAATGAGAGGGTCCATTCTTTGTGTAATGCAACCATAGAGACAGGCACATATGTATGTGTGTATCCTAAGAGAAAGGTGAGAGAAAAAGCATATGGGAGTTGTCAGTTTGCTGCTTGGTACACTGTAAATGGTAAGAAGAAAAACCTGCAGATAATAGGAAACAGTACCTGTACCAGAAGCCTAGGAACTGGGCTTCAGGTTGTGGAAAGTGGTTGAACTTAAGCATAGTTTAAAATGTAACCTGGATCAGAACAGCACCTCCGCGGTTCAGTTATTAACACTGTTCTAAGCCACATATCCACAATGTGTGTATGAACAATGTGTGTATGAACAAACTAGCTGGCTTGTCATCCAGCTTTTCTGCAGAATTGAAGAGTTCATTCTGGCACCCTCAGCCAGTATTTTCCCCTTGTAACTATATCATGAGCATTCCTAGCATTTTCCCTAGGAGGTTGCAATCATTTTAATCATAACTTGAATAAAAAATGTTGGCATTTGTCAACACATTTATAAAATTGTCGCCTGGAATCTCTTTTTTCTTGTTAATGAAAAACACCTGACTGCAGAAAAGCGTTAATTGATGTAAAAGTTCTGGCAATGCAACATGCAAACAGCAGATTTGATCTTGAGAACTGTGCCCATGCCACGGCTTTACTACTTTGGCTTTTGTTCACTAAATAGCTAAACACAGTTGTCTACATGAGGTTGCCTCTTCTGCTGGAAAGCTGCAAGGAGATAGAGTTTGAAGGTAGGCTGCCAACATCCTCCCTCTCTCTGTCAGAATAAGGGAGAAGGGGCAGTGAATGAAAATGGAAATGAAAGGGAAGAGAGAAAATGAAGACATGTACAGGTTGCCCCATCACACAGTGGGAGATAATGGCATTAATTTGGAGAATGACACCCCAAACCTGTGGAGAACAGGAAGCTTCTACAAAATTTATTCTATTCCAAGAAATAGAAACACATTGAATCAGGCACTGATAATGGTGATGTCAGTGTATATAATTCTATTATCCTATTCTATCACCTTAAGAAGAACAGCTGAAAGTCTTCACTGTTTTTGGAAACAGCACCACCTTTGGCGAGACATTTGTACATTTCCAGTGAAAATGCAAAATGCAAATGTCATAGACATATTGCCCTTCTTCATGTAAATGCACAGATCACATCTCAGAGAAAACTCATTTAAACCCTTTTCCTAATTTCTAGTTGCTAATTCATCAGCCGTGACACCTTCATTTCTGAAGAAACAGAATGAGAGTCTTTGGGGTGAGGGCTTGTTATTGCAGCAATGTTCAGAGGAGATGCTAATGGAGTGTAGAGATGTTTTCTTAACTTTGAGTAACAGCTGCACCAGAAAGGTTTCATTAACTTTCTTCAGCCACATAAACGTTTCAGGTTGAGACTGCTAAATGCAGTAAAGAGATTTAGCCCTATCACTATTGCTAGCATCTGGGAACCCTCAGATACAGTCAGTTTCTAATGCATTGGTGAGATAGGATAAGAAAGGAGGGAACTCAAGAGGCATTATCTGCTCTTACTTAAACTGAAAACACAGGAAAAATCCAGGCAGCAGAAAGTAATTTGAAACAATAGCCATTTCCTGAGCTGTATGCTGTACGGAGCTCCTGCTGTGGTGACCTGACCTGCTCTTCCTGCACTGGTAAGTGTTTAGAAGGGCTGCAGAAGTGAGGTCATATTTCAAAAGGAGTTGTGGTTGCAAGCACAAGTTCTCCTGCCCACCTAATCCCATCCAAAGAGAAATGCACTTCAGAGGTAACCTCCAAGCTATGGAAAATTGTCCAGGTTGTCCAGTACTGATGTTTGCATAGGGAAATGTGAAAGGAGTTCTGAATACAGCACCTGGTCTGTTAGGGAGGTTTGCAATGCCAGTGGACCAAGAGCTTTGCAGTGCAGAGCATGGCCAGCCCAGTTCTGTTCCTTCTCCTTCCTTCCTGCATGGCCCCTTTCCCAAGAAAAAAAACCAACCACAACATCAATCAGTCCACCTGTACCTGGCAACACAGAAGCCAAACACCTGCAGACCAGGCACAGCTGGATGTTTGGTACTATTGACCCAGCGTAGTGCAAGCTGCATATTGATTGTTTGATCAAAGTGGTCTGGGAGAAGGGAGTGCTGGAGAATAATCTGCAGCAAAATTAAGAGGCTGTGTTTTCCCTGGCTGCCTTAATTTCTCTCCTCTCTTTAAAATTCTTACTTTTTAAACAACACTTGCTTTGGGTATGTGCTTGTGCTGAACTTGAGGAATTTGTTTTGTTAAAAAAAGGGCATGTGTGCCTGCGGTCCAGATTTTCCTCTGCTAGAGTAAAATCAGACACACAGTACATTCTCTCCTAGATAAAGAAGAGTCTTTGGAAGTGGAGTGTGAGTAAGACTAACTAAGGAATATGTTCCTACACAGCTAAGCAAGTCACACAAAGTGACATCTGAGGGAACTGGAGAAAGGCAACGGAACGATTGAAGGTGTGCAAAGGAAACAGGACCTTCAGTGGAGCCTCGGAGATGAGAATGTAGATGAAAGGTAGCTAGACACAGGAAAAGGGAGAAAATGTGACTATCAATGCAGCAAAGATATGGATGAAAAGAGTGACAGGCCACATCTATGAGACTTCTGTAGGAAAGAAAATATCAGCCACAGAAATAATGATTAATAATTGGAAATGTGTAAAGTAAAAGCTACAGTGTCGCAGCAAGAAAAACATATGCTGAGGAAGTTGTTGGACTAAGTAATCTTCTGCAGTGCCTTTTGACCCAAATATGGCCGTGTAGAAGCAAGCAAGCCTGCAGACAATTAGTACATTAGTGGATTATTATCATCATGTTTGTGTTTTGGTAACATTTGCAAGCTTCATAGTTGCACACCACCATTCCAGGATGCAGCATATGCAGATATATGATTATGACCTATGCAGAATATTCACCTATGTAAGTCCATACCTCTTGTTTTATACTTCTATTTTGTCTCATTAAATTTTAGTGGTTTTCCTGTTTTTTGATACTGTAGTCTAGTAAACAGAAAATGACAAAAATAGTAGCAATTTTTTTTTCCTAAAACAGTAAACAAACTTTCTTTTGATTAAGAAACTCAGGGCAGTTTTTCCAAAGTGTAAGGGATGAAAGTGTCCCTATCAAGAAAAAAATTTCAAAGTTTAGCAAAGTGTCACCTGAGCAAAATATCCAGATATTAAAATATGCACCTATCTGGCAATTTCATTTAGCTATTTACACAAGAAAGCTTGTTTCTGAAAGCCTGTCTCCTCACAGTTCCTGAATATTGGCATATCTGAAAATACAGTCCCTTAAAAAAAATTGAGTGATCAGTTGTGGGCAGTACAAAAAAATGCACAAACCCCCAACAAACCAACATTGTTGAAGTTCTGTTTCTTCTGCAGTGGAAAACGGTGTAGTAGGCTCCTAATTCTCCCAGTCTCATTGACAGTGCTTCTGTTGGACAGGGCAAAATGATTGGCAATGATTTTGTAGTATCACACTTGCACACATATTTCCGACGTGTGGAAATGTGGCATGTGGACTTTTGTTTGTGGAAAACCCAGGCTCTTGATCCTCTTTTTTCAGTTTCCTCTCTATAGTTTCCCTAAATTGTACCGGGGTGGTTATGGAAATGCTGTAAACAGTCAGAGTTCTGTTCAGGGCCCTGAACATAAATCACAGCTGGTGGCTTTCTGTGCATGGATGCTCCTCCTCACAGATACTCACTAGCAATTAGCTGGACCTCAGCTATGGATTCAGGAGTGACAAAACCCTTCCTCCCGTGTACTTCAGCTCACTGCTGAACTGCATTGTAATTTTATGTTCTGCTTTTCTAGTCTGTTTTGAGTGTGTCTACAACTGCTCTTTCCTAGAAAAAAAAGTCACTGAACTCCTATGGCAAAAGGTTCAGACGTCTTGAAATGCATTTGGGAGCTTTGAGATGCTTAAGACTTCAGCATTCCCAAAGATTAACAGTTGTTTCTGTGGTTTTCAACATACCTCCAAAGAAACAGGAATTGATTAATCTAGAAAGTGACCAGCCAAAAAATCTAGAGTATGGTAGAAAGGTCCTTAAAATATCTGATGTTGAGAATAGTTGTTTGCCTTTTCTGGCAATACTTAAATAAGATGGTTCTCATTATAGTTTTCTTCTGCTCTTATACTAGATGTCTGCTTTTCACAGGGACTCTTACCAGCTCACCTCATTTTGAATCCCAAGATACTGGTTGATTTGTTTTGAACCCCCATTACAGTATTAGAATATGTAAACTTAAATTTCATGCAGCTTGTTTTAAAGTTACTTTCTAAATTCCATATATGTGAAGGAAAATCTTCGGGATATGGTGCAGGTGTCCCTGAGAGGCTCAGAAAACAAGGGGCAAAAGAAAAGAATCATAGGCTTTTGTCTGTGGTTACATAATTTCCAAGATAAACACATAAAATTCCCCTTTCTCCTTCCTCTTGCTTGTTCTCTGCAGATCACTTCACATTCAGCTGATGTATCTGTTTATCCACCTTTCCAGCACACATCCCTCACAAGTGGCCTGCAAGTTCCTGTTACAGAAATGAGAACTCCCAAACATGTTTTTTGCTATTGCTTATTACCTGACAAGGACAACCAGAAATTGTTCTGTGGTCATTTGGAAGTTATGCAACAGAGGCTGAATGCATCTTTGTTCCAGTTACCAAAAGCACTAAATACTATTTTCTGTGAGATGAGAAAAAATACTGCCCTTGGAAACATACGTTTGTCTAAATCTTGAAGCCTTTCTCATTTTATCCAGTTCTGGAGGAGTATTTTTAGCTGTTGAATGTAGCCCTTCAAAATGTCTTGTGGTTTCTTCCAGGATGGAGCTCAATAAATTACTCTCTTCACAAACAACCAAAGTGTGGTTCGGTGGTTCGGATCTCCTGCAGGGTTCACAAGTTCAGAGCACAAAAGCCCATCTCAGTGTCCATTTTCCCATGCAAACCCAGCAATGGTTTCTGCAGATGGGGTCTAGGCCATGACTGCTAGCGTCCATGCTGGAGCTTTAGAGTGGAGAAGCTGATGTTTGTGTCACTCATGTCTGTGACATCTCTGTTAGATTTCAGTCAGAAACCAATCCCAAGAGGAGCATGCGTGCATACCCATGCACACCCACCTGCCTCCTCCATGCACATGCATACACCAGGGGCATCCAAGCTTGTGAATGTTTTACTCTGCTGCCTTAATTAAATCAATATTGCTTATTACGTGGGTCTGTGTTCTTTCTTTCAACACCTCTGTTTTTCGGTTATAATTCCTTTATATTTTCATTGTTTTTAGTAATTGGACAAAGTGTTTCCCAGCTTAACTTTTTAGTAAATGGCAGGAATCCCAGCAGCCATGTCATGGGGCCAGGGTTTCAGTATTTCCAGAGCCACACATTAGTCCAGGATATTTAAGTCATATTTAACTTGGTTACTAGAAGCAGAATTTTAAGACTGGAAAAAAGCTACTTTTTTTTTTTTTTTTAAGCATAGATCTATGTCTTATAAATATGAGATTAGTACCTCAGGAGCAATGGGTTTGACTGCACAGCAATGGGCTTAGGCTAAGACTCTGGCAGCTGAACCCCAGATGCATTTATTGGGTCTGGGCCCGGTGGGGGGGTTTCATACAGGGTGGTAACAGTTCAGTGTGAAATTGCTCTCCCTAAAATCCCTGATGTAGGAATGAGTCCTCATCAAAATATGACACAGCTGAAGGAAGTCCCCAACACCTTTCCTCACCTCTGGTCAGGCTGAGCTGACATCTATGATCTGCTGTCACTTCAGGCACCTCTACAGAATCTAGGTAGGAAGAAAAGGTTTACCTGAGTTCTCCTTTATTTTTGAATCCAAGGAACAACAAATCAAACCCACATAATAGTATCCAGCTGGATTCCTACAAATCTATGGGGCCTGATGAGATTCATCTGAGAATCCTCAAGGAACTGGCTGATACTCAAGGAACATCTCTTCATGATTTTCAAGTGGTCTTGGGTATACAGAGGGGTCCCAGCTGACTGGAAGCTGGCAAAAGTTGTCATGATTTTCAAAAAGGGCAAGAAGAAGGATCTCAGAAACTACAGGCCTGTTAGTCTCACTTCAATGCCTGGTACAATCGAGGAAAAGATTATTTTGGGAAGTATTGAATAACACCCGGAAGACAAAGCAGTTTTCGGTCACAGACAGCATAGCTTCATGAGGGGGAAGTCCTGCTTGTCATACTTGATTTTCTTCTATGATAGGGTAACCCATGTAGTTGACCTAAGAAAGACAGTAGATGTAATCTTTTTGGACTTCAGCAAAGCTTTTGATACCGTCTCTCACAGTATCCTTCTGGACAAAATATCCAGTATACAGCTGAATAACTGTTATGTGTTGGGTGAGAAAGTGGCTCATGGTTTGGGCACAGAGAATTACAGTGAATGGGATAATGTCAGACTGGCAATCATCAGTCACTAGTGAGGTTCCATAGGACTCCATCCTCAGCCCCATTCTCCTCAACACCTTCATGAATGACCTGGGCACAAGTCTTGAAGAAATACTTGGTAAGTGCTGATGACACTAAATTGGGAGGAGCTGTGACTTCATCAAAGGCAGAGAGGCCCAGTAGAGAGACCTTGACAAATTAGAGAAAGAAGCAATCACAACTGTATGAAGTTTAAGAAAGGCAAGTGCTGGATTCTGCACCCAACACAGAGCAACCCTAGCTGGACAGAAGTGCTGTGGAAAGGATACTGGTTGTCCTGGTTGATGGGAAGTTGAATATGAATAAGCAGTGCCCTGGCAGCCTGGAGTCACTTGGTTTGTTCAACCTGAAGAAGAGGTGACTGAGGGGAGACTTCACCACAGTCTACAGCTTCCATGGGGAGGCACTGATCTCTATGGTGACCAGTGACAGGACCAAGGGAATGACATGAAGTTGTGTCAGGGGAGTTTTAGGTTGGATATCAGGAAAAGGTTTTTCACACAAAGTGTGGTTGAGCACTGGAACATACTCCCCAAGGAAGTTGTCACAGCTCCAAGCCTGTCTAAGTTCAATAAATGTTTGGACCATGCTCTCAGGCACATGGTGTGATTCCTGGGGAATTCTGCGCAGAGCCAAGAGTTGGACTTGGTGACCCTGATGTGTCCCTTCCAACTCAGCATATTCTATGATTCTACGCATCACTTTATTCGGTTATAGAAATATGTTTTATAGGGGTAAGTATCTTCCGACCAGATTTGAAACAGAGGCTTTAAAACCAGTCAGCAAGCAAACCTCATATGCTTCTTTGCTAATAACAGACACGGAAGCAAACTGTGAGTCCTGCAGGTTTCTGACAACCTTTGCTGCTCACTAAAACGACTTGAAATCAGGCCCTAAAAATTTCCAGAACAGCCGTCTTACCAGCTTCTCTCAGTATATGTGCAGTAAGGGTGTGCATTCAAATCCTTGCTGGCCTCTTTGTTGTTTTTGTCAAAATTAGCCCTTCATAGAAAACCAGGTGTGTTGTGCAGATGTTTCTTACAAACCTCTATAATGCCTCTGCATTTGGATGACTCTCAGGGAAACTGTGACTGTACTCTGTTTTACTTACATACAATCTTCTATTATTGACTTATATATATGTTAGAAACACCTACCACAATAACTGAAAATGCTTCTGCCTTGCCAAGAGGGAGCTCTGGGTGCACTGGCAGTGAACTTGCAAAACTGAATGAAATGTGATTTTTATATGTGAACTTATTGCAGGATCAGCCTTTAGGTGGTTATCCAATTTTGCTCATACAGTATTCTCTACAGTAAATGTAGTTGCAAAGATCGTCCTATTCTTTTTATCTGCAATAAACATTGCTGAAATGCATGTATTCCTGGTATCAAAATAAAGATCACTTGCAAGAAGATGAAGGTTTCAATCACATAATGAAATCAAAAAAGAGAAAAAAGATGTTCAAATTATGACTAATTGAATTTAGAGAGCTTGGATGCTTCAAGGCTGGGTACGTGGCCAGGTAGTATCCTAGCTCTGTGTTGCACTGAGGCAGTGCTGTACAGTAGGTCCCCTCCTGTGTTGTTCTGTCCAAGAAACTGGCCAACGTTAGGCCTGTGAGCTGTAAAGCAGTTGAGGTAAGATCTGGTCAGAGAACCAGGCTGGAAAATTTGGGACCAAGGACCAAAGCGTTATTTGTTCTTTTGGGGAAAAGCATACATAAGGGAACATACAGAGTGCAGTTCTTGCTTAATCTTAGATATAGCTCTACCTGATTTGTGTTCACAATTTTTCCATACTCGAGAGGATGGTGCAGCTTTGCACTATGCTTATGTCTGCACCTGAAGATCCTGAGAACAGACACTTCAGTTAACTTCTTTGGAAAAACTGTACTGCTCAAAAAATGCTAATGGAAGCTATCACTTTTAATGAAGAAAAGTAAAAGGAAAACTGTCCTCACATACTTTCATATTTGCTTTCTTCTTTCATAAAAAAAAGTAGATGAAGTTCCTTCATCTTGTCCTGAAGCTGTGTCAATATGACAAAATTTCACTAGACCAGCGTGACAACATGGTTTTGTGATTTGAGGTCATCAGAGGGTGGAGCCATGGATTTTTGTCTGGGTTCCAGGGACTCTGTGTATTTTACATCAAACAAGCATTATATAAAAGGCAGAAATCATCCAGGGGGGACTGATGACTAGTTTTAGGTAGCTGTTAACTCAGTGTGTTGACACTGAACAGATCACTACCTAAAGTACTTCAGTTTCTGATCCCATTTTGTTTCGTTTGCTCTGTGTTGAAAGCTGCTATATATGGCACATCACTTGGGAATTCTGTTATGGAGGCCATAAACCTTTGCATCTTCTAGGTTTTAAATACTTAGCTCTTTTATGAGATATGTCCCTTGATCCCTTCTTCCCACCTTTGACAAAATCTGTGTCATTGGCATATCCTTATGTAGGAACACTATTTGTATTCTAAATGTGCAAACTTGCCTCTTTTGTAAACTTAAAAAGGTGCAGTGGCATGGGGATTGGGCCATGGGGATAAAAGGCAAAATAAGAAGCTTGAGCAAGAGGTGTATTTCTGCTTCTGGCTTTCCTCCTGCCTTGCTTAATTTCCTTGAGGAAAGCCATTTCTTTCTGAACTTTGCTTTACTCACTCATTAAAGATGAGACTTGTTGTACAGCAGTGTTGTGAGGTTTAATGAGCATTCACTGGAAGCCCTCCAGTCCAAAAAATGCTGAAAGGGGACATGAGGTGTTTGTCATTAAGACAAAAATGCCTTATTTCTTTTATGTCTCTGTCCCCTTCATGTTCCTGCTCATCTTTTACTCTGGTTCAGGCTCCAGAGGAAGCCAAGTATACTTGTTAAGACAGAAGAAAGCTAACATAACAAATAAAGCAAACACCTGCTGAATTTCTCAGTTGAACTGTCTTACTGGGCAGTTAAAGTAAGACAGCTAAGTCTACAAGTGGGACTCCACAGCTTTGAGTGAGAGTGGGGAGAGGAATGATTTGGGAAAGAAAAGAGAAGGAGAGAAGGAGAAGTTGGGCTTATCTAACCTCACCCTGGCTATAAGATATTAGATGAAGTCCAAATACAGCAAAAAGATAATTTCAGGCTTTACTGTGTGTTTCTTCTATCTTTGCACTATGTTGTTATTTAGTCATGGTGAGAGAGAAAAGCTACATTAGAAAAATCAAGTGTCATGCTGGAAAGTATGAACAGATATATAGACTACTTTTTTCACTACTCAATACTGATGGCCCAATGCCACACTTCAAGACAGACTAACCAGATAAAGTAGAAGGAAAAGCAAGAATACTAGAGGTCTAGAACTATGAATTAAGGTGAAACTTCGGAAGAATTGCGTTGGATAGCCTCCTTTAAGAACACATCTGTTTCCCACACAGTCCCTAGCCTGTAGTGTTTCAAGGGACTTATCCTTCTGTGGTGCAGGACTCTGTACATGCCCTCCTTGAATGTAATAAAGT
The DNA here is from genome assembly GCA_013399895.1 of Serilophus lunatus. NCBI lineage: Eukaryota > Metazoa > Chordata > Aves > Passeriformes > Eurylaimidae > Serilophus > Serilophus lunatus. The sequence continues at coordinate 218,209 of VXBA01001246.1, forward strand.
TACTGTTGGCCCATTTCTCCAGCCTTTTTCTGTCTTTTTAAAAGGCAACCCTGCCCTCAAGCCTATCAACTGTTCCCCACAATTTAGTGTCATCTCCAGGCTTGATGAGGATGTGCTCCATCACTTGCTTCAGGTCTTTGGCAAAGATGTTAAACAGAATATAGCTTCCAAATAATATATTACTTTGAGTTCCTATAATTAGGACCACCTTGTAGTCAGTACATTTATTTTCAGTAAGAATAGGTGCCAGTGTCTGTTGCACTCCGAGCAGGTGGCAGCTGTGGAAAAATAAGAATCTTTTACTACTTAACCAGTTGTATGAAATCTATGGAAAAATGGCTGACCAAAGTAATCAACTTCTGTGGTGGTCTGGTAAACAGAACACATAGACTCTGAATTGCATCTCACTTATCAAATTACTTAGCATTGCAAATTAGGAGGCAGTTTTCTTACATTACATCAGTAAAGAATGCACTGCTTGGTCAATTATGCCTGAAAGAACTGAAATACAATAGTTGATAGCCCACATTTTTATCTGGTGACATTTATTTAATTTTGCGTGCATGTGTCTGTAGGCACACTGTGGTAGAAAGCCTTTAATGAGAACAGTTTGTTAAGGTTCTAAATTCTGCAAGTACTTGCTTGTTCTTATTAAGCAGGCATTCTGGTCTATAGAAACAATCAAAACCACCTGCAATTCCTTTGAACCAGAGCCTTGCTTTCAACTGAGCATCCTAGTGTTGTAATACCTCATCATACGCACAGTAGGAAAAAGCACTTACACATTTCACTCCCTCTGTGTGTATCCAGTGAAAATTTGCCAGGCACGTAATCATGCATGTGTCATTACAAGCTAGCAAAACTGATTTAGTCAGTCTTTATTTATTTTTAAATGAGGTGCTCTAAGTACGAGGCAGGGCCTGAGCAAGGAGCAAAGAGCCATGCAGCCACGTGAGTGACCCACAGAGCTCTGTGCTGGCTGGTAAGTTCCCCTCCGCACAGGCCAGCCCTGGTCAGAAATACAGGAAGATCTGGAAGCCAGATAGTCATACTGAGCCAGTACAGCACTCGTGCTGGTTAGCCCTGGTGGAAGTCTACCCCCACCAGATTTGGGTTGGGTTTCCCAGCACCATGTGCACTCTGCAGTAAAAATGTGCCTTGAGAAGGCTGAATTTCCAGGGGCTATTGTGGAGCCTCAAGGGGTTTCTAGGATCCCCAGATACTCTCTGGCAAGTGGAATTACTGACTGTCCCATGGGAGCTCTAAGGCACCAGTGAAGGAAAGCGCAGTTCTTCAGCCAGCTGAGTGGATCCTGTGGGTTTGCTGTCTTGCTCCTCCTTGCCCTAAAAAAAAAAGTATATAAAAGCACATTCTTAACCTTATTTCAAGGGCACAAAGAAAGAACTTTAATTCTTGTCAGAATGTGTAATGTGTTGGGACAAGAGACAATAAATATTTGTATCCTTAGGAGTTACGAGCCATATTTAGCAGCAATGATGAGTTTTACAAGCAATGTAAGTAAGTAATGACTGAAACACAGGTGGATCAATTCAGAGATTATATAATAAATGTGGGCCTTATTCTGATCTCAGTCAGTTTACTCTAGCTTGTCATGACAGCCTGAAGTAAAAAAACCAAACTCATGATTTATGGTTTTATGGGGTACTCTTGCCCCTATTACTCACACAGTCAGTTGTCGAAGTGCAAGGTAGTTTAAATACCATTTTTATTTTTCTGCAGTTTCTCTCCTGAGTTTTTTAAAAATGGCACCAGCAGAGTTCTGTGTTGTATTGTTTTCCCGTAACAAGGGAACTAGTTTCATAAAAAGAGCTCTTTGCACAGTCAGTCAATTAAGATTTTTAAAAAACAATTCATTTCTTAAATATGATTGAAAAACAGTTCTGAACTCTTCTGCACTTAATTCTATCTTAACTATTTAAATCACCTCTTTGTGCACAACTTCTGGCAAAAATGATAATGACAGCAGATTTGAAACCTCAGATTTGGTCTCACCTGCTTATTGCTGGTATGTGTGTATGCCCATAAGAACAGCTCCACCACTATGCTGTACCTTGAATAGTCATTTTTGCTGGAGTACAAATGACTAAATGTGCTTGAAGTTTTCACCTGTTCAAGTTGTTGGAGATTTCTGCTACGGCTATGCATTATTGTCACTTTCAACAAGTGTGGCTACATGGTTCAGAGACAACATTCCCAGAAGTAGAAATTTTGTTTTGGTCCAGTTCACTGAGGGTAAAAAGAGGCAATGACCTTCACATACTTTTAATTTGGTTAACATGGAGTTTTTCTGGTTCTTATTACTCAGCTTCACATTAGAGAGAATTTATCCATTTCTTTATTTATGACTACATTGACCTCTACTTAATCTTTGATCCACGATCCCTAAAGTCTCTAATCTTTTTTGTTCTTAGTGTTTAGCTCTGTTATCATGAGGTCTTTGAAACCTTGCCTCTGAATTCATCTGTGCTGCACTTGCAGCTCTGGGTGATGATGGTGGCAGTGGTGTCATTGATTAGCTGCAGGCTTCTCTATCCTGAACTCAGCTAATAAGAATTTCTCAATTTAAGCAGATGTCTCTGCTCCTTTGCCAAATGGGGAGTTTTTAGATGAGTGATGTGAAAGTCTAGAAACTTGCCACTTAGTCCACCACCTGGGGAGCTTCTCTGATCGTTCAAGAGAACGCAATTTTCTGAAATGTTGTATGTTCTCTTTTTGTCCTATCTGTCTGAAAAATGTTTTTAAAGCCCATGTAAAAAAATTGGATAACCATACAAACACAGGCATTACAAATGTCTTTTTATGTATGCTGACGTGCATCCCCACTAATATAGAAGCAGTCCTATTACTGCACAGTGTCTAGATGATATACTGATCCCTGTGCAGTCCAGGCTCCTGATCCTGAGTAGTCTAGCTAAGGAAACCTAATGGAGCCTTCTGCTTTCACTGTGGACTTCAGTTCAGTTCCACATCGAGACAGATTTACCTGTACCCTGTCTCAAGTGAATTGAATTCCAGTCTTTTAGTTCTCACAACAGAAAAATATTAGTGTTGTGGCACCTAGCAGAGGAACTGGATATAGAAGCCCATTAGAGAGACCTTCAGAGAATTTGATAAGAGCAACTAGGGAGGTTGAGAGAGGCTGAGAGGCAAAACCCCCACTCTGTTCCCCTCCAACCCTCCATTTCAACATGCTGTTTCCTTCATCAGTGTTTGTGCATTATTTCTCAAGGAGGACTGGATTTAAACAAAAGCTTTGAATGAAATAAACAAAAGTACACATATCAAATCCATAAAATATCATGACATTAAACAGATAAATAGCTAACTTATCAGCAGGGTAAAAAGCCAGAGAATAAAAAAGATGGTTCTATTGCCCTGAGGCGAATAAAGTTGTAGGAAAATGATGGTACTACCACAAATACAGAGATCAGGCATAGAGAGTATCAGGATTTAGGTATTGATGAGAATTTTCTGTGCTTAAGATTGTTTATCCATTATGCTGTCAGGTCTCCAGGTAAATAGTTCGAGTCTTGTCTCCTTTCTGAAAAATTTCAAAGGATGAGACAAAATAAATGCAAAATTTAGAGAGTCACATGATGAAACTAAAATATACGCAATAGACATTATAAGGGGCAATCATTCTGTCTTTGGATTGAAGATATGATGTTGCTTTCTGAAAAGTTTTTAACAGCAGGCAAAAGGATTCCGAAATCAATTAAATCAAATAGAAAGGAACATGTGGTACAAACATCAAGGTGCAATACAGCAGGCATTTACTTCAGTTTTAAATACTCTTCTAGGCAATAACAGACAATGTGCTGAAAATACGGCCTGACATAAGGGTCCTTTCATTTTATAAGACCACTTAAAGTTTCTGTCTTTATGGTGTACTTTAAAAGAAACAGTAATCTTAATCCCTACAATCTTGACCTCAAATAACATTTTAGTGTTTTCTCCATAGCAAAAGAGATGTGATGCAGATAGCATTACCTCATGAAAATCCTTATGGCAAATTACGTTCCATTGGTACATGCACACTAACTCTGGAAAATGCACAATATCTCTTTTAGTGGAAATCTCTCTTGAAAAAAAAATCTGAAATCTGAGATAGGAAACCAGATAGACTAAGAACCTGTATATTTTATGGAAATATCACAGCGAGTATGTATTGGGCCTGATCTTTAGACAATGTAAGACTGGTTAAACTGAGATAGCCTTCTTTTCTTTTCTGGTTAGCAGCACCAGGTTGCTTCTCATGAAACATGGATTCAACTGTGAATTCTTCTATAAGCATGATGTAGGCTGTGGGCAATTCAGAGCTGCTTCTACTTCTGTGTGCAAGATGTAGCCAGTTTACTTCTCTGTCTTACCTGGGCAGTAACCAGGTGTGCTGCTACAGTAAGTAAGGTGTGCTGCTACAGCAGTAGGAGCTGTATGGTTGTCTAGAAAGATCACACACATCTGGTTAAGGGTTGGTATTAATATTCTCTGGAGCTTTTAAGACCTCTGCTTTGTAAGTTTCACTTTGGTCTAAGAATGCCTTAGTACAAAGGTCTAGGAACACCTGGCTATCTGGATGAAAACAAACCCCTTGAAAATGAACGTTTTTTTTTTTTTTTCCCTTTTAGGCAAAGAGTTCTAATGATAGAAAACACCAAGCTTTGGCCAAATAAGAAAAATAAGCTCTTTGAGGCAACCCTCTTTCCCATAAATTGAAACCTCTGAATGAAGTGCTTGCCAAAGAACGCTCTCTTCCTGGAACACAGAGAGCAGAAAGCCAGCAACTTGCTTTGAATGTGCTGAACCAGATTTTACAGCTATATCTACTTCTAGACTGACCCTGAGCCTGTTTTTTTTTTTTTTTTTTTTTCTCTTCTTTGCAGATATGACTACTACTTCTTCCAATTAATTGGTATATTCCTTAAGGACTTCACATAAACTTGGAGATTTCTGGGAGAAAATATCTTTAGTATGAAGCTGATCATAAAGCTACCAAAACCATAAGAATACTCCCTGCCCATTCTTGTGGTATAAAAACATAACTAATGTTAGCCCAATGAACAGCAAGTGAGACTCTGGAGGGCTCTTTGGAACTCTGTTTTGGCTATAATACTACTTTCCCCTGTTTAACTTTGTAAACCTGTAATTGGCAATAAAGGAGACCGCACTTTTGCTTTTTTAACTAATATTTGTTTAAACCTTACCATAAGGTGTACATAGTGGTTTCTTTTGTTTCCAGCAGTATAAAATTCATAAGCAGAGACCAATTTATCATTCAAAAATTATTTTGTATATTTAACCTAAAATGTCCAGCTTCACAACGTGTTTTTAAGAGACCCAACCAGCATTTCCCCCCCCCCCTCCAGCCTTTTAGTGCTCTCTTGTACATGTGGGCTACTGTGTGGGATCTCATATTAGAAATAGAGGCTCCTTTGAATAAAGACAGAGACCTGATCCCAAGGCTTGTGTCTGTGTTGGAGTCAGTCAGGCAAAGGTGCCTGATTTTGATTACCCTGCCACAAATCTAAAGCTGCTTAGTATGGGTATTCCAAATGTGCAGCTAATTCCATACAAATATAGACCAAGTAGAGAGTAATGTCTATATCGATGTGTCTGTATGTCCTGATCATGCATGTTTTCAGAGTGGCTGTTTTCTCTTTGTGGTTAGCAGGGATTTTCCCTTTTCTTTTTAGAGAAGCTAAATAGGAAAACAGACACGAAACGGAAAAGAGAAAGAGTGAATATTTTTTAGAGATGTACACAGCATTTGTAGTGAAAGAGCAATATTTGCAGTGGAAGTGAAAGCTTTTAACATTTCAAGTAATCTGTTTTTTGTTGAAGAATGATTTAGTTTGCCTGCTCCAGTCTTATTAAAAAAAATAAATCGTAATTTTTTCTAACATTTTCTTGTATATGAAATTTAGGTTTGAGTGTGTTTTAAATGTTCATGAAAAATAATTTTCACTTAATCCACAAATCCAAGATGCATGTTCTTATAAATATACTGAATCTTGCCTAACGTTGACTAACGTTGTACCAAAAGGAAAATAATTGTAAGTAGAAAATGCACCAGAATCCAGTAGGCTGGACTAGGCAAAGGACCCTGATGTACTTGCCATATTCTCTGTATAATTTCTGAAACATCCTTGACCATTCTGTTTTAAAGCCAGGACATTAGGCTAGATGCATCTTTAGCCTGACCCTGTTGCAATTCTTATGTTTCATGTTACAAAGAGAAGAACATCTGGAAATAAAAGCATTGTTTGAGGCTGGGCAGAGATTCTTGGTTACCTTTTAAGAAAAATATAATGTTGATTGCTTTCATCATATAAATATGAACAACAGGAAAAATCTGTCAGCATTTGGTGAGATGTTGTGTCATAGCAGATAAAGTTTTTCTCAGCTCTGATTTCAGACTTTAATAGTGAAACCATCTGTTGGGGACCTCTTTCGTTTTGCTTTATTTATCACAGTGGATTATCTCCTCAGATAATATTTCACAAGATCCAAGAGAAAAGCAGTGATAGATTTGGCTGTCTAATTCATCAGCTCAAACTAAGAACAGACTCATTTGCTGTCTTACAAGTGTCATTTAGGAGAGTTGGACCATCAATGTAACAGAAACCCAAGGAAGCATAATGACTGCCTTCTTAGCTGGCACTGACTCTCAAGGACATGACTAAAGACTTCCAGAGGCGAAATAATGAGGTTAGCATGTGGTGAAGGGCCAAGGCACCCTGGCTGAGCAGGCTCCCACAAGCTGTGGGTAGCACACTACAAAAGGCTTGTAACATATGTGACACTGCATTACATAATGGGAAGTGCTTTGCTTTACACACAGAATATTACTGTACTCTGTAATCATCCCCTTCTTGTCTGAGTTCAGTGACATCTTTGAACAGACTGATTGCTTTGGAAGGAGTAAACAAGAGAGAAAAGAGAGGATTACAGAGCTACTCCACCATTATGGTGGTTAGCACCTTTCCTGGTTGTGGAAGACTGACATTCCCCTACATCTGGAGATTGTCCCTCACATCTGGTGGCTGCTGACTCTCTTCCACTGTAGCAGCATTTCCTCAACTCCTTGGCAAAGCAGGTGCTCACACTGGGAGTCTACCTCTCTTCTTTCCATGTCCCGCTGACTTTAGACCTACTGAGACAGGACAGAGAGAAACGGTCTGCTGACACAAATCCTGCCCACAAGCCCTGGGGCAATGTGCATGCTGATGGTGCCCAGGCCAGTGCTGGCTCAGAAAGAAGTCTGTCCTCCAAGATGTTGCACATGCAACAGCCAGTGCATTGCCTCTGGCATCAAGGGACAACATGGGAGTTACCTCTTGGCTCTGCAGAATGTTTTCAGGAGGCAATTTTCTGTCACTCTAGAAGAGAGTACATGGAGATAAATGTATTTAGGGTTTATTTGATAGCTTGTGATAAAAAAAAAATATGCAAGTAAAATGGAGCAGTGTAAGAAACTCATCTCTTAATCCATTACAGGTTTCACCAACAAAATTTTTTCTGTACCACAGAGCAACAAAGTAAGGACCTACATGACTGGAAAATGCTGAGATGGGCAGGATCCCTCAAGGGTGACAGCAAGGAAGTCCCACTACTCTGCTGGAGAAGGAGCAGAGGCAAGTCCTGAAGTAACCCTGAAAGAAAACACTGCCCAGTATCTCAATCCCACATGAACACAGTTTTAGTGGCAAGCTGCACTAGGCTGGCAAGTCCTTGTGACAGCCAAAACAAAGAGAGGTGGAAGAATCTAGACAGGTACAGACTTGCACCTCCTGGGAATATGTGTAAATAGAGAACTTCTTGCCCTGGGGGCCTCTTTCAGTTAAAATTTTCAGCAATTTGATGAAGTGAAGGGCCAGGTTTCTGAGAGGCAGCTGACTTCTAGCTGAAGCATGTTTTTGTGTTGCTCATAATTTTTGTGTCTCAGCTATGATTCTCTTAATCTTCCGACTTAAATGTTGAACTGTAACATCTTATTCTGATGGGCTTGCCCAACATGAAGTTTTTAATTGACATCTGTCTCTGACTAAAGTAGTCCTTATTCCATGTATTCAAATGATATTTTAGGGAATTTCAGTGTCTTGGACAAAACTTTTCCACACTGATGATTTGTCTCTTTCTTTGCCTGTGTGCCTTTCTCTCTATTTATTTTAGCTATTGTCAGGCACCACAATTTTGGTATAACTGATAGTCAGTAGTTTTCTGATCCAAGGCTTTAAGTCATATATTACTGCATGGAATTAGCCCTGCATGAAACCGCATAGTCTTGGATTAGACATTAAGAATATGGATCATGTTTTAAAAATTCATTTATGCAACTGTTGGGTAAAATTAGACTCAGACAAGCTGTTCTTGTCACAAACCCATGAAAGTTCTCAAGACCTTCCCCCCTTAACCAAAGCTATTTGCCTGCAGGGCATGAAGTTTCCACAATAGTACAATGGGAAAAACTGTTTTGTGGTCAGTTAGTAACATGTAGTTTTGCAAGCAGATTATGAGGTTGGTAATCATCACATTATATTATTCACAGCACTCAGAAATACTCAATTAAGTTGAAGTAACTTTAATTGTTGTCATAATTCTGGATTGACAATAAATTTCTGAGCTTGAGTGTCAGGTATCTTCTGCCTCATGAGGACCCCAGACAGTTAGTTACAGACATCTGGACAGCATCCTCATGGAAAAGATAGGCTCTACTGGGGTGTGATGGAGCCTGTGTAGGGCATGAAAGTGGTTCCAGATTAAAGAATGAGACATATATATTCCTGAGAAATAATACTGCATAGATCAAGTGCACAGAGACAGCAGTTAGAAAAGGAACATAATTTTACAGTCTGTGCTGTCAATTGTAATTCACAGCCTGTTCCACCATGTCACACACATTAACAGACTCAGAGGCTCCTGAGAGATTTCAGTTTCTTGCTGCTCAAAGGAATTCTGTCCTTCTTCTGATTCCCGGAATTATTTGCCTTTGGAAAGGCTAAAAATATGCTAATATTTGAAGGTTTTGAGCATGGAGGGTTTTGTATCTGAGTGACTAGAAGTTCTTGCTAAATTGTAATATCTCTAGGAAATTAGGTCCGGATCTACAGATATTTTAAATCTTTAAACAGACACAACTCCTTCTGCATCTCCATTGCAGAAATAGTTACTCTGTTGTGGGCTTCCTCAGACAAATGAACCTGTATACAGTAGAGAGGCAGCAAAAGAGGTTCAGTGTGGTGGTTTAATCCACCTTTTAGCGTTCAGGGGGCAGGTTCAATAAAGGTGAGGGAAAAATGAATAGAGTTTGCAGCAGGAGAATAATTTATTACAAGGGGTTTAAATTAGGGAAGTAGGGATAACCCACAGGAGACCCCAGAATTACACTGAGGGACACCCGGCATGCAAGGGAAAAAAAAAATACAAAAAGGGAAAAAACAAAAAAAGAAAGAGAACTGCTCTTTTAGCCAGATGACTAGCTGAAAAAAGCAGTGGGGAAGGGTAGGAAGATCTGTCTCTATCTGTCCCTGTGATGGAGGGGACTCCCTGGCTTTGAAATTCTCTGAAAAACACAAAAAGAGGTGAAAATGACTCCCTCCCACCACCTCCGTGAAGGGTTACTTGCTAGCCGAGCTGGAAATGGCTCTTGTGCTCTGAGAGAAATGGGTGGAATTCCGCCGTGGGGGGCCTGCGGGCGCTGGGGACCGGAGCTGTGGTCTTCTCCTCGCAATGGCAGCCAAAGAAGAACGTGGGGCGGGGCTTGACTTTTAAGCATTGTCGTTCTCGCGTGAATCTCATCGCCTTCTTCCTGGTCAAGCCGGCTTCCCATTGGTCCAGCTGGCCGTGCCCCTCTTCAGTTCCGGTGTTTTCTCGTCGAGGGGATCACAAGTTTTCAGTCCCGCCCGCCATCTTTGTTTTCAGGGCTGCAGCACCTTAGAGACGCCCCAGCGCCACCACGGTGCGAGGGCCGGCCCTCCGTTGCTGTCCAAAAGTGGCAGCCGTACTCAGGTTCCTGGCCAGGGCTGGCCCAGGGCCGCGCCTGTGCCCTCGCACAGCTGCCGGGACCGCACCCACTATGCCAGCCCGCCGCCTCCCCGGGGACATGCACTTCTCAGGGAAGGGGGTACAGCAGGCAGGAACAGAGGCCATCTGGGCTCTGGGACCGAGGGACCATGCACACTGCACAAGACAGCCCCAGGGCCATGTGTGCCGACGGCTGGTGATCGGTCCCCATGCTCCCTGGAGCGGCAGAGGTGGGGGACCGCCGCTGCCCCAGCCTGATACAGCCCTGGGGGAAAAGAGAAACCGCTGCTGCCTGGCCCTGGCCCCGTCCCAATCTCAGCTTCCCTCCCCGAATTCTGAGAGAAGAGCTGGAGCAAGGGCCCCCCTCCCCCTGCAGCCTACCACCCCGGTCCCAGCCAGGGGGTGGCGGGGGCGACCCCCCTTCCTGAAATGGCTTTGAGGAAAATTGAATTTTATAACCAGGTAAGTGAGTCGCTCTCTTACACCCCCTTTCAAAAGCCCTTTTCAAACAGCTACATTCAGCTACAAGAGAAATTGTGCAGTCAAGTGGCCTGAGCTCAGACATATGTCAGAAGACCCTCTTAAAAGCTTCTTCAGTCACAATTTAGAGTGCACTAGGATCTTTGGCCATGTCAGCTTCACAGTCTCTGCAGTTTGTCTCTTTCTGACTAAGGTTGTTCTAGAATGGGCCTATTCAGATTTTTTTTTTTTTTAAGACTTAAATTAAATGTGTATGTTGAATTCAGTGGCTGTAAAATGTGTCCAAATCACAGTCCTGGAGACTAAAATCCTCTGCCTTTGTACAGAGCAGCTCCAGTTCCCCCATGCTCCTCTAGAGAGGTGTGGTAGTCCAAATCTGAAAGGAAAAACACAGAGGGAGTTGAATGGTGCAGTGTGTATGTCTGTTTAATCATAATTTTCATCCCTCATGACACTGTCAGCAAAGTAGTGCATTAATACCATTCTTGATATCTTGCTTATTTAATTTATGTAGTTATTCACTGCACAGAAAATGAGACCACTAAACTTATAGTTCAGACATCAAGGAGCATTCAGCGATAACTGTTATCAAGACTATTTCAACGTCTTTCAAAACTAATCTTGCAATATGACAAAAAACAGTTATGGGAGGAAACACTGATTTTGGTTCCATTCAAGTGCAATCTGTTCGTATGGCTGTTGCTTAAACACAGTGTCTCCTAAAGGTCTTTCAGACTGGTAGAGAGAATAAACTTTAAATGGTTTTAATTTTTAAGGCATTAATTAGAGTCAGAGGTTAAGGACACGTGGGTCTGATTTTTCACTTTGCACCGTGAAAATCAGTCTCAAACTCAGCCCCACTTTTTCTGCTTAATTTTTGATGCTCTGTATCTGTACCTAGAGAGAACTGTTGTAAAAATAGACTACTTCTGCTGAAGGAAAAAGCTTACAGCTACAAAGAACATTGCCCATTTTCCTATTCTATTCTGCATCTTATGTTACAGAATCACAGAATCACAGAATTACTAGGTTGGAAGAGACCTCCAAGATCATCTAGTCCAACCCTTGCCCTAACATCTTGACTAGACTAGACCATGTCACCAAGTGCCATGTCCAGCCTTTTTTTAAACACATCCAGGGATGGTGACTCCACCACCTCCCTGGGCAGACTATTCCAATATTTTATTATTCTTTCTGCAAAAAACTTCTTTCTAATGTCTAACCTATACCTTCCTTGACGCAGCTTGAGTCTGTTTTCTCGTGATTGTGGATCACAATCCTTCACTCACAATAACAGTAATTTGTCAATGTGGAAAGTAAAAAGAATGGCTTAAATCTGACATAATGTCTTAATTGTAATGGAAATACAAGCTGCAAAGTAACCAGAAATAAAGAATACATGCTAATGGGATAATTAGAAAATCCTGTAAGCATAGCAGTGAGGAAAAACCAGAAAATGAGTGGAACTTAGCGTTCACTTGGCAAAATTAATTTCATAAAAAATTCTCTCATTGAGAGTTTCAGCTTCAAAATGGAAAGGCAAATGGTTTTTCTAGGACACTATTATGGCATAAAATATATATGTTTAAATGTTTAAAATGTAACAAAACGGTCCTGAGACACTAATTAATATTTTCTTAATGTTTGGCCACCAGTTATATTTAACAGTAATTTGTGGAGTATGGCCTTGTAGTAAATTTTCCAATGATTATTAAAAGCTGTAGACTTTCTCTTCTTTTTGTTTGCATCACTGTAAGTAGAGTTTTTTTCCTGATTTGTGTGACATTCAGAGAAATATAAAGCTGGTATGAAGCAAGCCAATGTCCATGGAAGTCAAAGAGAATCTTCCCATGGACTTCAATGGAATCTGGACGGGTCTTGCAATGACAAAGAGATAGAAGCATTTCAGTGTGTTAAAAAAAGTCTGTTAACAGCACTTTACTGGCAGAATAATCATAGGAACATAGCATAGTTTGGGTTGGAATTGATCTTTAAAATTATCACATTGAATCAGCTGCATCAAAGACAGGTATTTGGTGGGAGACCTTCAATGAAGAAAGGGTAGAAACTTAGACAGTATTTATTGGTCTTTATCATACAATACCACTCTCAAGTCTCTTTGAACTCAACACAGATAAACAATGCTAAAGTCCATCTATTTTATTAAGAATTCCTTGGACCTGTTTGATTTGGTACATATGTGCATTAGAAATTTATTTTCCTTAATGAAGTTTAAAAAACATCTACTGGAATTAAAGTTAGTAGCAAGAGTGGTTTGTGAACTTGCAAAATTTGTTTCCCAAAACTTGTTATCGTAGGCCTCTGTCAGATTTGACAAATTTCAACCTGAATTTTTTCTTTACTAAATATTTTTTGTTGATTATAAAACTTAGATTCTTCAACATTTCCAAATGTATCATGACTCCACTCAAGGCAGACACTCTTTATTCTATACCATTTATTCTTTGCCATTGAGGTGCTCAACATGCTAAGCTGACTGGCTAATCTCTGAGAGTCAAAAATATTTGAAATCACTAAACTATCTCCTTAGCAAGTCTTTTTGAATCTAACTCACTCAGACTTAAAAGCTAAAGAACAACGATAAAAATAAGAAAAAACAAACTGAATTTTACTTGTTTGTGTGAAACTTTACATTTATGGTTTCTTGGTATTTTTTGTTGGCTATAGTTTCCCCATACTTTCAATTTGTACAACCTGGCTTTCAAGTAGGACACAAAAGTACAAGTATGCTATATACAAGTATGGTCCCCTTTTTTCCATGTCAAAATGTAGTTAAACCAAATTATGGACAACAAAACCAATAAACTACCCTGAATATTCAGATTTTCCTTCATGCATTCATTTCCTATCTAGTCTTTTGAGATTGCAAGACTCTGGGGGACTGATGGCTCGATTTCCTGTCTACAAGACATGGAGCACACCTGCAATGTTAAAACAAAATAAATGGAGAAGAAGAAAGTGATATGTGCAAATCTTTCCAATATGTAAGCATTCTAATTCTTACTGTAGCTTTCAAAAATCATTCCACTATATGAGTGAATAATTTGTCACATCTGAGTTTCAGTCATTTACAAGACATATAAGAATATCCAGATTTATAATGATCCCGGTGTTCTGGAGGAATTCCAGTACAAATAATTATATTGTACAGATACTCTCCAGTTTTCTGATTTCAGCTGACACACTCATTTTTATTTCCTTTTTCAGCCTGTTGTTAACCCTCTTTCAAGGACCATCCAAAAAGTAGCTGACCCTTGGTGGTTTATAGAAGGATTTCTTTGTTTACAACATATAGCCAGCTAATTCTTTAAGATCCTATGAGAAGAACAGGCCTTTAAATATATTGACAATTTTAATTGAATATTCAGTCACGGGTGCAAATAGTTATTTACCTCTGACTTTGAGAAGAGGAAGACTGAGTTTTAACTGTATTCCAACATGAAACATTAAAAGCATTGCAACGAGGTACCAATTCACACTTTTCTGAAAAGAAAAAAGTCAATACTTTTCCTTGTATTTCCATTGTGTTTTAGCTACACTGTATCTATCATCTTCAGTACAAAAACACAGAACAAAAGTCAGACAGCACTTGGAACTATATACAAAAACAATGGAGATACCAGTAGAATACAGCAGAGAGCTTGCTAGAGAAAGGAACAGGTTTGGGTTTGCTACAAATAATAATAGCAACAAAAAAAGCAGTTTAAGGGGAATCTGGAGTTTCTCAAGAGCTCCCTGATTTCCCTAGGCCCCATGACTTTGCATCAATGAATGCGGAATTTCTGAGGATCTGTGAGCAGTCTCTGGCTAAATGAACTAGAGAACATAGTGGGAGCAAATACTTTAATTACAAATACTACAATAGTTTAGTTTCTCAGTGCAATTCATAAACAGTATATGCAATGCATGCAACTAATTATTTTTTAATATATATACTGATGAAAGAGAAATTCAATGAGTTGATCAATTTCTCATCTTTTTACATACTGAAGCAGGGAGTTTCTCCCTTTCTTGGATTCTGGGATGGATTTGCCACCACATGCTTTGATGCGTATATGTGACTTCGCAACATTGATATTGCTGTTCTCTTGTTCTCCTTCACTAATAGGTAAATGATTTTTTGTGCTGCTCTTATTAGAGTAGGAACAGTTTTTGCACTTCAAAAAAAATACTACAAGTGACATAAACAGTGCCATTCTCATGTCAAAGTGAATGTTTAAGGTTAGGCTTCTGTTTAACTACGTTGGTGAATTGCTTTTGAGTTACGAGGCAGCGCTACAGGAAGCGGTTTTATAAACCTGATTTTGTAACTCTCCTATTTTCCTACTTTAAGACTATGTATACAGATGAATGTACAAAGTATCTACACAAGTTTCATATATAGATATTTTGTATCACATGAATACAGTTTACTATCTACTGCAACAGAACATTGTAGATAGACTGGCTAGTAGATAGACAAATGCCTATGAATGTACATGAACTGTCTTAAATCCCAAGAATTCAGTAGAAGAGCATCTGGAGACTGCTACCTTAAACTTTATGTTGTAGACCTCTGCTCTGGTACAGACAGTATTTTAGGAGCTGTCCTGCCTGCCCTTGGCTGCTTTATCCATTACTACGTACTAATACCCCAGGGAGAGGCAGAGCTAGGAGGCAACAGATTTCTCCAGACACATTTTTGCTGTGTGACCTGTGAGGTGAGAAGGGGGCCAGGCAGATTAGTCCTCATCACCCTGCCTTGTTAGCAGAGATGAAGCACCCTTTTGCCCGTATGAAGGTGTTTGATGCTCTATGCCCATATCATACTGCAGATTTCTGCAGATTCCTAGTAGCTCTAGCAGTAGGGGGAAGTCTAAGCCAAGCAGCCCTGGTTGAGAGCCTGGCAAGTAAGCTGAGACAAGCGGCCACACAATGTGAGAGAGACGTGGCTGGAAAAGTTTAAGTAAGTTTCTTGAAAAAAAAAAAAAAAA
>VXBA01001246.1:233739-251977 GCA_013399895.1 Serilophus lunatus
AAAAAAAAAAGAAAGTGAGTAGATGCAAGGAGAGAGGCTGGATAGCCAAAAAACAAAAGCAGCCAGAAAGCTAAATACATGCAGCTGAAGAACTTAAAAAATTCAAGAGGAAGACATGAGAGGTGGCCAGAATAGCATTAACAAAACAGACTCTCCCTTTCCCTTCCCTGATCATCTTTCATTCCACTACATCCTTCTCCTCGGTTCTTGGCTCCCCATTCTTTCCTCCTCCCTCTCCTAACCATTGTGGAGAATGGCAGCTTCAAAAACTATCAGCTCAGGCCAGACTGATGAGTGAATTTAGGAAACAGTTAGTGCAATAAATCAAGAATTAAGACACTTCTAAAAAATAGCAGGATTTTGCCATTCAATGTATAAATATTTTTTTCTTCTTAAGGAAGGGGCAATTACAAATTCTTGTAACAAAATGTTACGATTGTCTCAGCTTGTGAATGGGGTGTTGTGTGTTCTGTTCTTTAGTAGTCACTTAAAGTACTTGAGACCACCTTCCTGAACAAAGTCAGTTGAAATGTGATGCCTTGAGGAATTGTTCCCATTGTCTTTCTAGTTGCAGGATGGCAAACAAACAAACCAAGAAACCAGCCAAGGAAAAAATTTCTGTTAATTTGTAACATTTAGAATTTTGTTTGTTTGGTTGGTTTTGGGGTTTTTTTGTTTGTTTTATTTTGTTGGGTTTTTTTTTGTTCTCTAAAAGTTCCAGTTCATCCAGTTCAAAAGAACAAGTGTTTTGGTGCTGTAATAAGTAGGTGAATAGTAAAAAGCCATATCCACAGTAAATTCAGTTTTAAAGAAACACTTTCCAAAAACAGTGGAACAGATTTTGGCAGGTAAGAGGAATTACTGGCAGTGGATAAATACTCCTGGAGGCACTGCTAGTTGAAGACATTGGTTTAAGTTGAAAATGCATCATTTTAGTAATTTCAGTTATGTTATTGTTTCCATCACAGTAGTGTGGAAGAGGCTTCACTGTGCCTTTCACTACACAAGCTCAGAAAACGATTATTCTGTCCCTGGAAATCACAGTACAGCTGGTGGACTTGTGTAAAAAGCAGGGAATGTACTACAAGGTAAAGACAGAAATTTTATTTCTTGATTTCAGAATGAATGTGATATTGGACTGCCCAGTGCTCTGGCAGCATCAGGGTTTTGGATATTTTTTGATTGAGCAAGTCGAAGTCCAATATCTGCTTTTTGGTCATCCGAGATTCTGGCTCATGTCTTTTTATCTGCAGTGATTAGAACTTAAGTTTACGTCTGTATTTTAGAGTCAATGCAAGTGTCAATCTGGGTTGCCTGACTTATAGAGTAACTTTGCTTGTCACAATCTGCTGTGCTGGCATGCATTTTTCTGAGGTCTTTTGAGTGCCTTAGCGAGTGTTTTTCTCCAAGATGCAGGTTCTCTCTTTTGAACTATCTCAAGGTCTTCCCAGCATTCCCAGATTGGTTCTTATACTTTGTGTAGTCTGGGAAGACTTCCATGGGGATTTTAATGGGTTTTTGTTTGTTTGTTTTTTTAACAACACAGCTTACATATACCAGTTTTTTTATATTTTATTTGTATTTTTAGCTTATCTTTCTGACTCAACCCTGTATGATGAGAATTACTGCCACTAAACTGATGTCAATCTTCTTTTTTGTCCCATTCCCTATAAAATCCTCCTATAATAGCCCACTTGTAACCTTGTGCTTGTTTGGAATTTCTGAGGGGACAAGTGAGGCGAATGGTGGATAGACTAGAGATAAGCAAGGCAAAAACAACCTTGAAATTAGAAGTAACAATCAGAACAGAAAAGTGTATTACTAAAGCTGTTGTGGCATGGCAGTGGTGCGCAAGGTGAATGCCTCTGCCAGGATGCAGATGTTACTATCTCTCCTGAATGAGATGTAAAACCAGATACACACCATTTGTGGTTGTAGAGGTCACATGGGACCTTTTGCAAGAGTGAGGATTAAAGTCTCATAATGCCAGCCAAGCCCCATTCTGATAGTTGAATTTTGCCTATCTAAATTTTACAACAGTTTAATTTGGAAGACTTCACTTCCCCTTCCGCAAACACAGCTGTGTAGTGCTGCTAATCCAGAATGTCTGCTGCTTTCCACCCGAGAGAGTGTTTCAGCACCACATGTACCATAAACATGCAGCACCATGAACATACAGCCTGTGAAGCACTTGGGGTGTACTCCTGATGACATTTGCTATTAAGTACATTATGGGCATTGTGTATGCACACACACACAAAAGTATATGCACAAAAATATTCTGCTAGGTATTTTTCTGTTGGCTCACCTGTACAGATTGCCCATGTGTGAGTGCATGGAAGATATCCTCATTGGGGCAAAATATGCTTTTAGCCAGAAAGTAGGTTTTTTTTTTTAAGTATATAAAATATGTAAGAATATTTGCCATCAGAGTTTATTACATAATAACACAAAAACTAGCACTGAATGCCGCAAAAAGGTTTGCAATCCTTTCTCTATTTTGACTAAAACTGGTATTGCCAGGAACAGCAGGGTATTAGTCAGTGTTAAATCATCATAACAGGCAATATCACCACAGGGATTGAGCATTAAATGCATGAGGTACTAGATAGTCCCCAAGCACTGCAGAGGGATCTGAGAACAGGATTATAAATTGTAAGTCAATTGATTAGTCTTGGATCTTACTGTGGTCTGTACAGAACACATTTAAAGTGTCTCATATATGTGCTAATGATAATTATGATAGAATTCAGTGTAGCAGTTTTCATCACAAAGGCTCCTCAGTGTTTTACTTTTCACAGTACAGTGCTGCTGACATACATCTATCCTTGCAGTAGATGAGAGAAAATGAACAACATAAAACCCAGAAGTGGGTGAATGGGAAACTCTGACCCATGACACTGGAACAGTCTCGTGGGCTCATAGAAACCAAGAGCAGTTTTAATATTCACACGAGTTCTGGGTTCTAAGGGCACAGCCTAAAGTCCCCTGTTCAATAAACTGCTTAGTAGTAAAAAAGAGTTATCAACAAAAGGATGAAGAACTTGCTCTGCTCTGCCAATATCTGAACCTTATAGTTCCAGGATGCCTGTTCAAAAATCAGGTTTAGAGCACTAAAGTTATTCTCTCTGGCAATAACTAAGCTGAACTGTAACAGGCAGCTCAAGGGCTGAATAATTAAATAATACCATCGCAACCTTACCTTGTGGCATGCTAAAAAAAATTCTCCATTCAAGTAAAACACACTTATTGCAGCAAGCATTTTATTGCAGAGGCTCATTATACTACCCATACTAGGCAATGAGTATAAGAGAGAGACAACACTCTAGAAAACCAGAGCTCAAAGAACTTTTGGAAATGAATTAAGCTTCAATTTGCTAGTGTACCCCAACAGTGAATTTAATTCATTCTTGGACTCATCTAGGAAGTATTTCGAGATGGCTCATTATGAAAATATTTTGGTTTATTTTTTTTTCTTAGAAATACCATATAAGAAAAATATACACATTTTTATGAAATGATATATAAAACCGAGCAAAAACTCTTTGAACTCCAGTTACTATTTAACATGTGTTCATTTCTTGCACATAATACTCTTGATTTGGCTTTTATATAATGTGTCTTTTTCTTTTTTCCTCAGTCACCCAGTGTTCTACTAGATATTTTTCAGGCCTCCTTGTAACGCCCCTGTTCAAATTTCTGCCTGCGGATACCCTGCTTTATTACATAGCTTTCAGAATGAATTTTAAGGAACTGATATTCTAACTTTTGCTGATGGCAGCAACCTTTGCTCATCCAGGTGCCCTTAAAATTACTGTACTTATTTGAGAGAAAGAGCCTAAAATAATGTTTCAGTGGTTGTATTGGAAAGTGCCTGAAGAGACTTCATCTGACTTCTTTATAAAATGCTGTGGAGCTTTTTCTGCACTTATTGTATCAAATAAAGTATGACAATCAGCAAAACTAACAATAATAAATAGTAACTTGAAAATGTATGAGGATCAAGAGCTTATGGAAGAATAAACATCTTAAGATTCACATAATAGAAGGTTAAATTGTTAGTATGTTATACTGAATTCCATGGTAGAAAAAATTATATTACAAACAATATATATTCTGTGATAAGACAGATTTTATTATATTTATATATATTTGGAAAAAGTTCATAATATATGCTTTAAATAAGGTTTTCTTGTTTTCCTTTGGAAATCAATGTTTGCAACTACTAATATCATTGTACTTCTAAAAAGGAACACCAAATAAATACAATAAAGACACCTCTCCCTGAATTAAGTTTCTTTCATACTTTTCCTAAGAATTGGCTTCATATTTCTTATTTTGGGTGATATGAAGTTTCCCATATATTTTTAAAATACTGACTAAAAAAAATGAGGAACTCTTTCCTCTGTGGAGAAGAGTGACATTTCCTTCTTACAGTTTAAACAGGTTCTTTAGCAACTATGATGGCATCACTGCTACAGAAATTCATCATTTGGTAACTCAATTCTAAGTTCTTAATTGAATTGCATAACATTTTAGGCCATTATGCACTTTTTTTTGGTCTTGAAACGGGTTGAAGAAATTTGCCAATGTATAAATTATTCACACTTGATTAGCTTCTTTGTGTCAGTTATAGGGAGGCCCATAGTATTTGTTTTCTGCAAATATTCCAAAGCTCACTATGTATTCATGAAAACATCTATGGATTTTGGAATTTTCAGGAACTTTCAAAAATGGAGTCTGTGACATGCCATTTGTTATACCACTGCTTAAAAAGTTCCAGACATCCAGTCAACAAGCAGAATAATACCTCAGGATGAGTGATACAGGACATATCACAAATACAGTTTGGGATCTGCCTGAAAATGGGTTTGAATAACTATAAACCATAAGTCCACTTGCAAAAACACAGGGAGCGATCACTCTCAACCCTTCCCAAAATGGCCAAAATACATTTCATTTTCAGTTTCACAGTGACTATTTGAATATTCTTACTCACCATGAAGCTGATGTCTATTTGCAGCTCCCCAATAGAAAATAATGACAGTTAGCTACTCATTCTGCATCAAGATGAATCTTGAATGTTATGCTTTCTTGCAGCGTTTTGTTCTCTAATAAATACTAAAGAACCAGGCTTATGCTTGGTATGAGCAAAAGGAAAACTGTTATGTGCTTAATTGCCAGCACTGGCTAAGGAAATAGTCTGTGATGACATTTACTCAGAAGACAAATCCACACAACCTGAGTCCTCCAGCCAAATGACTGGTGACTTTGCTGTCGCAAATTCTAGTCAGCCCTGTAGATGTGCCCTGCTGTGAAGCAAAAGAGCAACACTTGTATTGCTCTCTTTCTAATTATCTGGGCATCATCCTTAAATTCCCGCGTAATCTTTTAGTATTAAAAATGGCTTTGCCCTAACACTTGATGGCTCTTAGTGAGTCAGAGCTGTGCACACCTGGCACCTGCTAATTGAAAATGTATTCCACATGAAATTGTCCAGACTGCCTACCTCATACTCTACTGCCTTTTTTGTCTTTGAAGCTGGCCTGTTCTGATTTTATGTTCCTTGCCCAGGATTTTACCTATCAATGCCTCCAAGTGTACATTCTAAACACATGGATGACCTCATCTCTCCTTACATGCACTTTTCCTCATTCACTTTCTCTTTTAGAATCTCCGTATTTTAATAGTCATTCCCATTTATCGCATTGCAGGCCTCCCTGGTATCCTGTGCAGTGGCTTTTTATTGTTCTCTGTCCTCAGAACCACAGAAATCTGAGATGGAAAAGGCTGATGAAGTAATTCTGTCCATTCCCCTTGCCAATGCTGAATTGTTTCCTATAGTCTAATTTTAAAATTACTCATTCAGCTGGGCTTCAATGTCTTCTCTTAGAAGATTATTCCACAGTATAAGGCTGTGTATCGCACCATTAAGAAGTTTTTCCTGACCGTTATCTTGAATTTTCCTTCCTGTGTTTTGTTCCATAGTTTACAGCTATGTCCCATTGGGCCACTCCAAATGACGTTTCAGTCTTTTAGAATAGCCTTCAAAACTTTCAAAAATATATTATTACATACTATTGGATACTATCTGTTACAATCTTCCCCTCCCAAAACACTGTACAGTGACAGGTCTGACTGTCTCTTTTCCTCTGCAAGGAAAGCAACAGAAGGTACAGAAAGCTGAAGCTCTGCTCCAGATCATATGATGACAGGTGCCATATGAGGACAAGAAGTTCATGTGAGAACAAGACTTTCTACTCTTCATTAAAATTTATGTTGCCTTTAAAATTTTGACAATGACAACTATTTCTATTTACACCTTTCACACATCCAGGCAAAATGCTGATGTCCTCCAGCAAAAATGAATTTCTGGAGAATCCTGAATACAGACATACTTTCTGCTTTGAATCAGAGAGACTTTGAATTATATGAGTGATCAACTCTGAACCTCTTGTGGCTGAAAGACCTATGCCTCTTTCACCTTTTCATACCCAATTCTCAAGTTTTCTGAACCAACACAATTTAGTTGTGATATTTCAGAGGGACCTTGTGGTTCTTTGGATATTTAATATAGTGGCCACACTGTCAGGTGACCTCATCCAATTGGGTTGATGTTGTATAAAAGTGCAGCGCTTTATTTAGAGACCTAGAAAATGTTTTGAAAATCAGGCTTCTGCGGTGGAAATGAAGCTCTTGGAAACTTTGCTATGATCGACTTCGATGCTTTGTTACCTTAGGATGCGTGCTGAGTATTTCTGGACATGAATGAACTTGTACATGACTTTCAAGACATCTTGAGTTCACCTTTGTGTCTGTTTGTCAGCTTTCATTAGTCTGATATGGACTGAAACTAGCATGGCCTCAGAGAGGTTAACATGCCTAGTGCCTAAAGCTATATAAAAAGATGTAAGAATTAAGGGTACATGTTGGCAAAAACAATCACCTGCTGTTCACAAGAATTTGAGAATTTCTTGGGTTCTTTTAACCAAATAAATATTTTCAGGAAGAGCTTTACTTAACCAGTTCTAAATCTGACAATTATCTCGGTAGGGTTGGCTCCACAAAGTCCTGTGGAGCATCAGTGATCTGGTCAGAATAGAAATAGACTGGCCATGAATAGTTTCTGTAGGAGGTAAATGAGAGGGATGATTTAGATGAGCTCACCACTTAAGAAGTATATGGGCAGGCTGGGAAGTACATATGCAGTATGAGCATGGCTCACTGGGATGCAATTACTGCAGGATATAAGATGTGGCAAGTGGAAGCATAGTTATACTGGATCTAAGAGGTAGTGGGGTTTCTCTCCCTTCACAAAAAGCTCTGCAGCTTGAAATCAGCACTCACTTTTCTGTTTGAGATTCATACACACGGTTGTATGTTACAGCCTTGACTCTGTTTTCTCAATCACTGCTTCTGCAGTTTACAGAGGGTTATTTTTGGCAGTCCCTCTCTTGTCCCTTCTCCTGCACTCTTACTCTCACTGTAACTGCAATTGTTCCTGCTCTCTCAAAGTACCTGAGTAGAGCATGGAGGAATCAGGCCTCTGAACTGTCCACTCAGGTTGTTTGCAATTCCTCTCCTTTCAAGTGCAATTACGCGAATTTTGTGGTTTTCCCCTGTCCTCTAGGCTGTTCAGGAATGGTGTATTTATCCTGTGGGGAGCAAGACACCCCTCTGAGGCTCAGATGGGAGGCTGTTTCCTTCCTTCCTTCCACTCCTAGATGCATAAATTGCTGTTGTCTATGTTGTTTCTCGCTACTATACACCGAGCTGCTATACTAGGAGAATTCACCCTTTAAAAAGAGTGTTTCACTATACATCGTTCACCATTATCTCTCCATGGATTTCATTATTAAAGAACAATGAAACATTCTCTGTAGATATTTTTGCAAAAAGGGGGGCCATTTTAAGCTAGAATGCCTCTTATGGAAAATCAAATTACGCTTCAGATCCAAATGTCACCAGCTAACTTAAGCGATACAAAATGTCTGAATCAAGGATCATCTCTTGGAAGCATTTTGCCTTTCCCTAAGGAAAAGAAATAAATTCCTAGCAGGGCTCATGACAGTGGTCATCCTGAAAAAAAAATTCAAACAATATTTTATTTCCTTCCTCCACAGTATTTCTGGATACTTGCCTTAGATGGCTTAATGTTGAGTGATAAGCATTGTAGGAGATCCCACAAATATTTCCAGAATTTATTCATGCTGTTGGTTGGTGGCACTCATTTTGCTTCATGTACTGTCTTAGCTTGCAGTTCTCAGCAAAACTGTCTTTTCTGCTATTTTTGACATCTTCTCTGAACATCAAGTGATTATATTTATGCTAGTATTTCTTAAATATGTAAGGTCTTTCATTTATTCTTCCACTTTCCCTCAAGCACCACCCAGAATAAAACTGTCCCCATCTTTTCATTCTCCCATCCTGTTTCATAACTAGTAACCCACATTTTAAGGAATTTTTTCTGAGAGAAGAGGGGAAATGCATTAACAAAATGTGCTATCTCACGTACTTGCTATGCACACTTTGTTTTTCTAGCTTGACTGGTGTAACTTTTGGCTCACGAAAAGGTATTTTAAAAACATAAAGTAGAGTCAAGTAGTTTAGTGGTAGAACACAAGAACTGAGGAGACCCATATTCTAATTTGATCATCTCCATTGCATTAGTCAAAATCGTATAACTTCCCTATCTCTTTAGTTTTTGTCTTTAAAATGCTGGAAATCATGTGCATTATGCTGAGACAATGCTTCTAATGCTGTTCACAGCCGTGAAGATGGAACTGAGCTTTACTCCTGAACCAACATCTGCTGAATTACCAACTGCTTATTTATTTGTTTAAGTTCAGTTAAGGTTGGAAAATACTCCATAGATATATTTTGGCAACAGTTTTCCTCAGGGTCCCTCATCGGCCCTTTGTTTAGAGGTAGAAGGAGCTCTGTTACGCTTGGAGAAGATTATTTCATATGGGATGGCTATGATGGCTTTTGGAGAAAGATTTAAACTCATGATTATGCCTCTGAGGATTAGGAAAGCTCACCAGTGCAAAACTCCTTGTTCTCTGCCTCTCTGAAGGGCCTGATAGCTCTGTACCAATGGGATTTACAGGATCTGAATAGCCTTCAAATGCAGGCAGAGTGGAAGAGCTCACGTCAGCTCAGAGCATTTGCAGAGGCAGCCTGCATTGACTTGCTTCTGGCCCCACTTAGAAGCTAAAGGTGATCCTGGTCAGGAACCCTCCTTCCTATCCTGAGTATTCACAAGTGACTGATGTGTGCCAGTGTCTCTGCTTTTTGGATGACCAAGTAGAAGCTCCTGAAAAGGCCAGGGTTTTTGGAAAAAGCTGAGCATCTGCAATCAAGCTTGCAACCTATTCCATCTATTTGAAGCTGGAATGCATAAAATCATTTCCATTCCTGAGTAGAAAACATCCTGAAGGAATTGAGCTGATGCTATATGAGCTGCACGTACTTCAGAAACAAAACCAAGAGAAGAGGCAGTGTATGGGATTTGACCCAGGCATCCTAACACCATCTCTTGAATGTCCCTGATGAGGACACACAAACTCACAATCTGGTCCACATCTGGATACTGCCAGGAGTCTCACTATACCCTTCAGACAGAGAGCACAGAGGGTCTTCAGCCCTGAGTTATTACTTCTGCAGACACAAGCACTTTTCTTATTGATTTATTGCCTGATGCCCACCTAATGAATTCCCAGGCTTTGGTTTTCATGTTTCCTCACCCTGTCAAGGAATCCAGTAGTAATTTATACAGCAGGACCATGGCCTGGATCATAAACTGGCTGACTGTGCCAATGCAGTTGCAACACTTTTTCACAGTAAAATATTTAACGGGTCCGTGTTAGATGTGAACCCTTGTGGAGTGTTACTCTGGAATGCATTTCCTATGTTTTCATTCACATTAGTAGTTTCTCATGTTTCTTTTGCATGTCTAACTCTATAAGGCTACACTAAGATTAATGCAAGATACTGGAATGAAGATTAAATAGTGGCTTTAAAGACACGTGAGCAACCTGGCTTGGTGCCAGTCACAAGGATAATGAAGTTGTTACAACTTCTCAGAAAGCCAGAGGTTTAGGAGGGAACTGGGGACACGATAGCACATGTGTAGAGTGTGGATTTTAAGAACATGGTGGGGATCTGCAGGGAATGTGACAATCTGAGTGGTTGTTTTGGGGACCTGCAAGGGCAGCCATAGAGGATACGAGGATGGACCTAAGGTTATCGCAGCAGTGGGTATAGGACAAAAACCCACAGGAAACAAGGCTTCATTAGCTCTTCTGCTTGCAGAGCAACTTGTTTTAATGAAGCTTCCCTTCCATTTCTAAAGGGAAAATGAAGGAAGAATAAAAGAAGGAAAGGGAAAAACCTGAAAAAATAAAATAAACCCCATGAAACTATATCTTAAAATATTTTGAACTCTTTTATTATCCTTTTTGTGGTTTTTTTTGATTATTTTGTTGTTTTTTTTTTTTTTGTGGGGAGTTTGAAGGTTTTTTTTGTCAGCTACTGTATTACTCCCTTTCATGCTAATAACATCATTAATTACATAAATATTCTTTTTCTACTAAAACATTTTCAAATCTCTGTAACCTAGGCATATTTTAATCAAGATGTTTGCTGTAGAAACTCATGATCACATCTGGTAAGGAAGAAGTCTAGAGGAAAAGCCTTTTGCCTTTTGAACTCTCGAGGATTTTCCTATCTACCTGTGGGGCCAGGATTTCAGTCTACATCTGTAAAAAAGTAGCTCTTTTATTGTTGCAATACTATGGACTCAGAAAGAAAAGAATTTTTTGGTTTTGCATGACTTCAGTTGCTCTGCTTGCACTTGCCTTGTCCCAGGGCTTGATTAAATGTGTACAGCAGAGCTACAGCCCCAAGGCTGAGCTGGGATGGTTGAAACTCTGAGACTGCAGCAGCTTTAGGAAAGGCAGTGATTTCCTCACATTACAGTGGTTACACAAGGTTAACATAATCATACCTGTACATGAGTTGGAGTTTCTTGGTTCAGAGGCACAAGTAAGAGAAAAGTGAACAACAGAAAACTAAAAAGTCTGTTCTTGTTTATCAAGAAACACTTGATTTGTTAAAGAGAAGTAGAGAAGGAAGGAAGGAAGGAAGGAAGGAAGGAAGGAAGGAAGGAAGGAAGGAAGGAAAAGTAAGCAAAGAAACAAACAGGCAAGCAGTCAAGAAAGAAGGCAAGAAAAAGAAGGATAAGAGAAAAAAATCTTTATATAGTAAGGAGCAACAAAATCATAAAATATATAATAAACTCACATGGAAAAAGAATATGGTTGATTTCCTGCATCTCTCTGAGTTATGTTTCAGTAAATGTATAGCACACATATTGTGTTTAAAGCAGATTTGACAACATATAAAACACTAAAAATATTATGACATTGGCCAATATTTATGATGTATATTTCCACACATAAAATATATTGTGTCATGTCATGGATTTTAAAAACCATGGATGTTGGCCATGCCATAATATTTTAGAGCTTTTTAATACACTGTCAGAGCTATTTTAAATATATGTGCTCAGCATTTTATGAAACTTCCAACACATGGACATACGGAAAATATATACTGAGTTCACAGGAGACCAGCATTTCAAACGTAAAGTTTAGCTAATACACATCTTTCTAACACAAAAACCCTTTTCTTTTTGGTGTATTTTTGAGCTTTAATGTATTCACCTTATTGTATTTTGTATGGATTTACATCAGTGGTGCTCAGCATTTAGCAAATGATTTGTATTTGACCTGATCATTTGAGTTTAATGTAGGTGAAATTTTCACTGAAGTTTTGCAGAATGGGACATCAGGCAACTCACAGTTGCAAAAAAAATATCACAACCTCCCCCAACATTCTGCTGAAAAAAACCCTCCAGTTTTACCAATTATTTGCACTTCCTACTGGAACATTTCTTTGCTAGCCCTCAAAGCACACGACTAACATGTTTCAAGGACACTCAGAAATCCCTTTTGGAAAAGAATGAGGACAGAATGGCCTACAATGGGTTAATCTGTTAATCTGTGTGAAAGCTGGAAGGTTAAGGGAACTGAAAGGCTAAAGAACTTGCTGAGGATCAGAGAGAAATGTTGGCATTTTCTGAAAACAAGTACTTGTTTTCCAGTCCTGTGATTTAGCAACAAGACCACCCTGGGCTTTCAAAATGTCTTGGGGAACGATGGCAACAGTTCTGCCAGCAGGTATTAGGATGAAATTCTTACTTTGAGAATGATGAGACTGTGGAAGAGATTGCCCAAAGAAGTTATGGGTGTTCCATCCCTGGAACTGGTGAAGGCCAGGTTGAATAGGGCTTTCAGCAACCTGGTTTAGTGGAAAGTGTCTTTGCAGGGGGTTGCAACAAAATGATCTTTAAGGTACCATTGAACCCAAACCATTCTGCTATTTACTCTAACCTGTGTTATTAAAGTCTGTATTTTCAAATACTACTGAAAGCTGGATATGAATATAACTACTTTTTTCTTATCTTCTAACTTATTTTAGTTTTTCTCCAACTGCAAGCTCTTCTGCTAGAGCCTTTGCATGATACAGCATCCAACCTCCATGCAGCACCATGGAGTGTTAAAGGGAATGTTTAGTTTGGTTGCATCTGCCAGCATCTGTGTAGGGTCACCACACACATGGTACTGGGGATATTCTTTTTTAGTTTCTTACTTTATACATTAGCAGAAAGTGACTAGAGACAAGTAATTGCTTCCAAGGACACTACATAACTTATCTCAAGGTATTTAGAGGAAACTCAGAAGCAGCAGATATGCCACTTGAGAGGTTAATGTATATGACATCACCAAACAGTACAGGATAAATGTAATTATAGGTATCCCTGTGAATAAAGGTGGATGGAGGTGGGGCAGAAGCCTGTGTTTGCTTCAGTAGCAATACAGACCTACCTACACTGCTGTGGGACTGTATTACACTGCTCTAATTATCTACTTAAATGCTACTTCTCTTTTTGTGCCTTAATGTTGGTATGGAAATTCCTTCATCTAACTGCATGTCTAATTAAAAGGAAAGCAGTGCGTTAAAAAAAAATAATTAAAAAAATATTTTCTGTAAATAAGGTTGTCCCACTGCACCAATTACATTTGATTTTTTCCCCTACTCTTTTTCTGGCTGATAAGAGAAGTTCAGCACTTCCAGGAACACTGGGCATTTCTAGGCTTTAGCCAACTGGTTTAATTTAGACTTACATTATTTGTTTGACTGATTAATCTGAAATATTTTAAAGGGTAGCATAAAGACATTGATTCTACAGAACAAGTTATTGCTTTTACATATGCTTCATGTGACCTTACGGGTTTAGTGGAATATTTGCTATTGAGGGGGTTGGAGGAGGTGAGGGAAAGTTTGGGCAGTACATGCATCACGGTCTTTTCTTCTTGCTTGAGTGTTTGTCATTCACCCTGTGACTTTTCCAAGAGTTGACTGTTGAAACACAGTATCATTACACAGGAAAAGAGGACTTCTGTAAACACCGGAATACAAAATATCTTTAGTTTCTTTGGAGGCAAGAGGACCCTATTTGTCTCCTGCTAAGAAAAGTGGAAGCAAGAAAACGAGCATAACAGTGAAACTTATTGCCACGTAAGGAAAACACTTTGAAAGCATGGTATGTATCTGCAATTAAAAACAAAGACTCTAATTCTTTCCCTCTGTGGACAAACCTTGATTAGAGACACAAATGCAGGGCAAGTACTTTGCTTATTTATTGGGAGAACATGCCCAACACTGAGAAGTGAAAAGCAGGAGTTTTACATGTCTTGATATCCAGAAGATGTCAGTCTCATGCACTATTTGTTACACTAGTAACTTTAAGGGTAAATTTAAAACCAAAGCCACTATAGAAAATTTTGCTCATCAGGAAACATTAAGTACATTGTATTGGGAGAGTTCATTAAGTGAGCTATGTCCAGAATTTTAGGGGAAGCAGAAGTGTGTTTACTATGGGTTCAGGAATTTCCCCATTCAACTCTTCCTTAGGAGAGAACTGCATTTGTGTTTACCCTATAGACTGATTGTGATATGCTTTCCCCACATTAAACAAAAGTCAAGAGAGATTATCGTAAGTGAACAACATAGATCCAAGAAGCTCAAACACAAAATGGTATTTAAGAGCTGCTCTGTCTCCAGTCAGATGGTAAGTCAGCAGGTCAATGCCCAGGTTTGTTGCTTTATTGAGCATGTTATGCTCAGTCTAAGATATAAATCACTCTGTAGAAACATTGGTAGTTTTCTCCACTGTCCATATGACCCCCTTTAAGAAAGGGTGCTGGGGATGTGGGTGTTGTACAGGATCTGATCTTGCAATCTTCCCCATCCAAACTGACCCCACTTTTTCTTCCTTTGGGTGTGGGAGCACTGAGCTCCCAGCAAGATTAAAAACATACTGTTGCATTTGAGGAACAGGCCACTCAGCTTCCATAGAAACCAAAATCTTTTGCTTCTTCAGTGGTGAACCGATGGGAGAGCCCATTCTGCTCAGATCCTGTGTTGCAGTATTTCTGCTCAGCCCACATCACTAACGCCTTCTTGAATGTTATTTCTTGCCTGGAAGAGTCAGCAGGTTTAGGTCCGAGAGAATCTGGCCATTAGCAAGAATGTTCAGCAACACCATGGAAAGGACATGAAACACCTGGCATGATCCCAGATACACACAGCCTGGAACATTTAATGGCACTCAAGGGATAAAATGACCAAACTGTAAACCTCTCTCTCTTCCCCCACCCTCCTTCCTTTTTTATTTTTCATAAATGCACTTTTGTACATGCAGTGCATAGATGCTTTCTTTCTACTTTCCTTTGTCTCTCTGTTTCTTACTTCTGACTCCTTGGGGGCCAATTGGAAAAAAAAAATTGTTCTGCACCATTTACTAGGATTTTTGGCAGGATTTTCCTAGGAAAGAGTGAGGAATGCGCTGTTTCTGCATCAATTTGCCCACAGGTCACTCCTTGTGCACTGCACACACTTCTGGGATTAAAAATGCCAGGATTCCCAGTTTATTTGCTCTGAAAAGACTGCCTGCACATTTTCTGTCTCTGTCTCACATATATTTATATATGCACATTCACATATGCACACATGTACAAACTCCTTAGTGAGAATGCCTGGTGAGGTGCCTGCCAATGCACTATCAGTGACATCATGAAAAGTTTAGATTAATAGTATACAAGATGTTGACACCAAAGGCAAATAGAGATTTTGCTATTTCCCTAGGAACAAGTGAAAACTGTAGCTAGTAAATTAACAGAAATGAAATTTCAGAGTATGAAGGTTACTGATTGAATAATTGTTTACATATTTACATATATATATATATATATGTATAAAACTACCTCATTGTCTTCAGACCTGTCTGGGCTTGGTGAACATTAAGAAATACATAAGTTGTTAGCAAGGTGATGAAGAAGAATTCCAAAACATGAAAGCTGTTGGTGCTTATTGTAAATATGTCAGGACTAAGCTGTATTTCCATCTGATGGCACTAAGAAATTGTTTCTGATGGAGCAGAACGTATGGAACTAATGTGATTTAGTTAATCTAAGAATTTATGTGCTTGCCTTTTTTTGGGTTAACTTTAAAATGCCATAAAATAAATACTTTACAGTGGTAGTCCCAGTAACACTTCTGTATATTGTCCTTTGCAATTTTGTTGGCTTGCTGACATCAGCGCTTTAATACTTAATATCCTGTGAACTTTTCTGTGTTTTATGGTTCTGTATGTACTGGAATAAAGAGGGAGGAGAGGACATAGACTCTCTAATAAGGAAACACACATTATTCTTTACTGATATGTTTTTGTTCTCTGCTAATCATTTTTTTCATTTTCACATAACCCTGAGGAAGAACTGCTGTTGGAACAGAAAGGGTAGACAGTAATGTGTATGTGAAGTGTGGTTGTAATTATGTTATTACCTAGGCTCTGCATAAGGCTTTTTTATGTGAAAGGAGGAGATTAATTCCTTTGGGTTACTAGAGAAAAGTCCCAGGCCTGGAACAATTTCCCCGGAGGGCTACTGAATTCTTCAGCTCTACTCCTTTGCTAAGTTGTGCCTTTTTTATGCCACCTCAAAATAAATAAAATAAAATAAAATAAAATAAAATAAAATAAAATAAAATAAAAATTAAAATTAATCCTGGAAAGAAGTTCTTTTTCAAAGATGATGTCTCATCTCCTTATTGAATCAGGACAAGGGCAGAGGGAACATGTGAGTGGGTGGTCTGAAACCCAGCAGCTCTTGAAGGCAGCCTGTCAAAGCCACAGTGCTCTCCAATACCATAACCTCACTACGGTTGAGCTCATGCTCTTTGTGCTGCACTTATTCTGGGAATGTGGTTTAATCTGTTTCAGAGGTGGTGGTATCAATGAGGAAGGGACAGACACATCTGCTTCTAAGAATCTTGGTTATCATTAGCGCAACTTAAAAAGCAACAAAAAACCCCTGAAAAACAGGGAATGGCTGTAATTTATTTGTTTCACAGTCTTAAAACATTGTCTTTGAAACATTGATGGTTGAAAGTATAGAATGACATGAATGAGATAGGAAAAGCACTTCTTGAAAGATGTTTTGAAAGACAATAGTCCTCATGTTTCATTTCGGCTATAACAGAGTATGTTTTAAAGACACAACATTTCGAAGTTACAGATTCATAACAATATCCTCCTTACCTTTATTCAGGTGGAGACTGTTCAGAGAAGAGAGGGAGGTAACAAATGATAGACATGTTTTGGCCCTATTTGTAACACGAGGAGGCAGATGACAGTGATAACTGTGAAAATGGGACCAAGTGAACACGGTCAGTCCCAAATGGACCCAAATCCTCCTAATTCATTGCATGCTGGAGCATCCACTCTGTATATCTATTCAGATGATTTGATGAAAGCCTACTATCCTTGTTGGAAAGGCTTCTAAGTGACTTCAGTGGCCTTTGGATCGTTTACATAGGAGGTAGTCACAAGGATGACAGAGAGACATCCACTCATGTGGCCTTCTGTGCTGGGGTGCTTCCAGCACTGACAAAGCTGAAACAGTGCTGAGCCTTCACCCTCATGCTTGCAGAGGAAATCCGTGAAAGAAATCTACTTTAAGAGCAAAACCAAACACAGTCCTTGCTAGGTGCTGTTTATAATGTGAACAGTTTGGAAAGAGCTTTTTCCATATTTATGGTATTTTTAAAAATAGATCATATGGCTTAAATATGATATTGTTCCCCACTTCAGGGAAAGCAAAATCTTTCCTCTGGGGTATAAAATATTTCCAAAATGGATGACTATTAAAATTCAGAAAAAACCCCAAAAGCTGAACAGTTTATAAAAAGCGTGCTGACATTGTAAAAAATTAATAGTATGCTTGGAACCTTTTGAGTTTCCAAAATGGTCAGTTCGATAGAAAAAAAGGGCACTTTCTTATTATACATTTCAGTTGCCTGTCTTTGGTTTTCCTAATGAAAGAATTTTTGGAGTGAATAATGCTCACATTGAGTGTTCACAGCCCATCTCCCCCTCAGTGTGTAATTTAACCACCCAACCCTGTGGCCTGGAACACTTTCGATTACAACTTTAATAGTTATTTTGGAAAAAGTTGGTAGCCAAATATTCAACCTTTAGAATATTATGTATGAGAGTTTTTTTCTCTAACATGTCATAGGAAATGATGATGTCCATGTGTGTGAGTGTGTATGTGAGTCTAATGAAAATAAATTTACTATTTCATGCTACTGGATTCCATTACTCGAAACCTTAACAACTATAGCTCTGGGAGGGGCAAGGAAGTTGGGCCAAATTCTCAGTCACTCTAAAATGGGTCATATTAATGTTGCTTTAAAGATCATCTCTATAAATAGCCCTGAAAACCAAGTGTTGGGTAGTACTGAACTTATCCTGGCCTGGGTTCCGTTACTACAAGTAGAGGAGACATATTTATGTAGTGGGGTTGCCCTTAAGGATCTGGGGAAAAAACAAAACAAAACAAAACAAAAAAAATCCAGAACAGCTAGTGGTATTATACAGAAGTCATTTAATTCTCTTATGGTCACTGTTAGGCTGAGGAGAAATCACTGGTAAAATAAGAGCTTGTGGCTGTTTAAAGAGGGCTTTTGAAAGGAGGTGTAAGAGCGAAACCCCACTCACCCGATTAAAATTCAGTTTTCCTCAAAAAGAAAGCCATCGGAGGGGGGGGTG
>VXBA01001246.1:252243-270866 GCA_013399895.1 Serilophus lunatus
CGGAAGTGAGGCTGAGCCCGAATAACTGGACGAATGGGAAGCTAGCTGTGACCAGAAAAGAAGGTGATGACATTCAAGCGATGAGGGAGAAAGCTTGAAAAGCGAAAACGCAGCTCGGGCCCGCCCCTTTTTTCGGCCGCTGCTGCTGGGAAGAGCATCACCGCTCCGGTGCCCAGTGTCTGCAGTCCCCCAGCAGGATTCTACCTATTCCTCTCAACCTGGGAGCAAGTATTCGGACAAAAGGAGGGGAGGGAGCTGGTTGGTTTTCACCTGTGTTTGTGTTTTCCAGAGAGGCTGAAGGGCCGAAGGGGCTTCCAGAGAGCGAGAGGGGAAAAGACACCCTTTCCTACCCTTTCCCCCTGTCCCTTTTTAAATAACTCCCTTGTAATAAAAGCCCCTTGCTGGCCATTCTATTCAGTTTCTCCGTCACCTTTATTGAACTCATCCCCCCCCCGAATGCTAACAGTGTTTAAACCACTACAGAGCTGTATATTATTAGCTTCCAAGAGCTGAGATTGCTTACTGTTATTAAATGTTTCATTATTTTCTTGAATTAACAACAAATATTTAAGCAGCAGAACACATCACAATACTGATTAATTGGGTGCTTAAATGAAATGAACTGGAGTTCACTATCAGCTTACAAGGAGATGGGTTTGAAAAAGGTTTGGTACATTTTTTCCCTGTCTTTAAAGAAAAAGATCAGACCTTTTAGTGGCAGATTTTTATTTCTGCAGTATGTATCTATCCTTGCAGAGCTTAAACGGCTTATGTGCCTATATTACCTCAAACGCTGGATAAAATGAAATTTCTATTTTAATATTTTAAGTGCATTTTGATGGTTGTAAGAGGAATCAGATGCTACTCACTAGAGATCTGAATGTCTTCTGTAAGGAATTGAATTGAACTTCCTTTGGTAAGCATCCTATTGGATTTAGCTGGTGATAAATGAAAAATAAAAAATAAAAGGTCACTTTGTGGTAATGTAGGCAATTTATATTACTGTCTTTGGCTGGATTATGTTCCACAAATAGTACTGTAGAAGAACTAAGGCATTAATTAATGACAACTGTACTAGGCTGTGAAATGTCATAGCTTGGGCATAGAAGCCCTGAAGAATGGAGTTAAAATATGTTTGTTGAAATTTGAAAAGAGGAAATGTCTTGAGAAATCTTCCCAATTTCATAGCCCTGAGTCCAAACTGCCAATAAAAGTATATCTTTTAAAATTCTCTGTCTTCTCTCTTAGTTACCTGTGCAGTTCAGAAGAATGTGAACATTCAAGCACTACAGACAAATCTATTTTGAATGCATACTGTATATGAACATATAAAGCATAATAAAATTAGAAGACAAAATGGTGGAAAAAATCAAAAGGCAAGCAATCAAACATGTCTTATCATCTTTTTTTTGGAAGTCCTTTGGCTTTTCATGCTCCCATTTCCTTATTTTTAATGTAAGGTTCCTGGGCATCCTTCCTTGCAAAGAACATTTTGCTTTGTAGATGAACTGCAGAATATAACTACGGCATATTGTTACTAATAGTATTGAACTTTCATGTTTTGGAATATCTGTTACCAAGGGTTATTATGATGGGTTATAATGTCATAGCCAAACATTGGTAACCATAAAATGCCCTTGAAAGGTCCACCTAGAATTAGGAAGAAGTTAACCAGTTTCTCTTTTCCCCATTTCTGAAAAGAAAGCCTCAATTTATTGAAGGACAATAAATTTCACTAGGTCCCTGCAGAAGGAATAACGTATGTTGAATAGATAAGCTTCTGAAAGTAATTTACATTCATTTTCTGAACTAGACAGTACACTATCTTTCCTACCCTAGCATGGAAAATGCTCCTTTCTGCTGCTAACAAATCAACCTTGTTTTGTAGCTTTTACAGAGCATCGAATTTTGGTGAAAGAAAACAAACAAATAAAAAAGTTATATTGGGCTACTAATAGCCCATCCAAAGACCCCAGTCTCTTTCCAAATGCCTAATTATTTTAGCCTATCCTTTACTGGCATGGAAAATCAACCAGTGTTCACCTGATCTTGTGTTATGGATGTATTTAAATTAAATAGCAGGAAGAGGATTTTAATGTAGCTGAGACTGCTGTCTCAGTTATAACTCTCATTCTCCACTTGATTTTCTGGCTTCCTTTCTAGAATTGATCGTTTTATAGCACTTTGAATGAAAGATTTTTAAAAGGTAGTAAGCATCCTTCTGTACTCAGCAGGTTTATCAAATAGTTTGTCAAGATTTGTTCATTTTCTTTATAGGTTTACCTTTCCTAAAGAGTGGGTTAAAACCACCACAGTAACAGAATGACAACTTGTATTAGCTGAACCCCTTCCAGGTGATCCTACATAGCTTCTATTGCTAGTTAGATTAATACCTGAATGCTAGTAGAATATAATGTTTCCTAATTTTTATTATAATTGCTACCAGAATCTGTTTCTGAGATTTTATTGGAATTATATGTTATATGATGTGAGTAGTAAAGTGTTGCTTATAAGATTAATCTTTTTTTATCATTGTTTGCCTCTGATGGTGCTCCTCTGAAGAGGTGATATGTTTTTCATCTCAGTATCACTGTTTAGCTAAGGACTGATGTGGTTATAGAATATGCACAGGAATGTACATGTAACCTCTACTTCCACCTTTTCTAGGGTTTTTGTAAAACAATTTTTGTGGCACGAGTGGGAAAATAATCTTTGATGTTTAGAAGCACAGATTTATTTTAAGAAGAGAAACTAATTCCTGGAGATTTTTTAAATTTTTTTTGTCTTTGTCAGGTCAGAACATATCAGGAAACTAATGTAAAAGCATGGTCAATCGTGATGAAGAGACCCTTTTTCCAAATCTCTGAAGTTTTTTGTGGTTTTACAATTTATATATCCATATTATCATCGGACGCAAATAGTAAGATTTTTAGCTCACTTGGTATGAGTGAATACACAGTTAATATTACTTAATATGAGACAATTTTCTTACTCAAGAAAAATGAGTTTTCCACAGTACTTATGAACTTCACTTTGTACTGCTGTAGATATGAAAACAGACATTTAGTATCTTTCTGCTGTATTCAGTAAGAAAATGAACAAGAATTGCAAACATAATACAAGCTTATGTGAAAAGAGATTTTTAACAGACTGATAATAGTTGTTAACAGTTGGCGTTGATTGACTAAAATACCTAGAGGCTTCAAAAGAAGTTGCATATATAACAAGTTTCAGTTATTCTTGAAACACTTTATATTTTCCTATACTTTTTAATTGAGAAGTTCAAAACCTCTATCGTTGATATCTCTGACCACTGAGAACAGAATAGTAAAACTACTGGTATGAATAGTGTCAAGGTTTAGGAACAATTCAGTGCCCTCACTGATGTTGTCTCAAATCTGATGCTGCTCCTTTGCTTCCCTTGCCCTGCCCCCTTCCTGTTCCAGGGCTGGAGTTGAGAATTGGAAGCACAAAGGTAAAAATCATGATTGAGATAAGAACAATTTGCTGGAAACAGCAGTAAGATAAGAAAATGAACAATAACAGCAACAATTCCAATAACAAAAGTATACAAAGAGAGGGTGATTTACCTAGAGGGAATAAAAGAAACTCATGCAAGAGGCCTGTCAAGATCCAGAATTGGTGAGGACAAACAAATGGCAGCAACCTTGAAGGAAGAGACTTTTTTTTTGAGGTCTAAATTTGGTGGCAAACATACACATTCTTCTGGCTGTCTTGGCTAAGTCTGATCAACTGTTCAGAAGTAAAAATAGCAATTATTAGCTCTCAATAACCAATATGCTGTCATCCTAAATGTCATGGATGTGAGAGAAGAATTAAACATGCAGATTTAGATTAGAAAAAGACAAAACCCAAAACTGTCATCTAAATTATTTTACAATGAGAAATTTTTGACTCCTCTTTTTGAAAGCTTAATGCCACAATGTCCTGGTTGAGTGACTTTCAGTGAAGAACACAAATATTGCTGGGACAAAAATGCTGACAGCTAGACTTCAAAAATAGTTTTGGATGAACTCAGATTATGAGTAGTTCATATAGACTTTCCAAAAATGGACATAAAAGCTGGAGAATTTTTCCCTCCATCCAAGAGGTTACTGTGGTCTGTGGGGTTTTTTTGTGTGGGAGCTTGTATCTTTATACACAGAAATATAAGAAAACAGCCTGCAATAAAATCTAAAAATAAAACAAAATGTGATATTGAAGTCTCTGAGGTCTTGGGAATTCTAGTCAAAGCTGGTCAATAACATTATGGAAAATGAACCTATGAAGTGTTTCTGAGGAAGTCTTAGGCTCCAGAGAAACAATCAATTTGAAGATGAGGCATGAAAAACAGACTAGAAACAAGACTTTAAATAGACCTTTGCAGTGAACTTAGTTAAAGTAAACTGCTCATTGAGGAGTGAGGTTCAAATCCAAACCAGAAATTTTAAAGAAATCCTGTGGTTTACATTGTACAGGGTGGCAGATTAGATGAGCACAGTTATCAGTTTTGGGTTTCACATTATAAAGCCATGAAACTTCATTTCTTGTCTGGCATCTCTTCAGTGATCAGAGGAGGTGCATTATTTGATGTAAAGTCTCAGGAGCTGCTCCAGCAATGCTGGAGTCCATGGGAGTATTTCTATTGCCTTTGGTGCACATTAGTTCAGGTGCTGACAAGTAGAAAAACCATCAGCACACATACATGCAGCTTCCATGGAAAATACTGCTTCTAGGGATATAATATGTGTACCAGCTGGGTTTGATACAATACAAACTAACCTATCCCACACTAACACCTAATGGCAAGTGCTGCATCCTGAAAAACTGCAGCAATTCTAGTTGTCATTAATTTTACTCCTTTGCCATTCCAAGGGTTTATTTTCTTCTGGTTTTGCTACTGAGTATAACAGAGCTATGACCCAACTCTCATTTAATTCATAGCAACGTGCAAAACGTCACACTAGAATATAGTTTTCATTTCAGATGAGCAAGTGGGCCAGCTTTGTAGTCAGTTTTTCAGTGACACACGTGGTCACTTGGGAAACCAGAGGTGAAATGTAAGCTTAGTTCTATGCAAGACATGTAAGACCAAGACAATGTGCCCCTTTTAAGTCCATCTTGAACCGATTAAGAAAGGGGATCACTGTGTGCCAA
Organism: Serilophus lunatus; assembly: GCA_013399895.1. Lineage (NCBI taxonomy): Eukaryota > Metazoa > Chordata > Aves > Passeriformes > Eurylaimidae > Serilophus > Serilophus lunatus. The sequence goes on from VXBA01001246.1 coordinate 257,401, forward strand.
CATGAACTTTCAATCTCAAAACTGCAGTAGAAATTTTTTGTCCTGTCAACTCTAGATTCGTGAAGTATTTTTCAGACAGAAATTCAAAGGGAGTAAAAATATTTCTTTCCATTGGTAACTTCTCTTCAGCTTATTAATATTTTCAGGGGTAGCATTTACATCCCGTACAATGCAACAGCTCCCTGAGAAATGAAGGAAGAAATGGAACAGCAGGGATCGTCCCTCTTTAGGTGTCAAAGCACAAAGTATACTTTTCCCCTCTTTCCTTTTTTTTTTTTTTTTGCAGTATTTTCTGCTACAAGGATTTTCTAAAATAAATATCCTGAAAAGTCATGGTGATACTGACCGTTCATTTTACAGTGACCAAGGCGACACTATTGGATTTTGACTTTGCTTAAGAGCAGGAGATCTGATAGAAATCCCAGAGCTCATCCAGACCTATAGCGTGCTGCTCTGGACTGTGAATCTCTCCGATCAGTGAGAACTGTTTGGTTCCAGCATTTAGGCTCTGATCGTTCAGGCCCTTGTCCAGCATGGTGCATATTATCTCTCACCACAAACACTTTGGTAGGTATCTACAAGACAACTTGTGTGCTGACAGACATATGTTGTGAAAGTGCTCAGCAGCTTCAGTATTTAAATCAAATACAGGAGGCACAGGCAGAATCTCTGTATTTTGGAGAGGAGCAGCATGCAGGCATACATTTCTCTGCCATGATGAGCTAAAAGGAAATGATCTTACCTATAAGATGCTTGCTCAAAAGACAGTAGAGACACCTATGGAAAGAGATAGCAGGTCCTCTCTGTATCATCACCAAAGTTACAGGTGAAAGTCTTTGTGTAAAAATTTAAAATAAAATACTATTTATCTCTTCCTTAACAATTTTTTTTTTTTTTGTAGAATGCGCCTATATGCTCTCATGACTGATCTGAAGAGGATTATTTTTTCCTCATCAAGATTTAAAGAGTCATCTTTCTAGACACCTAAAAAGGTAACCAATGTTTAAATTGAGATAGACATTCTGTAAACATGTCTTCTAGAGAATCCTTCTGTATGTTCAGCTTTCATATTTCACTGTATTACTTGAGCTAGTTACCAAAAGAAAACAAGACGTACCAGATTCATGGCCTGTTTTTTCCTCTTTTCAGTTCTATCATCTTCCCTGACAATTTTTTCCCCCTCCTCATGACTTGCGGAAACCGAACTCACAACGTAGGCCTCGTTATGAGAAAGTGTGTTTATTCTGCGCAGGGAGCAGGGTTATAGATTCATTCCAAATCCCCCGCTCCCCGATCACATGACTGTCCCGGGTTTATATCCCCCTTCTGAGTGACAGCCATCACACAGCTCGGATTGGCCCCTCCTGCTCCAAGCCCACCCTCTTCTCCACCCCGTCCCTTCGAGGGCTGGGCTTTCGTTGACATCGTCCAGTCGCAGACAGGCACACCCTCCTCTTCTAGGAGACCTTGCGATGCTGTTCCAGGCTGTTGTGATGTCTGGTTTTCGCCATCTCTTCTCCCTTATCTGATGTTCGTGTCTAATGTTTACAGAACTCGCTCTATCCTAGCCCTGGGTATCAGCAGGACCCTGACTTCCCTTTCTAACCCCAACTCACTCACTTTCTTCTGGAAAATCAGAAACCCTCCCCTCTTTTGAGGTTTCCTTCTTTTTACCACTCAGTCAGAAATATACCAGAAAAATTGGATTTGTATTTTCCAATTTGACTGGTACACGTGTCAACTTCCACGTGCTTCTCACATTGCAGAAACTAATCCCATTGTGGTCATCAGTGACAGAAGGTCATCAGTAGGGGACCATTCAAATTTTGATGGCACTTTATACAGCATAGTCCTGTATGTGTCCTGAAAGGGAAATTAAATCTAGATACTAATAGCTAAATCTAAATGAGATTTGGGCACAGCAATAGAAATGATGGGCTACTTGTCTTTCAGATGCATAGTCAGCTACTCCTTGAGCTGGCTTCATAGCAGCTTTCACAGTGACCAATAGACTTTGTTGTAAGCTTTTTAAAACCATTCCTAGTATGGCGGGCTGCAAAGGGATTTCCACCCTCACCATTCTCCTAACTTTGGATGCAGGTAGCAACTTACATCACTTAAGTGATAACCCTGATTCTTCTCTGGAATTAGGTGACCAAATAATTTGAATTGAATTATAAATTGAATGTGATTTCAGCAAGGTTTTTTAATTTTATCAAAAGGAGTTGGACCTGAATTGTCCCTCCTCTTTAAACCCAAATAGCATCCAGTGGCAGTTGACAGAAGTGGTTCAACCCTTCAGCCTGATATGCATCAATCCTCTCAAGATGGGTACAAAAAACATCAGGAATGCCACTCCAGTTTCTGAAGCAACAAGGATACTGACAACTCACAGTAGCTTCAGCAGAGTGAACATCTTCTTGTTCAGGCTGTGCAGTAAAAGGAGGTTTCAGAGGAGTTCTCAGGGACTTAGAATCATAGAATCATTAAAGTTGGGAAAGCCCTCTGAGATCATTAAGTCCAACATTTTACTGAGCACCACCTTGTCAACTAGACCACAGCATTAAGTGCCATGTCCAGTCATTCTTGAATACCTCCAGTGATGGTGACTCCATCACCTCCCTGTACAGTCTGTTCCATTGCTTGAGAAGGGATAGAAAGTGTCTTTCTAATCACTCCAGGAGGGATGACACAAGAGAATGGCATGATTTTGCATGTATTTTTTAACTGGTATGAAATAAAACTTGCTCCTGCTTCAGGAGCACTTTTATTGCTGTTCATCCGGTATAGAAACAAGGGCAGGGAAAGAAAGAATGTGATTTTTCTCTGCTTTTTCCTTCCTACCAGAACAATGGTAAAAGAACATTCAAAACCTCAGGCCTTTCCCTCCAATTTCTCTCCTCCTTACTCACAGCAATTATTTCAGAGGTATAAAGGTATTTATTTTCTGTTGAGTATCAGTATACGTTGCTATACAGTCTAAAACTATTAGGCAACTGCAGATGCATGCCTGAGTTGCACATATGTCAAGAGCACTGAAAGAGCATTACAGCATTAGGAAGAGGGAAAAGTCTGGTTTTGATTACTGATAATTATAGATAAGCTGTAGCTGACAGTCATTTTCTGACCGCAAACTCAAATCAATCAATTAAAGCCTGCATGCAGCAGCACCCTTGTTTAATCATTTCCAGGCTCTTTAAAATGATCTGATAGCTTGTCAGAGCTGCTGTGTGTTGTTTGTTGTTGCTGCTGTGGGTCAAAATAGCTTTCAGGCTATTTTCAAGAACCCAGTTCACAATCTGAAAAAGGAAAAAAAAAAGTAATCTATCTATAAATTAGCCATAACTTTTAAATCACTCTCTTACTTTAATGAAATCAACATGGCAGCTGATGATTTAAGTATCTTTCAGATCTCATGACACATGGATAAGTGCATTTTTTTAATAGAATGTATCAGTGTTGCATCAGGGAGAAAAAGAGGATGGAATAATGTAAGTTCAACTCTGCTCCTCCCTAGCTTCTATTTTCAAAGGTTTTTCATGTGGAACTTGAAATACAGAAGAGAAGTTTGTAATGAGACCTGGACAAAGAGCTACTTTCAGACTGTGAGACTCTCCGCTGGAACTACTTTGATAAACTGGGTGTTTCTTTGCTGAAATTTGTTCTGTTCTCAAGCTTTGAAAGAGACAAAAGGTTCTCATCATTTAATCAGCTAACATTTTCAGAATGCAATATTTCATTTTTTGCTTTGAGACAATTTTTAAATCAAATATTTTCAAATACTGGAGTATTTCATGTCACATACACAAAAAAGCTAACTGAATAAAGTTATTATGGTTTTATCAAAATGAAATATTGTCAAAGATGTAAGATTCTTTTTCATGGTATTTTCCTTCAGGGAAAAAGTTTCTAATTTTTTCATAATCCAGTTAGAGATTACTGTAAAAATTCTGGTTTAAATAAATCAATATTTATAATGGCAATAATTCCATGAGTAATTTTTCAGTCAAATCTCAGATAAGGATAGATAATAGCCTTTACTTTCCAGCTGTTGTAAGCCAGCATAGCATCAATTATTGACTTGACGAGATTTATCGCAAAGGCTCAGGCCAGCCCATGGAACAATTATGATGAGTGTCATATAAGGATACGGTCCAGTTACACATGGAAAATAAATTAAATATCAGAGAAAACAGCTCAGATAGTGTAATACTGAGATACGAGTCTTCTGGTTTCTAGCATCAGATTTGTCATTTAGTAAATTTCAAATGTGTAAACTTTGAAAGTAACATCGCACAACATTCAACAAGAGGAGCTGAAGGTGACCGGCTTAGCTGTAGACACGTGCATGGGGCCACATAAAGCTCCCGCAGAGAATTACAACTCCCTGAAGAGCTGCAATATCTGTCTTGTTTTTCTCCTTCTCCACGAGCTTCTAGGTAAGATGTTAGGAATTCACTGTCGTCATACCAAACAAATCCCATCATATGCTAGTTTGAAACAATTTTGAGCAGAGATTGCTGTCGGTAACTTTTCCCCTGAATCAGGTGCAGAAAATGTCTTCTGTGAGCAAGCTGTTCCCCCACTGATGCAGCATCTACTGCCAGACTGTACAAGCACCTGTGTAGGCACAATTTATTGAGCCTTCTTTCCCACCCCACCAAAACCAAAAACTCCAAAACAAACATGAAACCTTTAACACCAGTAGAGATTATTTTAAAAGCTCTTTACTGCTGTTTATTTATGTGAGCTTCCTGTTGATCTACTTGAGGATTTTGTCTGTCTAAGGAGTTTTATCAGGACTCAGTGCCAGGGTACACAGCAGAAACTCTTCGTCCCTTTGCTGGAATATTATCAGCTGATCTGAATACTCCCTTGTGAAATTGTTTATTTACAATATTAATCTCAGAGCATTTGCTCTCCACTGATGACTTGAAATTTAAGCAGTTATTTATAATCATGTTAAATAAGACCACATTTCTATTCCACTCAAAAGTTAAGTTAGTTATCAGATTACACGTCTGTTTCATTCCTTTTATCTCTGATACAATGTGCTGCTCTCAACATTGGCATCAAATAAACTTAGATGTCTGACTATAAATCAAGCACATGTCGAAACAATAATGCTGAAAGGATTATCATCACCCTCTGCAATTACAATAATGTAGAACAGATACTGAAAGGACATTTTTCTAATCCTTGGGAAATCCCTGAAGTGGTCAATTTTCTTTTTTTGGGGGAATATTTAACACAGGGAAAGTTATTGGTTTATACATCTGTTGAAAGAACTGAACTTATAATAAGCACAGTGTCACGATATAAATTTAAAATATATTTTACTGCACCAGTATAGTGGGGGTCTCCAGATGGTCCTGATATACATAGGAAGTGATTTTTTGACTGAGAACACCGATCACTGATGAAATCCTCTGTCAAAGCTGAGGTGCACTACTGTTTGTGGGAACCTGTTGCCACCAGCAGAAGAGAATATCATGCCCTAAGACATAACTGGCATGTGTTTTTGTAGTGGAATTGAGTATGGTAGTTTGCTGAAAGTTTTACAAGAAGAGAATTTCTTGTATGCTCTTTGACCAACTCTGTTCAAGAATGATCTATGTGGTATAATCAAAGAAAATAAACACTAAAAAAAGAAACTACTACATACCATTATTTTTTTATTATTGTAAGAAGCATACATCCAACTCTTAAGTCTTGAATTTTCAGCTCTCAAGTCTAAATTGAGTCATGTATTGTAGGATTTGAATAAGCCTTGCTGCATGCATAGTCTCGTTTTCTTCATGATGGTTAATCCTATGCCAGAGAATTATACTTCTTAGCCCTATTTTTGAAGGCATAAGTTGACTACCATAGCAGATAAATTCCACAGCTCATGCTTTTTGCCTATGCTGTTGTTTCCCTGCTATCTAGGAAACCATTTTTAAGCTAATGTTATTCTGAACGTGGAGCAATACTTTTACTTGGGTACTGTCGTGACAGGACAGGAGCTCAGATCCAGATCTAAATAATCAGACGTTGTCCATGCATCATGTTTTGACTTTACTAGGATAGTGTGTACTTATATAGGTAGTTTTATTCAGTTGAGGGAGCAGCAATCTCCAGCAGGCAGAAGCAGTAACCTCTTTCACAGCATGAATCACAGCATATTCTGAGTTGGAAGGGATCCATGAGATTCATTGAGTCCAACTCCTAAGAGAATGGCCCATACAGGGATTGAATCCATAATCTTGGTGTTATTAGCACCATGCTGTAACCCACTGAGCCTATTTCAGGCCCAAAGAAACCTTACTTATCAAACCACATCTTGCTTCAAATTTGAATCATTCTTCCCCTAGTATGATGAGAAGTAGAAGTCCACAGGCTGAGCCACAAGATTTTTGTTGCAGGAGTAGCTCACTTGCTGCTTAAAGAAGACAGCTGCAAAAGAACCACACAAAACATGCTCAAATAAGAGTTATTATCCACCTACATGTCAGTTTGTAACACAACAACCTTCTCTGGTTGTTCTTGTCAGCAGTATTCTATAGCATGTTCTGGCAGCTTTGTCCACCAGCTCCTACAGCAGAGAGGGCACAGTTCTGGTCTTCTTTTTTCCACATGGATACTGAGAGGCAATGGCAATTAAAACAACACCTTATGAAGAGGTACTGTCAAAGCAGCATATTGAGCCACATTGGGTCTAATTCCATAAGGCACAGTTAGTGTTTACACTCTTAGAATAATGGCCCACAGGAATGACTGAGATAGTTAATATCTTCAAAACAAATTGCAGAGTTTTTCAGCAGAGCTGCTTGATAAAAAATTCCACAGGGATTTCTCCCTCAGCATGTCCATCTGACCCTGCAGTGTGTCACTGCCATGTGCTTGGGGAAGCAGCACTCAGCACTGCTTGTGGTTAGGAAAGAGTTTGCTTTCTCTCCCTGCTAGTTGTCTACTTGTTTTTCTCCTGGTAGAGTCTGTGGAAGCTGTTGCAAAATGTGTGGGTTGCCAGAAGAAAACATTGCTCTGTCTTGTTTACAGAACCCAAGCTCCCTTGAAACAAACCCATAATGGTTAGAGTCCCTTGTGTCATTCTTCAAAGGGTGGCCAGCACACAGACATCCTACGCAGGGCAAGGCTGAGCGCAGCTTTTGAGAAACATAATTCAGTCTTTTCTTCTAAATTTGCTTATGGGAAGAATAAATTGCGTGAGCCTTTTTCCTAAATGGGATCATTCCTTTTTGAGATGTCTTGGAGGAGTTAGTCCTGCAAAGCCAAGGTACTGACTATGTGTTGTCCATGTACAGTTGTCAGTATGAAAAAGAAATATGGGCCAAGTGAAGTTACATTTACAAATCTAGGCCAAATCTGGTAGTAAATCTGGTAGTAAACTCTCCTGAATATAACCTGGGAAGTTAACATTTATAATCTGTCCTGGAATACAGGTCCTAATTCCTTTCTCCTGTTTTCTAATGATCAGATAGGTCTTCTGGGGCTATCCATTTTCAAAATTTGAATATATGGTCAGAGGCTGGGTTTCATCTTTAGTAATTCTAGGGATACAAAAAATACCTATGCTTATTACTGAGGATCCTTTCACAGTCAATAGAGATCTCTTCAGCATAGAGTCTGAGATCAGGTGAAAGATGCCCAAGATTTCCACTGGTAAATTAACTGGGTTTCAAAAAACTACCTGGCTAGCTCAGACCTAGACACTTAGAATGCAGCCCTCTAAAATTAGGAAATATGGATCCCAGAGAAGGAAATGTGTATCAGAAGACCTTGTAAAATTGCACTCAGTCATAGATACCGAGCATCAGATTTTTTAATTTTTCCACCCTTTACTGGATTATTGCAAAGGAACTTTACCCTAGATAAGAATTTCTCTGATGTAAGATTTTGCAGCAGAATCTCCCTCTCGTCACTGTAGCAAAAGTTCCTGTTGGAGAGCCAGAGGCAGTATTTTCAGAGTTGACAAGTGTAGACTTTTGGAACAGTCTGTCGTGCCCTCACCACTAGAATAGAGTCACTGCATATTTAGTCCTAAATCTAGGAAAATCATAAATGACCTTGTCAGCTACTTCTCTGAGTGTGAAAAGGGATCACCTGATAAAGATTCTGCTAGGAGGTCTTCACAAGGACTGTAAACTTACTCCTCAGTTCAATAATATTTTGCTTAAATTTTGTGAAGGCTTGTATAGACACAACATTCTTGGGCTCTTCCCCTGTACTTGCTCGTGCCCCCACAAATACAAACAGGACTTTAACAAAGAGTTTCTTGCCAATTCTCAGACCTCTCAGTCACCTCCCAAACCTCCACCCACTCGTTTCCTGAGTGACACCTTTCAGCAGTTCTTGCCACACCACCAAAGGAGCAGGTGCTAATTCTAAGTCTAAATAAATATTTCCTGTGTCCTTTATGGTCAAATCTGAACCATAGTAGCCTTCTTCAAATTTCCTGCCAACCCATCCTGGGGAAACAGTGAGAGTTCATGTTGTCTTTGAACATTGTCACTACCAGATAAGATCACTTTTACCACAAGGTGCACCTATGACTAAGTGCAGAGCTGCTATTTGTGTCCAAGGTGCAGTGTCATGGACTCTAGCTCCAGTTCTATATAAAAAGGTAATACTAGTACAATATATATCTAGTCTCCATGAATCTCATATTTGAGGCAGACTTTAAATTTGTTGTTGAGACAAGATTGAATTTTGTCTGCCCTTCATCTCAGAACATTATTAGATTAGGTACAGTAGCCAGCTTTCAGCTGCTTAAATGCATGCAAATATATATAAACACAAAATCCTATATTTACTCTTTGCTGCATAAGACTTAACAAAGAAAGCCTCCCTCCTGCTTTGCTCTTTATTAATACTCAGATGGGATATAGTAAGAGGAACATCATGCAATGCACACTAATATATCATCCTGACCCTAAGCCCTAAACCATCAGACAATATTACTTGGTCAAATTATACTCAGCTCTACACAAACATCTAAAATAGATGAGCCTTGAAGAAGAAATGCTGTCCTCAGACATTTCAAAGGCATTTGCAAAAAGATTCAACTCAGGATTTTAGAGTTCTTCTTGTTTTCGTTACTTCGTGCTCAACTATTGGCCAAGTATCAAAGCTCCTTAAAGCAGCAAGACAACTGGGATATGCAAAAAAAGGGGAAAAGAGCCCCCAAACTGTCCCTTGAAAGAAAGACTTTTTTCCTCTGAGGTTTTAGTCCCTCCTCTAAGGTTTCATTTTTATTATATTTTTAAATCAATCTGTGGTGATTCTTCAATTACACTGTTATCAATACAGCAACAGTATATCCTTAAAATACTATAAATTCATACTGAAATTAATCTGCCTAGACCCCAGGGTTCAGACTACCATCTGCAGTCTCTACGTACCATGCTCCTTTGTTTTGCCTTCGGAAAGTACGCTGTGACAGCCAAATCAAGTGGTTTTAGAGTGTGGCAATTCTTGCAGCTACTTTTCATCAATCATTTCCACTTTGTTCCCTTTTAAAACAAGTGCATTCAATTTCCACTTTAATTAAGAAGCTGAAAACACAAAGGCATAAATAGCATAAATACATGTCAATAACAGATACGACTATCTTCAGAAATGAAATTAACTTTTCCAGGTGATTGAAACTCTGCCTTTAATAGTGACAAATGGTAGCTACTGTATATTGCCTTGATCCAAATGAGTCATAGAACTTTATCATCAGTAAAAGAAATAAACACAATAGAAATTCTACATCTTAGTGCAAAGCCATACCAGTTTGACACTTACAGCTGTGGAACAGTTTTTTGTAACTCTTTTTTTCCTCTTATAAGAATCCTCCAAAAAGAGGAGAAACGGGGTTTTACCAGAGGAGGGACTTTTGTGAGATGCTAAGTGAATTTTTTCATACTTCATTTTTCAGGATTTCATCCTTTTGGTTATTTTATCCCCAGAATTTTGAAAGACTAGAAACTTCCTTTCTTAACAAAAAAATGATATCCCAGGACTGGCAATAGTGGCTATATCATATCTGTTATATTTTTTATTTGAAATGGTTTTATTTTATTTCAGTGGCTAAGGCCCACAGAATGCCTGAGGTCTTGTGTGCTGGATCCAGAAACTCCTTCTGAGTGCTGTCTTTACCACCTGCCTTATTTTTCTTTTGCTGTATGTATGCCTTCTACAAAAAGTTCTGCTGAACATCTTTTCAGTATATTTATTTATAGATTAATGTATGGTGTGGTTGCCTGTGTCAGCAAGGCTCTGGAACTGATGATTCAGAAGGTCCACTCCTGTGTTTTGGGTTTTTGCAGATTTATAGCACTGGCCAAGAAGAGGTACTTATCCAAGTTTCAGGTATCCTTTCAACAATTAAGGAAATGGTAGTATCAAACCCAGCAGTAACTTCCTACTCCCCACAGGTGGATTACTAGTCACAGGAAAACCAGTATTGCTTCTCCATGCACTCATANATTCTCCCACAAGATATCCCTGGCTTTTATTATTTCTACCTTGGGTTTTGATCTAAGCTTGGACACTGTAACCTATGATGTACTTTTTTAAAATTCTGTTGAATAAGCCTGCTACCTTCGGTGTTTCAGGAATAAGGGCAGAGAAGGAGACCCAGTCAGCAGAAGATGGGGGATGAAATTCGGGTTTCTTCACTTAACGGAGGGAATAGCTCTGCCAGGGAAGTACCACCATGGTGGGGTCAAAGGATGAACATTATTTTCCTAGGAGTCTAGAAAGACAATTACTTAAAGTCATTGCACAATGAAGAGTTAAATGTGGATTAAAACAAAAGATGACTTGGCTCTGAATGGCAAGTCTCCCCTATTAGCTTTGCAGTGCTAATTCCCTCACCTATAACTCAGAAGCAAGAGTAAAATTACTGATCTCACAGGGCTTTGTTGGCTTTTACAAAGCATTATGTACATGCTATTTGTACAACACTGACTTCAACTGCTACTTAATATGAATAAGCACTTAAGAAGGAAACACACAGCAAGTGATGCCTGTTGCCTGAACCTTAACAGTGCTGACAGTAACACTGCAAGAAACCCCCCCCCCAAACAAACCCCACAATAATCTCTTCAGTGTATTTTTCTCCTTCTTCGTGCACAGAATGTAGATTTTTGACTGAGGGTCCCAGTGAATGAGGAAGTTGCTGATGTGAGATCCATGCACCCCCTGCTCCATGCCAGGTTTCCTTCCTGGCAGTGCACCAGGGCCAGGTGGAGCCCCTGGCCACAGAGGCTCCTGACTGTGGATTTCCTGCTGTGGCTTCGTGGGAAGTAAAAGCCCCAAGTGGCAGGAAAACACATCCATAAATTAAAATTATTCTGGATTTAATAGAAAGTCAGGAAGAGAGGAGAGTGCATACATAAGTGTATTTTGTGCAGAGTAGCTCTCCTTTGCCTAGTGAAGGAAGCAAAAGTTATTCAGGTGGGTAGGCTAGAAGAGTGACAGTATATACTGGCATCTGCGCATGACATCTGGCTTTAGAAGTGTGACCCCTTGATCAAGCAGTTAAAAGCTTTTTTTTTTTTTTAACTACTTCAGTATTATAGAAATGAAATTATCACAGAATCCTTATGATGTTTTTAGGCAAGGTCATCATGTTGCTTTCATCACCCTGAGTACTGATAAATCCTCTACTATTAAAACAAGAAGAGAGAGTAAACATATATCTGAGCAAAAAATACCAAACTTTTTTCAAAGTCTGAAAGATATAGTACAAGCACTGCAGTTTTTCAGAATTCTTTTCCCGGTTCTTTTGACAATTTCAAAGATGAAGTGAAACAGGAGTCAAAATTAATCTGCCCTGAAACAAAACACACTTTTGTTCAGCTCTCACATAGAAAAGTATGGTCAAATTTTGTCAGTCACATCACCGTCACATTTTACTGTGCCCTTTAGGAGCTCAGTTAAACCTGAGAAATCAGTAAGAAATGAAATTTTTTTTATAGCTGCCTTGACTACACCTGGTTCCTAAGTCTGAACCGTGTGGAAGAATGTTTCATCAGGTAATTAGTACTGTTAAAGCCTATATGTATGGATATGTATGTATATTTAAATGTTACAAAAGCTTGTCAGGATACAATTTGGATCCTTGTCTGACACATAAACATGCATATCTGTCCTCATTCTTTATTGCAATGTATTTATATTGGAAAAATTGGTTAAACATATTCTGCATCTATGCAGACTGAGGATGTTTCACAGCAACACAAAGACAAGTGATTCTGCAACTTACCAAAGTTGTTCTTGCAAAACTTCAGTTTTTAGTGCTACAATTATTCCATAAATTGGACTGGAATACAGAAATGTTTTATAAAGACAAATTTTATTTATACAAAGCAAACAAGGAACTCTACTATTAAATTGTGCTACTATAAAACATTCCAGATATAAGGAAGATGATTTCTGAGAAACAAGAGATTGGAAAGACTTTTTGAATTCATTATAGAGCATAAAGCTGTGGACATTCAGCACTTTAATTTCCACTCTGGTAGGTTATTCTCATCTTGAGAAGTTTAATTTTCATGGCAGTTTTGGAAGGCAAACACATATGGACTTTCTGAATACAGTTTGCTTGCTTTTTCTGACAACATTTCCCAACACAATCATTATTTTTCCCATTTATAGTCACACGGATCAGCTTTTTATTATTCTGTTACCCACAGAGAAGGAAAGAGCCAAGCAACCCTTGGAGTCCTCCTGCAAAACTAAAATCCCTCCTGAAGGTTTAGCCAATTATCAGAAAAATGAAACTCAATATAATAAAAGGAAAGTGCTTAAACGTCCATTTATGGTTTGTATTTAACCAGTAATATGGATTCTCTTATTTAAAAAAAACCTGAGCAATTCTAATTCCATTTGCCAGCTCCCTTCAGGAAGGTGTTTGGAGCGACTGATAAATACAGGCCACCAAACTGTATAGCTAAAACAATTTATCTCCTTGTGGCAGACTCCTAAGCTGGTAAGGTTTTATGTAGAAATATGACAAAGAGCACTGTGATTGTCCTTGATCCTGAATCTCCAATAAACTTAGATATAATTTTGAAGTGATTGTTGAAGAGTATAGATAAAAAATTTGCATTTTAAAGTGTAACTTAAAGTTGCCATAGCATGGCTATGAGTTCTACTGGACCACCCCAGGTATCACTGCAGTTTTGTTACTCAACATGTTTCTCTGTGTGGATGCTTGTTCACACACAAACACACACGCAGAGACACACGCACACAGACACACACACACACACACAGAGCATATATTTATGAAGTAAAACAGGAGTCAAAATTAATCTTCCCTGGAACAAAATACATCTTTGTTCAGGACCTTATACAGAATGATATAATCAAATGTTGTCAATCACATCACCATAACATTTTATTGTGATATACACATATTCAGTGTCTAGACTTAAGCAGCTCCAGGTGTGTAGTTGTCCTGGTTTGATGGA
>VXBA01001247.1:807-49679 GCA_013399895.1 Serilophus lunatus
CTTGGAGGCTGCCTTCCTCATGGAGATGAACTTCACTGAAAGCAGCAATGTTGATGTTAAATCATGATAGTTCATGGGCAATTAGAGCAGAACGACTCTCAGGATGTCCAGTATCCACAGTATTAAGCATGGTTCTAATGTTCCAACATGTGAGTGTCAATCTAGACACACCTTTGGAGAGAGGTGTATGCCTTTGTCTCTTTTTGTTTGTTCGACCACATCAGAAGATGCCTGTTGGTCACGGTTAGCCAACTGGGTGGAGGGTGGAGATGAGCTTTGGTTAGGCCACCTTTTCTAGGCCCCTCTCTGTGTGGAGCAAGCAGTGCTCTCCTTGAAAAAGGCTGCTTGGTCATTCAGGATGTTGCCGAACAAGACTNGCTGCTTGGTCATTCAGGATGTTGTCAAACTCTCATCTCTGGGGTCAGTCTTGAGCGACCAATGTTTAGAACCGCCTGCATGCAGAGTTGGGTCTGTAGCTTCCAGTGCACCTTATCACCTGCCATTTTGTCCCTTGTCTGTTGCTACAGGACTTTACAAACGTAAATGTACAATTTTTCTAGCCTGTGCATTGGAGTTTTTTTTGGTGAGGCTCAGCATGCGCGGAACTGGCCCCACCCTTTACTCTTAAGATTCGTCTGCCAGGTCCTAGCAAGCTTGGACAGTGACAGTGAAGACCTCAGGATGTAGGTTTAGTTAGAGTATCCTTCTCTGAGATGGATGGCCTTACAGGGCTAAGTGAGATCCATCTGCCTGGGTTTGGGGTTAGAGTTGTCCCTCTCCTATGATGGTTGCCAGGAGACTAGTGAGCCCATCCTACCCTGGACACGCTTAGTCCAACCCTTCAGTTGAGGCCCGTCTGGCATGGGAGACCCTACTGGGGGCATATGCCAATGCCAGAAAAGCTTGCAAACTCATAAGGGCACGTAGGGTTCTTCCCCAGACAAGGGGGTGACTGTGGAGAAGTACCCTGAATTACTGTGATAGAAATAAATATATGCTTTGTCATTTTCTTGCAGCTTAAACTACTATCATAAATATCAATATTCAAAAGACAGAAATCTAAAGACCTTTATCAGCACCAATTCTCAATGAACTCAATAGGAATTTTGCATTTGTGAGGACAAAATGTGATATACACCTCTTTCTGAAGGAGGCCAACACAAACTTTATGCAGAACTAAAATCTGTCATACATATGGTTTATGTCCGATTCAAAAATGATGTGTGTGGTTTTTTTAATCGCAACTCAAAACATTCAGGATTTTCTCAGAAATTTACTTACTTCTCATATTACAGCAATCATCATCTTTTCATAGGTGTTTACATAGTATTGCAGCATTGCACTACATATGTTTCACTTTGCTGGTGATTGCAGTCTCTTTAGACATAACTCATTAATTTAGCATTTAAATCACTTAATGTGAAACAGGTTGGAGAATAGTAATTTTGATAAGATAGTTATATAAATGAACAGTGAAAGGTTTCACCCATTCTTTAATTAATAACAATAAAATGCAAATCAGTTCTGCAGAAACAACTGCAGCAAGATAAATTTTCTTGGCATTAAACACAGATGTCCAACTACTTTATTAAAAAAAAAAAAGTGTTTTTTTAGAACCATTTGCAAATGTAAATTATGTTAACACTTATTTTCATTATGTTCAATTTTTAGTTAAACAAATATTTATTCAATATTTTCTTTGATAATTGTCAGCACGTTCTACTGAGGCCATATTCTGTTTCATTATTCACAGTTACTGGATATATTCTCTATGCATATTTTATTTGCATTGAACTGGACATCTTGAGTATTAAGATGCTAGTCAATTAATAAGATGCCACAATATGTCTCCAAATGCTCAGATAATTCGGCATTTGGTAATGGTTTAGCAGAAAACATTTTCAGAGAGATGATAAATAATCATGCAACTCACATTTTACACTTTTGTATATCTCAATTGCAGAGCATTATTCTGAGTGAGGTTGGGGATTGGTAGACAATGAGAACTAAGTATTTATAGTAAGGAAAAAATATCATCCACTTACAAAGGATAAGATATTAGGCCTGGACTAATGAACAAACAACACCTGCCTTTTGATTCAACCTGTAAATGATTAATAGATATTACCAGGGAGCTCAGCAGAAGCAATGTTGTAACACGAACGGGAAATCTGAACTGATCTGAACTAGACAGTTGAATAGACTAAAAGCTTTTGAAAGTGGTTGAATATGAGGATTTTTTATTTTCAAAGATGTGGAAAGAATAATGTAGATTCCTGTGTAAAGGGAAAAATGAAATAAAAATGTACAAAGAAAATTGTGAACACTATGAAATATTTGGAAATGGAATCATTATGTGAGTCACTATGGAGAGAAATACATGCATGGGAAAACATTGTCAAAAAAAAAAATTTGCACCAAAAAGTCAGGCAAAGTATGCAGCAAAGGCTTTAACTGATGTACCATCCTATTACAAGGATAATCATATGAGGTAGAAAAAAGCAAAATTCACTAAAAAATTTATTTGTGTATCTAGAAGAAAAATGTTCACACTTAACATTTCCAAATGCATTAACTAGAAAGATCTCCAAATTGAACTTAGTGTATATTAGTATCACATAAAAATTATTACACTACAGAAATATCAGACCCATTGGATTCAATAAGCCAAATAATTTATGATAGAACTTTCTGTTGCTCATTCAGCCAGGAAAGCATATTTATATTTTTCTTATTTAACACATTCTTAAATTTACATTGTAGAAGTATAGAAGATTCATAGAATAGAGATCATTGACATAAAATGTTATCAACGTTCAAGTTGAGCATGTAGAAATAAGAATTATGCTGGTGCTTACAAACAACTTCATACACTTTTTCTGAGGTAATGACCACAATAGAGTTCACAGTTGCACAGAGATCACAATTTTCACCTCTCATCCTGCCTCCACAGTTTGAAACTGTGAGCAATTCATATAGGTATCTTTCTGAAGCCAAATGGAATTTGGGAACCAGGTACATTTCCAGCATTTATTTCAATATACTTAAGATGAGTTCTTTTAAAATTTTGCTTCTGAGCCCCTTCAGTATGTATTTACATCTTATTATTTAATGGAGCTACAAAATATAAAATAAAACTGCTTGTGACATGAGTGCAAGTCAACTTGCAAGCATAAAAGTATTGGAACTGACAGCCTTTGAGTACATTTCAATATATTATTTTACTTATTTCTGTGCACACCTATTTTTGTAACCTCATATGAATAAATACATGTGCATACTAGTAACCTGGAAGCTTATTTGATGCTTCTTGAAACTTAATGAGATTCGTAGAGAAGTATCTCTGTTTCTTGCTGTTAAAGAATAGATTGCTCAAATTAAGTACATTTCAAGAAGACAAACATATAAATCCTTCCTTTTACTTGCATGTAGATATTAGTTCTGAAAGATATTTTCTAGAGATGTATCTCATCACTATTAATCTTCACTCCTAAAATATAAGATTATAAGTAGTTCTATTTATGTTATACTGATAAAATGTTTTTTGGTTTTGATTTTTTTTGTGATAACCAAGACAGCCAGAGAATCAAGTTTCAAACCATCTACACTGAAAATAACCATCTCTTAGGACAGCCGTCTCTTGTGGCAAAACACAGAATTGAAGATACAGCTGAGGAGCAGCAGGTTATCTGAGTTTTCCCTGTGTATGCACTTAGCTATTAATTTCTTATATGATCTAAGACCTCCCCACTTTGTCTGCATAGAAGAGCCAAAAAACTGGCCTGAGACAAAGACTCAACCACAACAACCTAAGATTCAGGTGATCATTTAGATCCCTCAGGTAGCTTTTACTGCACCTCCATCCTGACAGGCACTATTTGCTTGGTTACTGTGTGGATTAACCTCCTGGAGGGAGAATGTGGCCAGAAATGGCCATGGGCCATTTCTAAGACTGATGAAAATAGTATCTGAAAAAGATTGTTGTAAATAAGCAGTAGAAACTGTTCTTGCAGACGCAAAATATCCACGTAAGACAATCCTTTGCAAATAGATGAGATAGTTTAGAGATGTTTTATATATATTTAATAAAAATAATGAGAATTAATCATGCATGTGCTGAGGGGGTCATGTAAGATCCTGGCCTAGCTGGACACAAGAACTGAACAGATCAGCAGTTCAAGGAACCTCATTCAATCCAGCTGGATGTCATCACAAGGATTCTTCCAAAAAAGACTCCCACTACCCTCTAGGATGTGACCAACCCTCTTGCCATAGAAATTCAATTCCCATTATAATATTTAAAAGATCCTAACAAATTAGCTTTTGGTTGTTGGTTGGTTTTAGTTTTGGGGTTTTTTGTTTTTTTAATAGCCATTCTGATCATGAGTGCAGCAATGTCCAGTTCAAGTCTGGGGAAAATGTAAAAAGGAGAACTGTTATGCAATACACACACATAGACAAAAAATACTTGTACAACCTTTTTTTACACAAACACATTTTTTTCTTCACTTTTTGCCTCTGCTCAAAAAATTAAGTAAATAGTGATAAAGTGGAAAACAATGGACAGCAGATTGAAAAAAAGTGTGAAATTAAGATCAATCATCCTTAAAATATGATTTGACATCATTATTAAAAAGAGCCAATTTTGGGGGGTGAACTTCATAATAACAGCTAGTACTAACACAGGTCTTTGTGATGAGTCCTTTATAAAGAAAGATAATACAGATGAAAAACTCAGCAAATATAAAGAGGTAATAAGGTAATAGGCAGAGTCTTCTTATGGAATTATTTCAAACTAAAGATCAGTAAAATAACAACCAGTAGTCCAGGAAAATGATTCAATACATTTCTGGAATAAGTTATGATTGTTATTCAAGATCTAGTCACACTCCAATGTGCAGTTGAAAAATCATACCACAGTCTTATGCAGCAAGAATATCTATCAGACTATAAGATATAGACTGATAAAATCACCATGTCACAAAATTATCCACTGGTAAATTCATTGCATTTATCTTTATTCTGTTTTTCCTTTGTAAAGTCCTAGTGGTACATAAAAATTAATGAATTGTATTTTTTACTCATATTTTTGTTTTGATATTATACATTAGATTGCATTTTTTTTCCACTGAGGAAATCCTAGTAAAACTAATGGATTTTAATGGATTCAGTAATTTTATAACATGGTATTTTGTAGGTTGCAGTCTTAGATATGCAGTCCAAGAGCTACAAAATTTCTCTTCTCTTGTAGAAAATTTTCAGTCTGAAATAAATACATAAATCTTAGATTATTTTGCTCTTGCAGGATGGTTGGAATTTTTTGTTCTGGTGCAATATATTGAAGGGAAAAAGCTTACAGCTGTCAAGTGTTTTATCATAAAATTTCTGTGTTAAATTTGAAAAGCACTTTCCATTTTATGAGTGCAAATCTGGGCAAAGAGGACTCAAAATTCTTGCTGTTTTATTGGTTTTATCTTTCTATCAAGAAGAGAGAATGAAACTTATTAAGACTCACACTGAATTCCTGGTTTTAAAAAATCAGAAGTGGGGAGCGAGGGTATTCCAGCTCAATATCTGATCATTAAATAAGTGTGAATGCTGCAAGGATGAAATATGCTGGAACATAAAAATAAGTGACAAACAGAAACTTACAGTGACATCTGGACTTAAATTAATAATCCACAACTGAAGTCTTCATCCTCTATTTTGCTTTCTAAGCACCTATGCAATATGTTAGTCAAAGGAGCTCATGGTTCCACACATACACAATTTGTTGTCCAGGTCTGGTTGGCACCCAGTGGGTCATCTCCATTACAGTTTGGTATCAAACACATTGATGTAGTTCTCTAGTACTCTATCAATGAGATATCTTTAAATTTTTGCCCTTTTTATATCTCTATCACTTCACTACATTGATTTATTTTACATTTGGTATGATTTGTGGATTATATAATTTCTTTGAAATCTTCTGTCATTTAGATCAGTTTCTCTCTATTTATGTTTTTGGTTTTGTTTTTGTTTTTTTTTTTATTAAGCATCCCATGTCTGCTAGTGTTAGTGTGCTTCTTTCTTTCAAAATCTTATTTCCCTGCCTACAGGGTCTTTGCTTAGCCTTGTATTTTCTAAAATATACAGGCAAACCTTTATTTGTAATTCTGATTTGCAGACCTGAATCATTTTTCTTGCCCTATGTGGTACCTTTTCAATCTCAACAATATACTTCTTATATTGGGAAAAATAAAATTGTGTGTGATAGAAAAAAATCAATTCAATTTTTAAACCACTATCTGGGGACCAACATAAAGTGCATTATTAACAGTGTATTTTTTCTTTGATATCAGAATCTGTTGAGAGATGAATTTAGGTCTCCCTGACTGCAGTAAAAAAAAAAAAAAATGGAATATAATGTGCCAAGGTGTTATACAGTATAAGGTTTTTCAAACTAAATTTTGTCTCACCGTCAAGTGAGCCTGATATGTCACTACAGGCATTAGTACATCTATCTAAGAGTTACAGTAAATGAAAACCCTAACAGGAGATAGGATGCCAAGACAAAAGAATCTGTGCAAAACTGAAGCAATTAATTAGATATTTATTGTAATCACCAGCTGGAGCTTGTATTGTTATTAGCAGTAGGTGTTAAATGTTTCACAGAACAAATTAAGTCAGGAAAGTTTAAATTTTGTGATTATTCTTTGGCTTCAATTCTATAGATCCTTGGAGTTGAAATTTATATTGTGTATTAGGATGAAGTAACATTCAGAAATGGAGACAAGAATAGCAATCTCAAAAAGAAGAGAAAATGATGATGAAAGAAAAGACAATGAGATTATCCTACCACTATTCTTATTTTATTTTCATATAATAGTCTTATTGTTTCACTAAAATAGAAGATGATTAATTAATCCAATGAGAAAACAATACAAACATTGGATCACTTCATCTCTACCCTGTTCTACTAGCTGAACTAATTGATGGCTGCATTCCAACACAGTGATGTAATTCATTTGTGTCTTAAAATGAAATCTTCAATATGACCCACACTGTTGGGTTTTTTTCCATCTGAGACAACAATACCGTTAGATGGCACTCTGGGTAAAGTTGAAAAATTGCTTTGTTAGGCTGTGATAAGTATTTAAACAAAACATAACAAAAGAGAAAACAGTAAATATCACAGCAAATGAAAATATATTCCTATACATTATACTTTCAGCAATCTATAATGAATGTCAAAAAATTATTTAGATATTACATTTGAAAGCAACATTTTTTAACCTTTTTTTTATTAAGATAAGAGGTAGTAAATGTTTCCTATAAGGAAGATACACTAATTTGTTCATTTTTAATATTATTTTCAGTTTATATTTATGTTAAAGGCAAAGGAAAGAATGTCAATATCTAATGATATAAGGCAAGTATGTCATAACATGAATGTTTCACAGTATTTGAAAATACCTCTTAGGTATACCTATACCTCTTATGTATACGTGACTATCTCATATACATTTTATCTGAAAGGAAAATCTTGTAAAGTTTCACTAATATCAAGTTTGTCTTTCCCTTAATTTCTTTTTATAATTATTAGAATGTAATGAAAACATGCTTTGAAGGATGTTCCAAGATGTGGTATGGGGTTTTTTTACAGAGGAGAGGAAGTCTCCATGTGATAAAGAAGCAAGCAAAAATTCTGAAACTCAAAGCAGTGAATTATTTGAGGGAAAAAAATCTTCTCCCAGGACTTCCAGACCAGTCTATCTTTTTGTCTGTGCCTCCACATACAGATATCTCAAAACTTGGAGGAAACAAATCCAATAGAAAGTATAAATGATGATACACAAAATAAATATTTTCCAAAATGTCCTTTAACTCTAAAATTGCCCTGAGTTAAACTCAAGAAACCATGAACCCAGTGGAACCCCATGCAGTTGCAAAAATACAGTGATGCAAAGCTGGGTGAACACCTTAATAATTAAAATATTGCCTGGCTTGTTTCTTATGCAAATTTAGATTGCCACAGTTAGAAAACCTTAGACTTCAGAGGTTCAATTCTACTTTCAAGATATACTTAATAGCTTGTTTTCAGCCCATATTCCAAAATGTTCCAACAGCTGTAGATTTAATCTCTAGACACCTCTATCCCAAATAAAGCATCAAACATATTTCAAGCAAGTGCTGTGAATTCCAAATTAGGCTTTTTATCATGAACACTAGCTAATGTGCTTCACTCTGTGTTGTGAGGAAGAGCAAATGAAAGTTAAAGGGCTGGAAATGTCCTCCCATATGTATCTGGGGAGCAAAACATTCTCAGTAGTCTTCTTCTGCTTCAGCCATGTAAAGCTAAGTTACTAGAAAATTACATTTTGGAAGCTCTCCAAATTTTTAAGGTCAATTTGTAAAATAATTTATGCCATGTGGACTTCTGTGTGCTGAGGAATTCCTTAGAAAATGTTGAATAATTGATGATGGAGAGTGACTCTGTCTCCCTAACATAAGATGAGAAAAAAATTAGCATTTATTAGTTTCCACTAATACCATTTATTTAGTATTAGTATCCACTTCCAACATGGTATATAACATTTAATAGTACAGGAAGATGGAATGATCCTTGCATTTTATGCCTTCTTTCTATCCCCACTTTTGGAAAATATTAATTTCTTCTCCTTCCCACCCACTTTTAGATTGCCATGAGAAGTCCCATTCCCCAGGAATGCTGGTCTTACTTGATATTCAGGCACAGGTTGAAAGTTGCCTTTCTTGCTGTAGTTAGCCTTCATAAATTATGTTCCTTTAGAGGGGTAAATTTCATATTTCTACCTCCACTATAGGCACTATAAGCTAGAACCAAGTCTTCATATCATTCCCAGGTGATCCAGCTGAGATCTGATAGCATTGTTATTGACTTTGTAAGTCTGTATTAAGAAAGTAGCAGATAAACTGAACTAAAAAAAAAAAAANTTAAGAGACAAGCTTTTAAAATTGTAGAGTTTTCATTCACTTCACAGAATTGTTTTCTACGTCTAGGTTATAATCTAATAAAATATATCTTCTCTGACACCTATTCTTCTCCTTTTGCAATAACCCCTTTGATGTCTTTTGTGCAGACCTTTTCTATCCCCTGAATATTCTCAGCACTTAAGGATTTGCTTAGAGGTAATATTTCTTCAGCTATTTGTTTCTTTTTTTCACTTTTTATTCAACCAGTCAATTAAACTAATCAGATATAGTAAATTCAGTAGGCATTTTAGCAACTGGATTCATAAATATATTTTGATTTAAATTTCTATACTTTTCTATACTTTTTCAATTTCCTTCACAATGCAAACTCTAGTCTCTAAATATACAGTTATTTTCTTGATGCTTCAGGATTCCACCAATACATGAGTGAACTAATTGAACTGTTATCAATGGAAATTTTGACTTTGTGGAATATCATTATTTTTAAAGATAAAATAAATAACTACCAACACATCAGCTTTTGTTTCAATGGTTTTCTGTTTGTTTGTTTGATTTGTTTCTGAAACTACCTTTTGTAGTGCAAGAGAAATGCAAATACAAAGAGACATAGAGGAATGGATAAAAAAAGATTTTATCTGTATATCAGGACACAAAATACCACGCTCTGCCTATCTTCAAATACAAAATATGCAGTTGTTTTCCATTACATTCATCCAGGTGGGATGAATGACCACTATGCCACTCTGCAGACTAAAGACTCATCACATCAGGAGATACACTGGAGCTGAATAAGGCAACCCTATCTGCTCCCCGTATAGCAACTGTCACAACTAAGTAAAGGCAATGTGTAATAGAAGAAGGTGACTTCTGAGAAGGATGGAGGCACCCAACTGCTGACCTGGTCCGCCCTCTAGAGAGGTGTGCTATTCACCAGGGACTTCTATCAGGGATGCTACCAAGAGACTACCAGACCTCATACAGTCCACTTACTATTACCTGCTGCTGTTGTTTCGTGTGAGTATCAGTGATACAGCCAAGAGTGGCTTGAAGAATATCAAGAAGGATTACAGAGCCCTGTGAGCAGTGATAAGGGACTCTGAAGCATAAGTAGTTTTTTCACCAATATTCCTGGTCAAAGAGATGGAGGTTAAAGGGGACAGTCATATCTGGAGAAGCAACAATGGTTACAGAACTGATGCCACACCCAGGAGGAGTTCAGGTACTTGGATTATGGGACTTTCTTCGAGAAATCTGTTCTGCTGGTGGCAAGTGGAGTCCATCTGTCAGGGAAGAGGAAGAGCATCCTTGGTCATAGACTTGACAAGCTGGTGAAGAGGGTTTTGAACTGAAATTAATGGGGAAAAAGAACTTTATTCCGTCCTATTCCTACAGGTTTGATGCCAGTGCCAGAATGAGATGCTCAGAGCCTGGAGAAGGGTTGTAGATCAGCAGGAGAGCACCAAAAGAGTAGCAAAAAAAGGAATTTCAGCCACTCCAGCCAGTAAGGCAGCTCCCTTGGGGGTCCAACTCAAATGTCTCTATGCAAAGGCAATCAGCATACAAAAAGAGCTAGACACACACCTGTCTATTATCTTATTATCATCATGGAGATGTGGTGGAATGACTCCTATGACTGGAGTGAAGGAATAGAAGAATATAAGCTCGTTACGAAGGACAAGCATGCCAGATGAGGAGAGGGTATTGCTTGATATGAGGGAAACCCATGGCAGGAAGACTGGAACTAGGTGATTGTTAATGTCCCTTCCAACCCAAACCACTTTATGATAACAGAGAAAGCTAGAATAGGATGAGACAAATGTCTGCTACAGAAGGTCCTAAAAGAGAGTGAGCAGTAGGAAAACAGCTTCATAACATATTTACATGAGCAGAAAGCAACACTGACTTTCATGGAGTGTACTGACTATGATGAGAAAGTAGTTACCATTAATGTGTCAGATGAATCCTCCCTAACTGTAAAGTTCTCCAAAGGTCTTTTACCTAGTGCCTACCTCTTTTCTGCATCCCATACAATTGAACAGCCAGATATCTGTCTTTATTGACCAAATAATACTGTGGTGTCTTTATGTTCATACCACTCCCTTTTCCTTGTTCTTTCACTCACAGTAGACAAACATGGCTACACAGGAAGATCCGGGAGAGATTTATCAAAAAGACTTCTAGTACCCTTAGCCCTTCTGCATCACCTCCAGGAACTAAGTGACCAGAACAGCAACCATATCAGAAATGCTTTTCTACAAAATCCACAAAACCCTACATGAATACAAAGGTCAATTAGAAGCTTTTATTACTTTGCATAAATGAAAATGCAGAGATATTAGCTAACTTAGAATAAGTAGAGTTCAAAATGGTCAACAGGAACCAGATGGCACCCTGTCTTTATCTTCAGAGTGGCCTTTGCCTATATTTTACAATGAACAGCAGAGCCATTTGCAACATATATACTTTTAGCTATGGAGTGATGCTTAAAAAAGGAAATCTGCTTTTGTTCTCCTGTTTTGTTCAAAAATATTTTATTTTTTTTTCCCCTCAGGCTGATGGACATATTAGAGGAAGTAATTAATATGCTAAGAAATTCCCTCTAGTAACTTTTAAAAAATGGCAACATTTTATTATGTCTAATCATATGGAATGGACTATAAACTAGCAAACTATCTGGGGGTTGTCATAAATCTTTACTACACATAAATCTTTACCTACACTGCACAGGAATTCAAATATTGTATCTTTTTAACATGTACTTTTGTAATCAGTGAATATAGCAATGAGTTATCAATGCTTGTTAAGGTAAATATGTTTAATCGTCTTTCTCATAATCTTCAGTGAAACTATAAGTCAACTGTCAAGACTTGATAGAATTTTACTGTTTAACAGTGCCTTCTTAGTAAGGGAGCTTAATCAACATCATTATTATTAAATACTGATAATTATTACATAGCCATAAGTATTTTTATATAATAAACATAGTTTATGTAGTACATGTAATGAGAGTTCCTCAAAAGCAAGAATTTTATTTGAAATTAATTTTGCATCAGGAAAAACAGGAAAAAAAAGCCCGTGTACAAACAACAAAAATCCCCATCAAAAATACACATCAACAAAAAATTCCACTACTAAAAAAAAAAAAAAGGGAAAAAAAAAAGGAAAAAAAAAGGAAAAAAGTCCAAAATAAGAGAAATACTAACAAGCAGCTGGTGTTGTTTATCATGTGAGACAGCTTCTCATCTAACTCCTGCAATACACCTTGCCCCTTTTTTTTAATACATTGCCAGAAACAGGGAAAAAGTTGTGGAAACAATAAGAGTGATATGAGTTTATAGTGGGAAAGAAGTATAGATGCTGTTTTCTACTGCTGCTACCTATTCTCAAAGTACTTTCTGTAAGTCAATTATCCAGCCAGCTGGGAGGAATATTGATTATGTCTGATTAGTCAAAGACTGATATAAATCCTGGTTGAATGACCAGCAGGAATACATGGAGAGAAGGACTAGCCAACTTAGAGATATGAGCTGCATCCAAGCTGCTAAACAGTCTGAACAGCACATACAATCTCTCAGCCTTCAGTGGACACAGAAACAACTTGTAAACTGTATCCATGCATAGAGCTATGTAACACAGAAACTGTCCCTCTATCTGATACATGGAAACATGGAAACAGATGTTAAGGGACTGGGCTAAAGGAACAGAAGGAGAAGAAAACAAAAACCTTAGGATATATCTATATTAGAATTAAGTTTGGCCCTTGAGAAAAAGATCTATACAGCAAAACAGATGGTGCTGAAGATCCAATATTCTACACCTGCTTTTCAGGGAACTTCTTCAGATTAGTTGTTTTCTGATCCTAAGAGATGAAAATTCATTAATGACAAGAATGTGTTAGGTGTGCTCCCAATGTGCATTATCTGGTTTAGTTTCCTCTAAGAGGAATCTAGCTTGTGAGCTCCAAGCCTGCATTGTGATGCAGTCTGAAATCCAACGGCTAGTAACAATAAGCACTCTTAACCTAAACTCCCAGGCAGGAGCTTACTTATTTTCTTTGGTTTTTTTCCAGTGCTTGTAGGCTGTATATAAACGGTGTGTTGATTGTCAGTGAGCATATAGGATATAAGTAGAGACTAATGGAAATGTTTTAAATCAAGGTAAATCAATTAAGAATTAGCTTACTAATTAATTTTTCATCCTATGACTAAGAAATCTCTAGGTAATAAGAGTCTAGTTCTTTCTTCAAATATCCAGATTGTGAAAGAGTGACTGAAATGTTCATTTAATATCATCACCATTTGTTTCCTTGTGGTACATAGAGAAATGTGAAGGATGTGTTCATATCCTCTAAACTCGCAATATGTTTTCAGTGTGGGCATTCCCTCCCACTCAGACTAATTTTTGCTAACTAGGTCTGAAATTCACAAAATATGGTCAACTTTTTGATGTTACCTGAAATGATCTGAAGAGTATTCCACCCTACATTTCTTGAAATACTGTAACAATTCAGAAACTAAGAAAACGAATATGGTGAAAATTGGTAACCAGCATTATTTTATAGTGGCGGAAACATGATTTTATTTTATCTTGTTAAAGAAAAAAAAAAATTATGTCAACACATTTGAAACTTCTACTGAATTGGTCCTGACATGAGTGTCAGAAGCAAGCGCAGTGCTGCGGGACCATAATGCGTTGCAATATCTTGTAAGAAAACTGATAGGAAGCTCCAAGAGGATTTTTAAGTTCATAGGATTCATAAACAACCCTAGGGATTTTGAAGATGAACAGTGAGTTCTTCTCAAGTATTTGCAGTGAAAAAGATTTTTTACTTAACATAAGAGTATGCAGCTTCAGAAATTTTAACTGGGCAATACTAAAAAGTCTTTAAAGCTGGTTAGCAAAGAGATTTAAAAATAAGCAATCTTATTTTTTTTAATGTTCAAAATTTTCCTTTAAAAAGATGAAGTTCACTACCAATACAGAATATATTCCCATGAATATTTTACTGTATTAAAAAAAATTAGTATTATCCCCATGATGATAACGCAGGAATATGTACAGAGATCTCAAGTTATTTTTTTGTATGTGTGCAAAATGAGAAGAAAAAAGCAGATAGATTCTACTTAAATGTATTCTTACTCCGTTAATTACACTATGTCTTTTGGAATTAAAATATCAGCTTGAATTGTACAAAATTAATGAAGTCATCAAAGCATCACCTGATTTGAGCCTTGACAAATGCAATATGTCAAGATTTTAAATAGCTCCTTGCTGGAAAATGATATTTAAAAACAAACAAACAAAAACAAACAAAAAACAACAACAAAAACAAACCCCAAACATTAGAAAAGGACAGCAGTTGACAAAATTTGAAACTGATGTTTTCTACATTAATCCATTTTTTGATATTAAACTGATCTTGGAAGTTTAATTGATAAATAGGTTTTCAAAATACCATGCTAAACCATTCTCATTAACAAATTTACCAAAAGAAACGCATACTGTTAATAACATCTTCAGGAGAGTGAATTGGGCAGAACATAGACTAAAAAGGATCAGTAGGAAAAAGAAAAACAGAATATAGGATGTTGAGCTTACAGATGAATTGTACATGAAGATCTTTGTTAGCCATATCTCATATTTCCCTTCCTCCTAACTTTGTCAGGCAGGTATGAGTTCCTAAACTCATTTCTCAGTTTTAGTTACCAGCTCCACACACTCTGTAGTCATTCTTCCCATATGAAAATTCTCATTAAGGGTGTTAAGTTAAAGACAATTAAAACATTATAAGAAAAACTATGCAATTTAAGTTAAATATACTTGAAATAACTGTAAACAAAGTAACTTTATATAGGAATTACTCTGGATGTATCAGTGCAGTTGGTATCTACTGCAAACAGTAGCACAACTAAATAGGTGTTTGTTTTTAAATCTTAGGTAAATTGGTTTGTCTTTGTAACACTAGCATCTCTGTAGTACATTGCAGAGGCCATACGAACGCAGCACCTGGGTCCTGGACTCAGGGACACAGACCTTTTTTTCCTTGCAAGGATACCTTCTGCAGCCACACAAAGAGAAGTAGTGCTACTATCAATTACATACATTCTTTTTCTCCAAGAAACTTAATGAACAGCAGAATACTCACATACACAATTATGACAGCTTCCCTCTTCACACATGGTACTAGAAATCAACTTTAATTCCATATTCAACATATCTTGAATAAACATTAACAGATACTCAAGAACTGTTTTAACTTTTGTGTATGAGATGGTAGCTGAGAAAGGAGAGATCCAGAAGGTGAAAATATGCCAGATTCTGCATCTAGGATGATTGCACGTACAGATTGGGGAATGAGAGGCTGGAAAGCAGTGTTGTGGAAAGGGGCCTGGGGGCCCTGGTCAATAGCAAGTTGAATATGAGTCAGCAGTGCCCTGGCAGCCAATAAGGCCAGCCATGTCCTGGGGGGAATCGGGCAAAGCATAACCAGCTGGTTGAGGAAGACGATTGTCCTGCTCTGCTCTGCACTAGGGTGGCCTCACTTTGAATATTGTGGCAGTTTTGAGCACCGCAGGATAAGAAAGACATTAAGTGACTGGAGAGTGCCCAAAGGAGGACAACGTGGATGGTGAAGGATCTGGAGAGGAAGCTGTATGAGGAGCAGCTGAGGCCACTTGGTCTGTTGAGAAGAAGAGACTGAGGTGAGACCTCATTGTGTTTTTCAACATCCTCATGAGGATAAGTGAAGGGGCAGGTACCAGTCTCTTCACTCTCATGACCAGCAACAGGACACAAGTTAAAGGCATGAAGCTGAGTCAAGGGAGGTTTAGGTTAGATATCTGGAAAAGGTTTTTCACTTATAGAGTGGCTGAACACTCGAACAAGCTCCCTAGGGAAGTCATCACAGCACCAAGCCTGCCAGAGTTGAAGAAGTATTTGGACAAT
This sequence comes from Serilophus lunatus, assembly GCA_013399895.1. Taxonomy (NCBI): domain Eukaryota; kingdom Metazoa; phylum Chordata; class Aves; order Passeriformes; family Eurylaimidae; genus Serilophus; species Serilophus lunatus. The sequence goes on from VXBA01001247.1 coordinate 16,708, forward strand.
ACTCTCAGGCACATGGCTATTCTTAGGAAATCCTGTGCAGCACCAGGAGTTGGACATGAGGATACTGATGGTTCCTTCCAAATCATGATTCTGTGATGCTATATGGACTATTTCCTAAGATCTTATTATTAGATTTGTTCTACAAAAGACCATGAGTCAGCTCTCCTTTAAGACCGTTCTAGAACTCCCAGTGAATTCATCAAGTAAAAAGCTATATGTACAGCAAGACCTTCATTACCAGAATTCTATATTATCTGCTTCTCATTTACGTGTGTTAGGTAGCATCTTCTAAGACTGATATGTCTTGCTTTATGTAGTAGATAAATAATAAGATTAAAATAACAGAAGAAGCAAAGTTTAATTAAAATTACTTTTATCAATAAGTTTGCTATTTTATATTGTCAATAATTTCTTCAGTACTATTGCTTCCAAAAGACTTTTTCTCTGTTGTTTATGTTTGTGCTATTTAATAGCAATAGTCACGGCAAAGGTTGCTGTCATAAGCAAAGTGAATTTGATTCAGCTGCTGCTAATCTTGTACAAACACAAACCTGCTAACTGAAAAGCTAATTATGATGATGGAGTGATGAGAAGCATATTGGGCAGGATGACATAAAACCCATGAAGCATCTATTATAAACCAGCTGGTATTCTTTGAAGATAGAAGTATTATAGATTGTTTTGTGTTCAGGCAAGGATATTAATGTTATTGCTTGCATAGTTGGCCATTTTTTTAAATCCAGAATTCTCAATAACCGAAGAGTGGACTTTAAGGAGTCAGAATAGTCCATAATAAGAAGAATGTATAGGTAAGTTTTATCACTTTGACATTAATGGAAATGTTGAATAAAAGGGAAAATTAGAGGCATATGAAGCACTGATAAATACAAAAAATAAGAAGTCATCAAGCAAGAACTCTAGTTTTGTTTCAGCCATTGAATTTTTGGCAAGATACTGGTTTGTATTTGACTATGATTATATAGGAAGGTCAGATGAGCAAGGATTTGAACGCTTTTCTATTCATATGGTTGAGAAAGTTCTTAGTGGGTTACAGAGGAAGTCTGCATCAAAGAAGCACCTAGCTGTGAATTTCCTTACATGGTGTGGTAGTTGTCGGACCAGTCTTTTTCCCACCATGTGTCGCATAACTGTCTAAATATCTTCAAAGTACTATAAATCAGAGAAAAAAAGAATTTGATTTCCACTTCTCTTTAAATATTATAAAGATAATAAAAAGACTTAATAATGAAGATGTTATAAATAGACCACTGTAAATACGCATTTTTAATATTTAATAAAAAATATAAGTTTTTAACTCTGATTTAATTAGGAGTTAAAAAAAATAAAACTGCAAGAAGTAGCTATATTAATGACTACATTTTAAATATAAAATCTGAACTGAAGTGTGAGTATTGTTTCTTGGCATAGCTTTGCTGAATTTTCACCTAAAAAGTTATTTGTACTGTCTCATCTGGAAAAAATAAAAGTCTTGTTAAATATTTTAAAGACATCAAATAAGTCTTTCTGTTTGAAGGGTCAACAAGGTTGCTTACACATACTCTATTTCAAGAAGAAACATATGACTGTTGTGGATATTCTCATAAAGCCACAAGTATTCATTTTCAATATATTATGCATTTTTATTGGGAAAAAACCAAACAAAAAACCCAAACAAACAAAACAAACAAACAAACAAACAACCACAACTTTGCCTGATGAATTTGACATGAAAATATTTGCCAGAAATTACTGCAATGTCATATGAAAAAATTGAGACTCAACAGAAATGAGAAAATGCAATTAAAACACTTCAGGAATGATTTTAGGCTTTGAATGCCAAAGCACATCACATTTTCCTCTGGAGAACCGGTGGGGATTCAGTAGCTACTGGTAGTAACACACTTAATGGCATCAAGTAACATGTAACAGAATGCATAAGCTAAAACACAATCAAATCTGAAATTCAGTGTCATTTTTACCTTTATACCATCTGCTAATCTTTACCTCAATTTATGTTGCAGTGTAACAGTTTCTCTGCAATGAGAAATGCAAGTATGAGAGACATTCAGCTTTCCTGATAAATGCAGTCTAGCTTCATGTAGTTTACAAGCAATATTTTAACATCCGTGTCTGGAGTACTATATCCAGTTCTGGGCTTCTCAGTACAAGAGAGACATAGAGGTCTGGGACCAGGTTCAGCAGAGGGCAACATAGATGATTAGGGGACAGGAGCATCTCTCTTTAGACTGTTCAGGTTTAAGAAGATGCAGCTGAGAAGGGACCTCACCAATGTCCACAAGTATCGGAAGGGATACTGTGTCAAGAGTATGAACCAGGCTCTTCTCAGTGATGCTAAGCAGTAGGACAAGAGGTAACAGGCAGAAACTGAGGCACAGGAAGTTCCACCTGAACATGAGGAAGAACTTTTGCAGTGGGTGGGTCACCATGCACTGGAACAGATTGTACAGAGAAGTTGTGGAGTCTCCCTCAGTGAGATATTCAAAAACTGTCTGGACACAACTCAGTGCAATGTGCTCTAGGATGACCTTGCTTGACAGGTGATCCACTGTGGTCCTTTCCAGCCTTATGCACTCTGTGATTCTGTGATACCACCTTTTAGTAATAATATCTATTAGTCTATCAGAACTAAGAATTATGGAGTCAAACAACATACATGTGAGTGTAACTTCTTCAATTCTGTTCCTCAGCTCTGTGACTTATATTTAAGTTTCAAAATGTGTATTTGCAAATAACCATGTGAACAGTCTTTTATGATATTATCCATTAAATATATTTTATAAGAACTTTCATGCATATACCCTCACTTTTATCCAGAGATTTTTTTGAGAAATACTGAACTTGAGATTTGCTTGAAATAGAGCTTGAATTCTTCCAATCTGCTTGACATTGCTTTCACTCATTTTCCTGATGTGGAGGAGTTAACTCACCAGGTAGGTGAGAATGACTGAGAATTGTCTCCTTCACCCAACCTCCATAAAGATGGAAGGTTTCTAAGCATAAAGGAAATCTTAAGGGGTGATGAATAATTTCCCATATTTGTTTTACTGTCATAGAGTAAAACTAACAGTCGTAAAACTAATCAGACCTACAACCTATCTTCAGACGCTGAAACCAATTGTCAAGGAACTAGAAAGTCAGATGGATAGATTTTGCTGGGAATAGTTCCCTTAGTCCTTTTGAAAGAACCAATCTCCTTAGTTTGAGTACCAAAAAAAAAATAAAAATAATTACATGTGTTATATTTTGCTTTTCTGAATTTCCTGTGAATATTTGATAGCTGTAGAGAGCTAAGAAAATTCATCATGGATGTACATCTGGACAAGAAATTGAATATTCAAACTTACTGATAAGAGTCTATGACAATCCAGTTTTCTAAGAAAGATTCTTTTTAACATATAAAATTTCATGAAATTGCATGTGATATACTGTTATATTTACAGTTAAATCTCTTTATCAGTTTTTTCCAAATATATCTGCTGTTTTGTCCTCGATGTAGGCACAAGACTGACAGAGTCTAATGAAATTTGATTGAACTTTGATTGTGTTAATTGCATAAGGTTCTGAAATGCTAGCCTTGATAAAAGGACTGGATCCATTATCTTCAGTGGTGTCTAGACTAGTAAATATTTGTTCAAATTCCAAAACAATAAGGAGAAAAGGAAAACTGTAGTCTCATTCTCTAAAGGGGGAAAAAAAAAAGAAAAATAAAGAAAAGAAAAAAGTTAAATGGAGACTTTTTTTGCTTAGAAACAGTCTCTAAATAAAATTACATCAAAAACATTCATTTGGTAGGAGACAGATCTGCTGAACTCTGTTTAGTAACACCATAAAAGAAGTCAAGAAGATTGGTGAGAAAATGGAACTTATGCCTTACATTTCAGAATATTCCACTATTTATATAGAAATCACTAAGGTATTAGTGCTATGCTAGTAGGATCAGCTGGGCCGTCTGACCAGTCTCCTTGCTATGTAATAAATCATTTAATCATTTCATCACAGGCTCATTTATTTAGCTAGCCAACTGATATCTAGGTAAGTAACAAGGACTGTGTTGCGCAGCCAAAAATACATACAAACTACCAATGCATATCTTGAGATAGAAAATAAGGAAAATCACATCCTGAAACAGTCTTTCAAAATAATAGGACCAAAAAAAAATCCTGACTATTTTTAAGATAATTTACCAGTCTGTATAAAGAAATACAGGAATATCATCCAAAGCTCTCCTTGGTCTACAGTTTTCATGGTTTTGTTCAATATATTCTTAAAAATCAAAGAACTCAACATATTCCCTACAGCTACTGAACAGAATTTCTCCGTACTGTGTTAGAATCTGTTACCAAATAAAAGAAAATTATTCTTCAGTAAAGGGACATAAAGAGACATATTCTTCCTGAAATTGCAAAGAGATAAGGTACAGAATGATATAAAATATGATACAGGACATTATACTACTTAGAAGTATTGTCACTTTTCCACTGTTCTTGTACAAAATATCCATTTTTTTTAAATTACTTGAAAAAAAAAAGAAATTAAATTACTAATAAAATTCTATGTTTAGCCAGCTGCTAGTAGGCAATAGACCTATAGTACTCTACTGTAACTTTCAAGTTAAAGCTGGATGCTGGATGTCACATTAAATTTCTATCGGAGGTTTCCTTCTATAGAAGGCTTCTTTGTTTCATGTATATCATGTTTTCCAACTCTGCTTATGCTTCATTGCAGGTACTGGAGAGTTCATGAAATGTAGCATTTTAGCCAAGGAGGACTTTGTGTCTTCTTCAGCTGCAAAGTAGGTAAATAATTGAGTAAGGCAGCAATTACACTGCTGGTTTCAAGTTGCTCTGCCACTTCTGAGGATGCCTTTGCTCTAAGCAATTACAGTCATCACAGATTACAATTTTCACTTTGCTTTTCTCAGGTAGGTACAATGTTTCTGTTTTAAGAAGGTGGTTTCTGAATATTGAATGAGAAATATTCCCTAAACATTTTTTCTTTCATCAAGCCAGAGGTAAGCTGAAAGAAATGCATATCACTGTCAACATTCAAGGTTTTGCTTTTGCAACCTGACAGGAGTATACAATCCTTACAACAATTTCTCCAATGAATGAAGAACAGAAAACAATAATACGGCTTATGATACGTTTTTTGCTATTACGCATATACATAATGCATTGTCATTGTTATGTGGCAATGACAATAGTAGTAATGTTAAACCAAAAAAAAAGGTTGAGAATTCAATTATAAATAAGATTATGAAATAGTATCTTACTTTTTGTCCTCTCATTTCTATATTTCAGAATTAATACTTTCTAGCTGTCATTGTATTTGCACATTCTTATATGTATCATTTTATAAGCCTTAAAAAGAGATAGTGGTATCATATATTGATATATTTGTTAAGAGTAACAGAAACTGGGGGGAGAGGGGGAAGGTTCTTTTGAAGATAAAGTGGTAATTACAGTGTGTAAGGAATAGGAGATAATCAGTACTCCAGACAAAGGTTTATTATGTAATCAGTCCAAAGGAGAAATGATCACCATCTCACATAACAAATTTTCCTGATGCATTTGTGCTGAGAAAAATGAGCAATAATAGGCTGTAGTCAAACACACATTCCACTCCCCTTAGCTGAAGTTCAATTCTTTTTCTGTAGCCTTGAAAATCCCCTGAAACATCATGCCACCCAGGAAAAAAAACATAGAACAGAAAACTCAGGTGGAACCTACTGAATAGCTTCTGCTGATCTCAAGGTCCTGCCAGGAGTAAAATTGTGAAGAAACGGTCTTTTTGCAGCATTTATATTATATTTTTATTCTACACTGAAACTCATATAACACCTGGAAAAGGCTGTGTGAATTAGCATTCTGAAGAATGCAACCTGTGTTGTAGAATAAAACTAGAATCTGGAAGGCAAAGAATAAAGGAACAGATACAGATGATCCTATGAAAATGATTTACTTTTCTTAATCTAGTTTAAAATATTACAGAATTTTAATACCTTTTTTTTTCCTGGTAATGGTTTGCCACTGTGAGTTTTTATCCTTTCCTGACACTTTCTATTTTGGAATAATAAAAGACTTGCAGTACATCAATCTTTGTACACCAGGAGCAAGTGCATATATGTTCAAATTCTCTTGGTTTCCTTAACAACTGCAAAGCTCTGTGCAAGAAGGGGATTTCTAGTCAATTGCTGCAACATGGTGTTCTTTTGCAAGAAAGGCATGAATGGAAAAATAATATGACTTGCCATGTCTATTTTTGTTAGTTTTAGTCCGTATTTTTCTTTTCTCTGATGTTGTCAATGTTGATAGATTCAATTTGCAAATTGCACTTGATAAACCTTCCATTCCAGTTAGAGTTTTGTGCATCAACTGGATGTTATGTCAACCCACAAAGAAAAATGAGAAAATGATGTAGCTGCCTTCTTTTACCACTGTCAAAAGTTGCTAAGGTGAAGTCCTACATCCTGTTTGAGACCAATTAGCCATGTTACCTTTGCTAACTGTGGGACTTCCAGTTAATGATCCTTTGTGCCGTCCATGACTTCACCCTTCTGAAGTCTTGAATAAGCATCTAGGCCAGCCTGAACACACCTTTTCTCTAAAAATGCAGAGTGAGCAGTTTCTGCCTTTCAATGATAATAGGCTATTGCCCTCAGATCTGCTACAAGTGTTCAATCCAGTTTCCCTTCTTTTAGTTCTCGTCCTTCCAAGAAGTTATTATCCTCTCAGCAATTTGTTTGGTCATGACTTTTATATGCAAAAGAGCCTGAGAAAGATTGGAGAAGGGGAATTTCATTTACTGCTCTGTGTTTGCAGTAGATTTATAGATAGCTTTTGTTCCAAATTCAAATTCACTTGTATGTATATATATATATATATGCAGATATAACTGCTTTCCTCTATTAGTTTCTTCTTGTGTACCATTAAACACATCTACTTCATCCTACAAAAATTTCTAATTAATATTGGAAATGCATTAGTCACTCATTACTGACTATGATTCACACTACTTGCATTTGCCCAGTTTTAACTGTACATATTTCTTTTGATTAAATCTCTGCAAAAATAATAAGAAGCAGTGGCTCAACAGAATTATATCTGATTAACAAAAGGCAGCTACAGGAAGGCCAAACACTAGAGGTTAATAGGGTTTTTATTGTTTAGATTGATTGCAAATGCCTCATGACAATGAAAAGGTTTTTGCAAATTCAGTCTGGGTGATGGGAGCATGCTTCTTGTACAGTAGACTTCTATGTTGTCTTATTCTTATGAATTTATTTTGTACTTGATAGTAAAACAATGCTACACTTACTGAGCTTGACATGTTCCCTTTTTCTTTGTTAGATGTTTTAAAATAGCAGGTGTAATGAAATTCTAATACAATAAGCAAGTCTACAGATGAGTAAATTCACAGTACTGATGATGAATGCAAATAAAAAGAGCAGGGATTGAAATGCAGCCAAAAAAAAGGCAATAACAAAAATTGAAGAATTTTCTTTGAGAATTCTCTTGAGATCTATTCATGCTTATCATCATATGTCTCATTGAAGAGAAGCCTTTCCTATCTCAGGCTTCATGCCTATAGTAGAAAAATTTACTTTTCTATTGTTAGTCCTGAAAAAAACCTTAGAAAGACTAATAAACACTTGAGAAAGTATTTTAATTTCTATATAATCAGTGAGAGAAACATAAGCATCTTAAAACTGTCTCAGTGACAGTTAGTCAAAGTTTGAATGAAATCCGATGGTATCATGGATAGCTATTGGGTTGATTTATAAAACATACAACATTAACTATTGCCACATTATCCACATAAATATGTGTAGGAGAAATCACCTTAATGTATTATAATTATCACTCTCTAAACAATCATTGAAATACTAGCTAGTGGCTTTCAAATTTGCATATAAAGATAATGCATTATTCAAAGTGTAAAAAGATACAATTTTTTAGATTGAACCCAATAAAAGTCAAATTAAAATTCAGGGATTGTAAAATGACATAAATCAAACACTAGGAAGGCTGAAAGTTTCAAATGTCTCATGGTGTGCACAATTTCCAGCTATTGGCATTTTCAAAGATGACTAATTATTAGTTGAATATTTATTAATTGAATCCATTTCTATTGTACCAGATCTTACTAATTAGGAAAAAGTCAAGATGAATCAGACTCTGAAAGCCTGCCTTAAGATCAGATACTAGTATACAGTCATTATTATTGCGATAAAGGGTTACAGATCCTTTTCTCATACTGTGTAAACCTAGAGTCATTGCATTTTTGGTAATGCAGACCTTTATTTTCTCATCAGCATGGCAGAAAACAGGATACTGGGCAAAAAAAATTCAAATGAAAGAAGGAATATTAAGTAAATATGCCTCGAAGTGGGAATAATACTATAAAAGACAGTAAAGTATTAACCAAGCAAGGAAATAAAAAAATGGTTCTTCAGATTCAATATCCAGAAAAATAAAATAGAATGTAGGAACTGACAAACTGAAAAGGCACAACTTAATAATCAGGTGCTTTAAAATACTCAACAGAACAAAGTGACCCAAGGTGGAAAACCTTACAATGTTTCAAATATTAAATAAAAAAAATATGGATCATACACTGAATGCAAATTGCAAAAAATAATACAGCATTTAAATGATGGTCAAGGTGAAGACACTCATAGCATGCCCAGAGAGGATATAGTCATTTATTTTCAGGATGTCATAGATATTCAGAAGCTACAAGAAAGGACACACACACTGGAAGCTTAAAATCTTCAAGGAGATTGGAGAAAGCAGGCTTTGCTCTTAACTTTGAGAGCAGCTAAGGAAGGACCTTACTGCAGGCAGATATCTAATGCTGAGTGTACTGCATATACTGTAGAATCATTGAATAGTTTGAGTAGATGGGACATTTAAATATCATCCAACTCCCTTGCTGTAGGCAGGTGAAACTTCCACTAGATTTTGTTGCCCAAGTCCCATCAAGCATTTCCAGTGATTAAGAGGCATCAATAACTTCTCTTGGCAACTAGTTCCAGTGTCTCATCACTCATCATAAAAAATTTCTTCCACATGTCCAAAAATATCTACCCTTTTTTAGTTTAAATTCACTGTTCCTTGTCCTGTCATTACAAACCCTGGTAGATGTCTTCCTCTCTCTTTCTTATAAGGGTTTTAAGTTTTGAAAGACCACAACAAGGTCTCCCTGGAACCTTCTCCTCTCCAGTCTGAACAACCTCAACTTCCTCAGCCTTATAAGATCATTTTTGTTGCACTCCTGTGGACCCACTCTAATCAGTCCCTTCATGGATGTTTACTATGAAAGGACAAACCCCAAAAGTTAACAAAACAAATAGTCCAGTGAGGTTGTGGAATCTCCTTCTTTGAAGATAATCAACATCGACTGCTCAAGGCCATGTGCAACTTCTGTTTTGGCCCTGCTCTGACCTGAGATTTGAACTAGATGATTTTCAGAGATCTCTTTCAACTTGTCTTTTTCTATGACTGAATGGGACTGAGAAAAGTGTTTGACAAAAGAAGTGGTCAGTTTCTTCTATGAGTATATTTTCTTGTCTAATGACTGTCCAAAAGTGCAAGAAAATTGGCAAAGTACAAAATTTTACAATGCTAAGCTCTGAAATCCAAATCTCCTCCTCAAACTAGAAAGCATGATTAAAGATCTTACACTACATGTGGGAAATCGATCACAAAATTTGGGTGGTTTATTCTTTTGAATGTGAAGACTATTTTCACAAAGTGATCCAACTTTAAGTTTCTTGCTGCAATAATTTTTCAGTTTTGTGAACACAACATTCTAAAGTAAAAGAAAACCATTTTTCATATCGAAGTAACTTAAAAAATATTGTGATTTGCCGAAACTTTCCAAAAGAAAAATCTATTGTCGTTACCGCTACTCTGAACTTAATAAAAGTTTATAGTGGCATACTTCATATCACCGGTACTTGGCCTGTAAACAAAAATAGCAAAAGAGATGAAGAACGTTCTGGAGAATAGAGCTTTATTTCTGGCTATCAAACTATCATGATGTGTAAATTTTCTCTCAGATTTTTCTTTACACACTTGACATTTTGCTTTTTTCATCTGTTTTTAGACAATTATACTCTGAACAAAGACACCGCATTCTTGCTTGTTTTTTCCCTTGTATAATAGAGTTTCTGTGATTGGTGTATCTAAATAATGCTGTAATGAAAATTAGCAAACAAGAGTAATGTCACAATCTCAGATATTTTTCAAGTATTTATACAGACTCAGGCCATCAGATAAATGTAGTATAATAGAATTATATCCTGTGATAAAAGCTTCTGGTTTCTGTCACTGTATTATTTGAACTTTTCAACCAAATAAAATAAGTTTTAAAATTTTCTGTTTCAACTGTTGTTAGAGTTCTCAATTTGTTGTTTTAGGCACTATACAGACATACAGGATTTCAACAGTTTACAAGTTATTTTGAAACCTCTTGTTACTGTGCATAGCATTTTGTTCCCCTACAGTGTTTAGGTGAATTTATATGACCACTTTGAAAAGCAGGATATTGGCTTAAGACGTAACCTCATTCTCACTGTTTGTTACCACACTCACAATTCTGTTGTGGTAACTGATTTTGAGGTCACCCTTAATCCCTTGGTACAAAGCAAATTTTTACAGCCTGAGTATACAGTTCTTGCATATTTTCTTGGATGGCTAAACTCATGTGTGAATTCCTGGACTTTTCTTATCCCAGCTTTCCTTTCCAATTTCATTCTGCAGTTCTTTATGTCTTTAGGCAGTCTGATTGAATTGTTGATGATATATTTGGGGTAAAAACTTTATAGTAATTGTGTGATGATGCATCTAAATGATTATGATTTTTATTATGTGATTTTTTTCATTTATAGCTAAAATTGATTGGTAACTTTTTCTAAGCACTAACTTATATTGTGCTTTTTCTCTGAAAACATACCTGCAAAAAGATGCACTGGGAGTGGAAAAGAGCCAATTTGATCAGGTAACTAAAAATGTTCTGTAAAACTCCTAAAGCACCAATTTTCAGTAATAATAGGAGCAGCTAATTTCCTTTATCACTCCAAAGGGACATCTGAGTGAGTGGAAGTGAGTTTCTGAAAAATCTTGCTATAGAGGAGCTCTCCTGTTACTATGAGGATTCTCTAAGAGTATGTAATAAACTAAGGAGGTCTCTAATTCATGTATCTCTTTAGAAACTCTGTCACATTCTTCTGCCCCAGAGGCTTGCCAAGTCAGAAATTTTTATTTCAATGATTTTGATCTGTGTTAAGACTTTATTTTATTTTTTAACATTTTATTTCATCCCTGTTATAGAAAAGACTTCTGCAGTTTGTAGGGAACATACATAGGGTTTGGGTGTGGAAACAGATTCAGCAGAGGTGGAAAGTAAATAGTGGTAGGTTGACAGCTGGCAGTGGGAAAGGAGCAGAAAAGATGACAAGACCTGCACTAAGCAGTACAGATGTCTGGTGTTCTGGAATCTTAAGGATCTTAAGGACATGAAAGAATACGAGGTATTTTATATAGTAAGATTGAGTTGTTTGCAGACATGGAGCACAAAGGAGTCCAAATATTCTAGGGAATGAAGAAGCAAAGTGTCACCACGATCCTTTACCCTTCTGCTCTGTAACACTCCAGGCCCAAGCCACGCGCTGCCGAGGTGGTTTACTTATATTTAGGACTCCAAGAGATTTCACCCACGTGAACTGTGGTAAAGCCTTTGGTTCTTTGATACCTTGAATTGCATAAAGAGAGCATATTACAAGCATTAGTGAAAGTATAAACAATTCAGCAAAAGTTTTCAAGGGCAACATACAACAAAGGCAGAACATTCCACCAAAAGCACCCAGCAAATGAAGAAATCAGTAACCCATTGGTTTTAAGTTACTCAGAAGAGATAAGGAAGAGAAAAGAAAGAAGAGACATATCAATATGAAGATTAAAAAGATTCAACTTTGCAATTTTTAAAAAAATGATATTCTATGATGCCTAAGATCTATAATGCATTTCATTAGAGAGGCCAAGAGAATAGGTTCTTAAAATATTTACTTTACAGTGAACTAAACTTTATATAAAATTGTCATGGATTGTGTTATTACACCATACAGTTACAGGGGAAATTTCTACATGCTAAAGTGGACCTTATTCTTTGCTCCTGCTATAGAAAGGAGAACCTAGCCCTGAAATAGGAGTAACCATAATTTTATGTACAGATGAAAGTGGATACATACTTCATCTTACAATTTTCATGCTGTATAAGAGGTTAGTTGTTTATTTGCCACCTTCATCAGTTTTGTTGTAGTATTGTACTAAGAATTCTTCCAATTTAATATATATCAGAATGATAGTAAAACGTGTTTACATATCTACCAGATAATTGAAATCTGCTGTATAATATTGTGGTCACATTGACATAGTTCCATCTTAATAGTGTGTTTGAACCTTGCACAGAAATTCTTACCTTTACACAGACAGGAATTAAAGATTCAATATAAATGCTCTAAATGCATATAGATACATTTCCATCTATACACATGCACACATGCATCCATGTAATAGAACAATAACACTTAGAATAAATTCATAATGCTATAAGCACTTTCCTTGTCCTGAGAAGGATTTCCGCATTTCAATTTAAGAAAAGAAACAACAACTTAGAAACTGAATTAGCTTCCTATGGGAGTAAATATTTTAAGCTTGGAAGAAGAGGGGCTGGCACTTCTCTCTTCTCTGCAGTGACCTGTGACAGGACTCAAAGGAATGGCTTGAAGTTGTGTCAGGTGAGGTTTAGGTTAGATGTTAGAAAAAAGGATCTTCACCCAGCGAGGGATTGGGCACTGGAACAGAGTTACCAGGGCAGTGGTCACAGCACCAAGCCTGACAGAGTTCAAGAAGAGTTTGGATGATACTCCCAGGCACATGATGTAACTCTCAGGGATGGTCCTGTGCAGGCCTAAGAGCTGGACACCATGATCCTTGTAGGTCTTCTGTGATCCTGAGTAGTTTTTTTTTTGAGGTTTTTTTTTCTGTAGAATATAAGAGAAGATGAGGTCACTCAGGCTGTCAAATGTTGCATAAATCTCATCATTCATTATTGTGGTGGTTTAATCCACCATTTAGCGTTCAGGGGGCAGGTTCAATGAAAGTGACAGAAAACTGAATAGAATTTTCAGCAGGTGAACAATTTATTACAAGGGAGACCCATTTATTACAAGGAGACCCCAGAATTACATCGAGGGACACTCAACACGCAAGGAAAAAAAAAAAACACACAAAAAGGGAGAAAACAAAAAGGAAAGGGACCTGTTTTTTCAGCCAGATGACTAGCTGAAAAAAACAGGGGGGAAGGGTAGGAAAAGGTGTCTCCTTCTTTTCCCTCTCTCCAAAGGACTTTGGGCCCTCCAAGCTCTCTGAAAAACACAAACAGAGGTAAAAAACCAGCTCCCTCCCCTTCTCCGAAAGATACTTGCTAGCAAGCTGGAAACGGCTCTTGTGTTGAGAGAAATGAGTGGAATCCTGCCTGGGGGGAGGGGGGGGACCTGCGGGCGCTGGGGACTGGAGCTGTGATCTTTCTCCTCGCAGCAGCAGCCAAAGAAGAAGAAGAAGAAGAAAGAAGAAGAAAGAAGAACAAGAAGAAGAAGAAGAAGAAGAACAAGAAGAAGAAGAAGAAGAAGAACAAGAACAAGAAGAAGAACAAGAAGAAGAAGAACAAGAAGAAGAACAAGAACAAGAAGAACAAGAAGAACAAGAACAAGAACAACAACAACAACAACAACAACAACAACAGCAACAACAACAACCCGGGGCAGGGCCGTGCCTCGACTTTTAAGCCTTTGTGTTCTCGTGTGGCTCTCGTCGCCTTCTTCCTGGCCAAGCCGGCTTCCCATTCGTCCAGCCAGCTGGGCCCATCCTCAATTCTGGTGTTTTCTTGTCGCGGGCATCATGAGTTTTCAGTCCCGCCCGCCATCTTTGTTTTCATGACCGCTGCACCTTAGAGAATGCCCCGGTGCTACCGCCGCTTCTATCGCTAGTGTGGCACCAGCGCTGGCCCCCCGTCGCTGTCCAAAACTGGCAGTCGTGCCCAGGTTCCCGGCCAGGGCTGGCCCGGGGCTGCGTGCCGCTGCCCGCGCTCCAGGGGGTGAGGACCCGCTGCCCATGAGCACGCTGGGGCTTCCCCGCGGCCGTGCCCCCCGGCTGCTGCTCACCCTGGGAAGCCACTGTGCCTGTGCGGGAGGGACGGTCCCGGGCTGTGCCCACCGACCGCACCCACCGCGCCAGCCTGACGTCACCCCGGGGCTGTGCATGCTGCTGGTGATTGGCCCCTGTGCTCCCGGGAGCCCGGGGCGATGAGCCACTGCCCGGCCCTGGCCCGGTCCCGTCCCCGCTTCCCTCCCCAAACCTGGGACAGCAGCTGAAGCAAGGGCCCCCCTCCCCCCCGCAGCCCCCCATCCCAGTCCCAGCCGGGGGGTGGCGGGGGCAACCCCCAGGAACGGCCAGCAGAAGTGAGGGTCCCAGCTTCCCCCCCACACCCCCAGCAGCTTAAGGGAAACGGAATTTTAACTCAGGCAGGTAAGTGGAGTTTCTTACATTCATCCCAATAGCCCTTTTTGACCACCCCCCACGATACCAGTCCCCTCAAACCAGTACAAGTATATATTATCATCCTAGTTACAGGGGCCAGAACCAGTTTATCACTATGTGGATACAACCAAAACAGTAGATTCTAGACGTCTGTAATTTCTGATGGACTGTTAATAATGACAATTCAGACTACAAGAGATAAGAGACAAACCCTGAGAGGCAAAAGAGTGTGTCGTTCCACACCACTGACTCAGCTGTGATAACTCCCCTCTGGAAGAGTCATTACCACCTTCACACCCAACTGCAGGGGGCATATCTGCTAATGGGTCAATAAAGGACCCAATTGCACTGGCATAAGAGGCAGTCCCAACTGCCTATACCGTCAAAGATTCCAAAAATATCTCATGGCTCACAGAGTTAAAACACCTCTTGTGAAACTCCTTGCCCTGGGGGAGGTACTGAGCATTCCTACCTGAAACTGACCATATATGATCTTTGGGATTTTGGACTTCTGGTACCACTCCACAGATCCAGAGGAGGAACAGAACTTTAACAGGACTGTGACCGCCACTCTCATAGAAGACTGAAACCATCATCCTGACCAAAAGGTTTCCTTTCCTTCTCCTTTGCACCCAGGGGGACCACATGGGGGTGAGCACAGGAGCTAATGAGCAATGTGCTTTTTCTTGTCCCAGGCTGCTGGGACTATACTCTGTATTTATGGGTTGAAATGGTTTTTACTTCATATCACTCTAGTTATTGTAATATTTTTAGTAAATTTTAACTATGACTTATAATCTCTCTAAAATTGGGTTCATTTCTTCTGATGGTTTAATTTTAAACCAGCACAATTATGTCTGGAAATAGCCAATTATTTTTATTCTTCATAGTCACATTGTGATACTGATTTCCAGAAACTGTCACAGATTTTAAAATACAAACCTCAGGAAACACAAAATGCTACAGAGAGAGTGTCCAGAGTACGCATTTACAATCCCAGTGTCCTTGCAGTAGCAGATCATGCCTTAGGTAAGAAGACCAAAAGGCCTGGAAGAAAGATATTTTGGAAGAAGGGACTAAACTCACCAACAAAATAATATCTCTGAGGAACCTAGGAAAAGGTACACAAGTTTTTTATTCTTATTCCAAATTAGAGTATGCGAATAACACTCCACTATGCAAAGGAATGATTTCTCAGCAATGTTCATGTTATGTGACAGGTTTTCTACTTCATATCTTGGCTGAAACTAAAGAACATAAAATGTATATGGCTTTGGAAAATAATATATTTGCAACTCAGTTTTCTATTAGGAATTAATTAGGTATCAAAATATTTCAGCAAAATCTCTTGTGTTCCCAAGACAGACAGAAGGAAATTCCCAAAGCCATTTTTCCTTTCTCCAATAAAAATATCTTCCTGGGGATTGCATATAATTGAAACAAGTACAGAAGCATTGACTCAAAAACTGAACTTTATGTTCACATAGAATTCTGAAATCTCATTCATAAACGTTATAGATATAAATACAGCTATGATTTTTTTTTTATTCTAAGTTATTGTTAAAGATAAGTTTATGTTTCTAGGAAAAAACAGAAGGAAACTATTCACTTATTAAATCTGTCAACTTACTGTATTTCACAGCATTTCTGATGTGAGCAAAAAAAAAGCAAAGTTCACCATTCATTTAAAATAAATAGATATTTGTTCAACAAAGTATATTCAATCTGCTGCCTGAGTATGAAAACTAAACTTGACTTCACATGTAAGGTTAGTTCTAGAAGTATACAATTGCACTCAGAGCACGGAATCACAAAATGGGTAAGATTGGAAGGGACCACAGTGGGTCATCTGATCATCCTCCCTGCACAGAACTGTGCCCAGATGGTTCTTGAATATATTCAGTGAGGAAGATGCTACAAATTCTCTGGACAATCTGTTTCAGTGCATGGTTATCTGCACAATAAAGTTCTTCCTGATGTTCAGGTGGAATTTCCTGTATGTTAGTTTTGTCTTGTTGCTTGGCACTACTGAGAAGACACTGACTGCATCCTCCTGACACTCTCCCTTCAGATATTTGAATAGATTGAGGAGGTCCCCTCTCACTCAACTCTTCTCGAGGCGGAACAGACACAACTCCCTCAGCCTGTGCATGTAAAAGAGATTCTCCAGTCCCTTAATCATCTTTGGGCTCATTCCAGGGGTTCAGGTACTCCAAGCTTTTCAGAATTTATTTGCTCTAAATTTAATAATTTCATCCACTAAATAAATAAAATCACCTAAATCAATAAAATATTCATTTGCTTTGTAATGACTACAGTGAGCTTCTAATCCACTGAGCTGTTGTTTTAACTAAAACATAAAGAATACGTAATTTAAGAAAGGAATTATTGAAAATATAAGGCAAAAATCCCTGCTGATATCCCTGTTTGCAAGACATTTAGATAGCAAGACTGATAAATGCACAAATTTCTTTCCCTATTACTCACAATCTAGTATATTGCCTCCTAGCATAATGCCTAATTCCAATGATTTTAGTTGGCAGCACTACTTTTAAAGATAAATGTCAGGAGGTCCTAATCTGTTAATATGGACAATTAAAAACCTTAAGTGATACCTGTAAGTATATTTTAAAAGGTAGCATTAAAAATTATTTTTCTTTTTAGTACTTTGGCTTAGGAATTAAGTATGATGCAGTTTGGATTCTGACCAAAGAAATTCAGAGACCAGCTTTTTTGGTGAACTTTCAATCCTTAGTCACTTTCAATCTACCAAGAGAATGTTGGCAGTAGCTAGTTTCTAAAAAGTGACTGTTTTTAGCTTGCTCATCAGTCTGCTCAAGTTTCTGTAACTAACTTATTTAGTAACAGACAATTACCATTTTAATTAGTAAGCGTCAGTAACACTTAAATAAAAAAAGGAAAAAAACAAACAAATTTTGTCCTTCATTTGTATACACCTAAAATCCAAATAAAACCAAAGCAAAACCAAAATAAAAGCCTAACATAGGCACGACATTAGAAAATAAATTAATTTTATTTTTAATTTTCCTTCCTCACTCTTTCCCACTATGTACTAAGCATACATAAAATAACAAGTTTTCTTTTACCTGTTTTCTTTTACCTATTTTATGCACATGCCGCAAATGACAGCAGTAGGAGTTGCACTCTAGACCATAACATAGGAACCTGACAGTCAAGACTATTTTATTTTCATCATTAAAAAAAACATTAACTCAGGTTGCACTTAATTTGCTTGGGTCTTACTTTCATTTGAGAAGCTTTAGGGAACAAAGATCCAGAAACATTTGAGAAATAGGAAAAAACATACACAAAGAATGTGATAATCATTCACATATGTTCACATTCTCTGCAATAAAAGAAAATATTAAACAATATCTAAACATACTCATAGTAATTGTTTTCATCAGCTATCACTCCAGAAATCCTCACCCATTCGCAACCCAAGTTTCAAAAGCATAGATACAGCAAGAGTTACTGTGTAGCTTTCTTCAGCCTCTATGCACCCATCAGCAGATGTCTGAGCAGCCAGAAGGTATTGCTCACACAGGAGCTCATGTATCAGAAAGGCTCTGTTCTGATATGCAGTTATTTGATTCATTTATTTGCTATAAACTCTGAAATCACATTTACAATCACATCATGATCATGATTAGCTCTACAATAACATACGTTATATATTTAGGTGTGATGTTAGATAAGATGGATAGAGAAGAACAGTTGTTTTGTGGGGTTTTTTTCTGAAATTTGTTTTTCTTAGTTGTTTTTCGGTTTTGGGGGTTTTTTTGTTTGTTTTTTTTTTGGGTTCATGGCAGAGCCAATGAAAGAAGCTCTTGCTTTTTTACGAATATTTTGTTACTGGAATAGTTGTGCATATTATCCTTTACTTAAACGTGTATGAGTAAATTACATTATCTACCTTCAATTAACAAAAAGAAATATAGTTATCAAGAAAAAAAAAAAAGAGGAGAGGAGAAAAGAAAGGAAAAGAAATAAAAGAGAAAAGAAAATAATAAAGACACATAACACAATTTTTTTCCTACAGGATAAGATCCTACCTGAACCTTCTTTTCCCTAGGCTGAACAATCCCTATGCTCTCAGACTCTCCTTATAGGGAAGAAGCTCCAGTCCATTAATCACTTTTGTATCCCTTCATTCAATGTGGGTAGCAAGCGCGGGAGACCGGAGCCCCCTGGACACACAAAAGAACCAGTCATGAGACCCATGGAGTTTCAGGAGAATCCAAATCATAATAATCTCTTTATCGTAAATTCAGCTTATGTTTATATTTTATCATAGTTTATATTCCACGGACAATTGTCCAAGGGTCTAGAGTTCATGTGGTGTCCACGAGTTGTTTCATCCAATCATCTGCAGGCATGCCATGACTATGTGATTCTGATATCTGATATTTGGATTCTTCTGTCCTTCTGTTCCACATTCGTAGTCTGTGATGGCCTGGGCATGCTCTGTTAGTTACAGATACTACAGATGAACCCTTTTTTATCCATATTTTTCATATTGGGGAGCCCAGCCCTGGTTGTACACATCTGGGTGATGTGGCCACACAGCACTTAACACAATATCTGGATTTGTGTAACCAGGTTTGAGCAGAGTGAAAAGATCTCAGTCAACCTGCTGGCAATGTTCTGCCTAATGCAGCCCAAGAGATTGCCGGACTTTGCTGCAAGGGCACACTTCTGGCTCATGGCCAACTTTTTATCCACCCCAAGGCTGTTCTCTACTAAGTTGATTTCCAGATGATTAGACACAATGCATAGGACAGCATGGGGTTATTCCTCCTGATTTTGTGAGGTTCTTGTTGGTTCCTTGTTCCAGCCTGCCCAAGTCCTTCTGAATGACAGCACAACCCTAAATGTACCACACATTCCTCCCAGTTTTGTCAAATCTGCAAACTTATTGAGGATCCACTTGCTCATATCAGTGGTGTCATTAATAAAGATGTTCAGAAGCACTGGCCAATATTCATCTCTGGTATACCCCACTGTCCTAGGTTGAAGTATATTCTATTACCATCTCCGTTAGCTGTTGAAACAGCTGGTGAAACAGTGTTCCTTGCCATTTCCCTCTGTATTATCATCTGTTAATGGGCCATCAATGCCTCGCCCCATGACTCAGAGATAGCTCCTTGTTGGACTATCTGCTGTTAATGGGCCCATCAGGCCTTATCACATGACTCACCATCCCATTGTGAGATGTTTTGCCCAGAGGGAGGAGATAACTATTCCATCCTGGATATAAGCTGAGACTCTGAACACCACAGGAGCGCTTACCTACTGGACTCCCAGAGGACAAGAGCTACCATTGGACTTTCTCACCCTTTTCTTTTTACAGGATCACTGCTTCAACGGAACTGCTTTGCTTGGACTGCTATTATCATAGAGTGTCAGGGTGTATCTGACTTTGTCAGTGTTCTTGTACTACTGCATTTATTTATTTCTTTTATTTTTTTTTTTCTATTAAATTGTAATTCTGACTTGCGATCTCCCACTGGTTTGATTTCAAACTAGTACACCCACTAGTGTCTAGCTTCCAGCTAGACTTCATGCTGCTGATCACAACTTTGTTTGTGTCTTTCTCAGTATGCTGAAACTTTGAGATTTAGAAAAGATTGGTTGGTTAAAGACAGGAGGAAATGGGGTAAAAAAAAAGAAAAAAAAAAGTGTAACTTTTGATTATGAGATTTTGTCTCATTTACTTATTAAGGAGGGAAAAATCTCAACAATCTTTAAATTCAGCTATTGTGGTGGTTTGAACCACTTTTATCACTAGGGGTGTGCACAACAATGACAGAAGACTGAACAGATCCAACAGCAGGTAATAGTTTTTTTGCCCAGACAAAATACACAAATATAACACCCAACAGTTGTCACGTGAAAACCAAAAAAAACAAAACTGCTTCTCAAAGCCAGGTGGTTGGCCGAGAAGCAGGGGAAGGAAGGGAATCCACCTCTATGATGGTCTTCTCCTGGTCCTCAGAGCCCCCTGCAAGACAGAAATGGTGAAACACACCCCCCCCAGCAACACCCACAGGGAAGCTATCACTTGTGATTAGGCTGTGTTGTCTCTGGGTGCCACCACTAGAGCTCAATGGCACCGCGCTGTGGCCCATGCCGATGGAAGTGGGGGGAAGTCAGCCGTGTGGTCCAGCAGCTGGGAGAGGGTGAGCTGCGATCCTCTCAGCTTAAAAGACAGCTGAGAAGAGAGGCAGGACTTCCGTGTCCACGGCTTTTTATGCCCTTGAAGTCCCACGCGAATTGAGGTCCTCTTCCCAGCCAAGCGTCCTCTAGTTGGCCGCTGGAGCCAGGCTCCACCTTTCTTTCAGGATCTGGTACTCTGAGCAAAATGGCGGTTCCCACCAAAACCCATGCGGTCCAGGTCCAGGGCGCCGTTAGCTGCCAGCCACAGGGCACTCACCACCCATGGGAACCGGCCACAGAACACTGTCTGCCCCAAGGACCCCACAGAACGGAACCTCGGGCCAGCAGGACTGCAGGAGCTGCCAGCAGGCCAGGGAGCCACCGCTGCCAGCACTGCTGGGACCACACCACAGGTAACAGGGACCCCACAGGGCCAGCAGCACCGGCCGCAACACCCCGGCATCAGCCACGAGGTGCCAGGCTGGATCGGGCAGGATCAACCACCGCCGCACACATGCCACTGACTGCGGCCATGCCGGGGTCCGGCACTGGCATTCGCAGNGGCCACAGAACACTGTCTGCCCCAAGGACCCCACAGAACGGAACCTCGGGCCAGCAGGACTGCAGGAGCTGCCAGCAGGCCAGGGAGCCACCGCTGCCAGCACTGCTGGGACCACACCACAGGTAACAGGGACCCCACAGGGCCAGCAGCACCGGCCGCAACACCCCGGCATCAGCCACGAGGTGCCAGGCTGGATCGGGCAGGATCAACCACCGCCGCACACATGCCACTGACTGCGGCCATGCCGGGGTCCGGCACTGGCATTCGCAGTGTGTCTCTGCCCACAAGCTGGGAGAAATGGAGTGCTGTGCCAAAAGACCGGCATCCCAGCCCCACTCCATCGGCCAGCCATGAGCGCGCGGGGTCTGGCGCCACCAGCGCAGGCAGCAACTGCGGAGGGGCTCCGTGCCCGCCATGATGGAACATGCAACCTCCCCCACCACCACCACCTCCAGCTCGTTGCTGCAGGCATGTGGGCAGGCATACCAGTTCCATTCAGTGTGTCTCTCCACTGCCATGAGCTGGGAGCCACTGCCAGCACAGCCAGGAAAAGTGGCAAAATGGCAGAAGTGGCTTTGTGAGCTCAGCTCTGCGCCCACCGTGCCGAATGGCCTCTCAACTGTAGGCAAGCTAACCTCGCTCTTGTCCCTCCACCATGAAGCCAGACCCGTCGCTCCACGGACACTGCAATCTTGGTCCTTCCTTCAGGTTTCTTAAAAAAATCCAGTTTTACAAAAGGGGCAAACAAATCCAAACACCTTCCCAAACACCCTCTCCTCCCCTCTCCCTCCAAAACACCCAAAAACCCCCAAGACCCCCGAAACACCACCCCCTCCCCCCTAAACCCATAACAGCTGTTCAAGTCAAAACAAATAATTTTGAGAGTTTAAATAAAGTTCTTTGCTAGTTTTAGTGTGTTGGGTTAATTCTATGATAGCTTCTATTAGCGCCAATATGTTAAAACTTCTACACAAGTAAATACTTATTTTCCTTTGAAGATAGAAGCATGCTTACTTCCCTTCTTACTGTTATCTATCTTATTAGAAAGATTTGTAAACAGAGACAATTTAGGAACTGAGATAATCTTTTGCTATAAAGTTTATAATTTAAACTAATAATACTGTCCCAACAGTGACACATGCATTTCTTGTTAAAAATTGGAACTGAAATCAAGCACTCTGCAGAATGAGATCTTCTAAAGTAAACAGCTGAAACCAGGGAGCTTCATTACTTTTAAATCCTGTTTTTTCATTAAGACTGCAACGCCTTGCCAGCTGGAAGTGATAAGGGTCTAAGAAAGGAATTTGTTCTTCTACTACTTTAATTTTTGTTTGTCAGCTTGCCAAAGCTTACCTCTGACTGCAGCCACAGACCTGAAAAAAGATAGGTCTTGGCACTGGCTACTATAGTAAAGAATGCCTCTTGTCAAGACTACTTGAAAAAATTTAGTGCCACAACAATATGCCAGGAAGCAGTCCATTCTCTTTTCTTGATTTTCTTTATTTAAATTTCCTACTATTTTCATCCAAGGAAAAGAACGAAGAAAATATACCTTTCCAAAAATATGAGGAGAAAGACAAGACCAAACAAAACAATCAACTTGAGAAACTTATGCAGTTGATCAGGGGATAGGAGTTCTATCCCATTAAAAAATTCTGAAGTAATGCAGTTTGGTTTTATGTCACTTGGAATAAAAGAGAAACATTTATCTTCTTTCACCAGGGGAAAAGAAAGAAAAAATAAAGAGCAAAGAGTACACACCAGAAGAGGAGACCTCAGACTGATATACCAAGAAATCTTGTTTCTGCAACTACATTTTGATGTATGAATTAAACTGTGATAGAAATTGGAATTTGGATCTCTTACCTCTTACTGACGTGCTTTTTGTTGGCCTTTTGTGAGAAAAAATATTGAACAATGGAAGTAGGGCCATAAGTTACGTATGTCTCTCCCTGCAGAAAGGGAACTCACTCTATGCTAGATTCAGTTTCCCAATATAATTTTTCTCCTTCAGCTATAATAGAAACACTGAGTCCGCTTTAGTTTTAACTTCTTTAACCAATCTTTCTGCCAAGGCATAGGATGCATGGCAAACACACTGTCAAATGATGTCACTCACACCCTACAGCCAGAATAGCTATTCGTTTTGGAAACACATACACATAGGATAATACACCAGGAACCCACTACCCATCTCTAAGCCAGGCAACTCAGAAGCATGAAAAAAATAAACCTATTTTTTTCAACAGTTTGTCTGGCACATAGATCAGCTGTCCCTGAGAACCTAGCTTTTCTCTCCAGAGGAAATATATTTGTCCCAGCTCTGCTGGCAGTTTTTTCTATTCCTTTGGTACCAACTTTCTGTTCACAATTTTATTCAGATCTTAATCAGTAACATATTACTGTTGTTGGTAAACCTGCTATGACAGATAATATCTACTAGTTATAGTGAATAACAGCCTGAAGTGTTGCAGTCTTTTAGTATACTCTTACAGTCAAGTGGTTGCCCTCTTACATTCTTTCCCTTTTCCACTTGGGGTTTGCTGCTACTAGGACTGTTCATTGCTGATTCAGAAAAATGTGGACTACCGAAGTCTGAGCTAATCAAAATGGTGTTAACATGAAATGCATATTTATATGCAACATGTTTTTCATGTGTACATATCACCTAGTTAATAATTAATTGCTAATGATGATAAATTAACAATAATGATAATTTAACTCCTCACCTTAACAGGGAATGTGTACAAAAATTAACATCTTTTTTTTAGACCAGCTGATGTAACTAAATTATAGAAAATTTGAAGCATTTCTAATACATTTTTAGAATTATCAGTGTTGTTAGCACTTATGAAAGAGATTATACTGGAATTAGACCAAGAGTAAACTGTCCTGAAATACCAACCTTTCCAATTTTTCTGCCTGACTGTCTAGGCATTTCAATCTTTAGTTGGCATGCCCTGCATATTACAGATCCATACATCCTGGCGATGAGTTCTGACAACTTTGATGGAAATATGACATACATCTTAATTCACAGATCCAGTATGTCATATATCAAATCTCTCTAAAAATTGCAGTCAGCCAAACTACTGTACAATGTCCAGCTTTCTGAGTTCCAAACTTGAAGGCAGAAGTCATTGAAGGCAGAGAGTGATGGAGAAAGAAAAAAGTTTACCTAAGTGTGCACTGAGAAGAGAATGGATTGTCCAACGAGGTCTGGGAATGCACTTTTGAAAGACTTTTGAAAGACTTTTGATCTTCATTGTGGTTAAGACAACTAGATGTAAACTGCTTCTGCAAAGAATGTAGTTGAGAATTTCAGAATGAAGGGTTTCTTGGATGATGATTGTAGCCAGACGGGGTTTGCTCTCTTCTCCTAGTAATGAGAGGACACAATAAAATGAGAGCTTTCATGGAATTTAATAGAGAAAGAAGAATTGTATCAAAATACTGATTTTAAAAAGTCTGATTATATACTTAAATAAACTTATTTGAATTTTTATTTGAAAATTGCTATAATGGTTCAGTCTAAGAAAACAAAACTAGAATAAATTTTGAAAAATATAATAAAAGAGTATCCAGCCAAAAGATGAGTTCAGTATACAATTCAGTCACACAGATTAAAAATGTGATTGAAAATGTTTACTACAAGCTCTGGGAGACAAAATTAAATGAGACACAAAGATGCAACAATAACCAGAAGCAAATCAGTAGCAGGGGGCAAAGCTTAATGGGGCACATGTGCCACTCCGTGGAGAAGGAAAGCTATTGATAGTTCATGCCAAACATATAAACTAATATTTCCTATTATTTTTTATTTAATAGCTAACTGAACTCAGCTATAACAATTATTCTCAGTTGCAGAAGACCAGAAAAAAATTATAATACGTTAGAGAGGTTAGTTAGATAAATTCAATGTATTCAAGCTGATTGGCCATTTTGTTGTAGGATTTTTGAGCATCTAGCTGATGGAATTGAGAAAAGTCATGGCTAGATTAAAGAAAGACCAAAGGAGGACTGCAAAGATAGTTCAACATCTGGAGAACATGCCCTATAAGGAAAAATTGAAATTGTTAAGTTTTTTTCTTCCTCTAGAAGAGAAGGTCCAGGACAGACACAAATACAGCTTTCCAGTTCTTAAAGAGCACCTACAAAGAGGATGGAAGTTCCCTCTCCCCCAGCAGTCACAAGGAGAGGAGAAGGAGCAACAGGTAAAAGTTGTACAGGGAGAGGTTTCATTCCCATATGAAAAATAATTTTTTATGATAAGAACAATCATTTGGTGACATGGCATAGAGTCACTATCACTGAAGGCTTTTAAGATGTGATCGAACAGGGTACTAGATATTCTTATCTAGGCTTCCTTTCCCATGGAAGCTTTGACCAGATAATATTTTGAGGTTCCTTCCAGCCTGGTCTGTTCTATGATGCTATAATTCTTTGATTCTGTGGTCCTATGCATCTTAGTTTACCAGTTTACCACTTTCTTTACACACTTATGAAGGACAGGTGAATTTTCAGAGGAAAAAGTCATAAAGGAATGCCTTTAAAAAAGAGCATGTGGGATATTTAACAGGCTACTGATATTAATTTAAATAATAGATAACATTTTTTAATTAGAATAAAACTAACAAGCAAAAAAATACTCAAAGCAAAAAAACCCTCACCTTTAATTATTCCAAATGTGACAAGGAACTAAGGAAAATAAAATAAAGGGTTATTAAGAACAAGGCTGGACAAGTTGTAATTGTTTCACATAAGAGAGTAACAGCATTAGAAGGGAGGAGGATTGCATTCACTAGATTATGTTATTCAATAGAAAGAAAAATACAAGACACCATGTATAGACTCTAA
Source organism: Serilophus lunatus (assembly GCA_013399895.1). Taxonomy (NCBI): domain Eukaryota; kingdom Metazoa; phylum Chordata; class Aves; order Passeriformes; family Eurylaimidae; genus Serilophus; species Serilophus lunatus. The sequence continues at coordinate 42,931 of VXBA01001247.1, forward strand.
ACAAATGCAAAACTGAAAAATTAGCTGAGTAAAATCCAATGGCTAGAGAGCAGATCATATCAGAAAACAAGCTGACAAATGAAATGGTGTTGCTGAAGTGCTATGTTGGGCTTTGTAAACAGCAGTAGAGCATACAGGAACATACAGTAATATTTCTGCTGTGTTCAACGTTGATAAAACTTAAATAAAGTAATATAGAAAAACATGGACTTAAAAAGCAAATGGTACAAGAGATGGATAAAAATGATCAAAACATACTATCTGAAAATTATTATCCTAAAGAAGATCAAGAAAGAATATGATAAGTAAATAAAAGGCACCTATGAATGGTTTCTTTTTTTCATATTTAGATTGGAAAAGATTGGGTTAAGAACTAGCTGAGGGGCCAGGCTCAGAGAGTGGTGGTGGCATCTGCCACATCCCAGTGGCAACCAGTCACTACTGGTGTCCCCCAGGGATCAGTGCTGGACTCAATCTTGTTTAATATCTTCATTGATGATCTGGATGAGGGGATTGAGACCACCATTAGTAAGTTTGCAGACGACACCAAGTTGGGAACAAGTGTCAATCTGTCAAAGGGTAGGAGGGCTCTGCAGAGGGATCTTGACAGGCTGGATAGATGGGCAGAATCCAATGGCATGAGATTTAACAAATCTAATTGCCAGGGTCTACATTTTGGTCACAACTCCCTGCAATACTACAGGCTGGGAACAGAGTGGCTGGAGGGCAGTCAGGCGGAAAGGGACCTGGGAGTACTGTTTGACAGCCAGTTGAACATGAGCCAGCAGTGTGCCCAGGTGGCTAAGAAGGCCAATGGCATCCTGGCCTGTATCAGGAATAGTGTGGCCAGCAGGACCAGGGAAGTCATTCTTCCCCTATACTCAGCACTGGTTAGGCCTCACCTTGAGTACTATGTCCAGTTCTGGGCCCCTCAGTTCAAGAAAGATGTTGAGATGCTTGAACGTGTCCAGAGAAGGGCAACGAGGATGGTGAAGGGACTGGAGCACAAGCCATATGGGGAGCAACTGAGAGAGCTTGGGTTGTTTAGCCTGAAGAAGAGGAGGCTCAGGGGAGACCTCAATGCACTCTACAACTGCCTGAAAGGAGGTTGTAGCCAGACGGGGTTTGCTCTCTTCTCCTAGTAATGAGAGGACACAATCTCAAGCTGTGTCAGGGGAGGGTTAGACTGGATGTTAGGAAAAAAATTTCACAGAAAGAGTGATTCACCATTGGAATGGGCTTCCCAGGGAGGTGATGAAGTCACCATCCCTGGAAGAGTTTATAAGGAGACTGGATAAGGCACTTGGTGCCACGGTTTAGTTAATGAGGTGGTGTTGGTAATAGGTTGGACTTGAGGATCTCAAAGGTCTTTTACAATCTACTTAACTCTGTGATTCTTTGTGATTCTGTGATCCTCATGGGTCCCATCCAACAGAGAATATTCTGTGATTAAATAAAAATAAATACTGGAGCATTCTACCTGCCATCTTTCTCCATTGGAAGGAGCACCTTTCTCCTTGGAAAGAGAATCTCTTTCCCTTACCTCTGGAAATGACATGAGTGTGTGTCAAATAAGATTAGACCTCTTGCCATTCCACCTTCTGGCTATTGTAAAAAAATTATCCCTGTTCTGGCTGAAACTGGGACAATGATGTATCAGTTGTAGCTGCAGTGTATGTCGATTTTTTTTGCAAAGTGAACAATAAAATTCCATCAGTAAAATTTCATCTACTATCAGGTCTGAAATTGTTCTCAATCTGTGTGTGATTAAATTGCTGTTGTAGTCTGGAGATATTGTCACTGATCTCTGCCTTCAGATATTTACAAAGGATAATGTGAATAATTTGATAATAAAGTCATACACATAAGAAAAGATTTCTGCAATTTAAAAATTATTATCCAGCTCAAATATGTACCATCCAGACATAGTTTTATTAAGCTGGATTAAAAGTGATGATCACAAACATGCACATTATTTCAAAGCTTATGCCTAATATCTGGGTTTTCCTGTATGTCAACTGGATAATCAGTGCTATAACATTGTATTTGATTCTTATATTTATAAAAAATTTAAAAGACTTATTGAACAATATGAAAATGAAGTCAATCCAAAATTTAATTTCTTGATGCAACAAAAATATATTTCTCAAGTAAACATTTAAATATGTATATTCTCTTGTTATCATTTTATAAGACTCTTTTCTAGGAGGTTCCAAACTCTTTCTCCTTTAATCCAAGGAAGTGTGTGATGCACAATTCAATATTATGCTAATCCTAATATACAGGTAATGCTGACTGAGAGACTTAAAATAAGTGATTTGCTGCATGAAGCTAAACTCCTAGTGCCTCAAATGATAATGTTCTCAGTAAATTATTTCTCAGAGTGTCAAAGGTTGGAGGACAGGTATTGGAATATACTGATAATGATGAAAGTTTGATCAATAATTCATGCTTTTCTTGATATTAGGAACATTTCCAGTGGAAAGAAGTAAAAAACTAAATTTGGTTTAAGGAGATAAGTCTCAGTGCTGGTTTCTTCATTCAGAGGTTCACTCAGAGTTGGAAGAGTATTGGGATCCAGCCCTTCCTTCAGCATTTATATTTACTATGGTTAATTCACATCTAAATACTAAAACTCAAGATAATCAAAATCACTAATTTATTAAAAGATTTTCCCAATATAATTTAATCCCACTGTCTGCCTGCACTAGATAACCTTTAAGTATGTCCAAGCTATCAATAGGACCGTAATTTATTATCTAATTTCCATTATGTTTTTTTCTCCGTTTAATATACTATTTATATTGACTTCCTTTTACTTTTTTTTCATATTCTAAGTACTAAACTGTTGCTTTCCCCATGGTCTCTAAAGATTCCTTTCTTTCACTTATTCTTTTCACACTAAAATTTTCTGTAACTCCTTTTAACTAGCATCCCGAGAATTTACTAGCAAATTTACAGGCTCTTATCTGAAGCCCTCTCTTGAGCTTCAGAGAAAAAGATTTGCTCAGCAATTGCTTAAGAATAAGGTAGCAAAAATAAATTATTTTAAAAAAGGGTATGTGGTTTTACAACAGGCTCATCCAAAATAATTAGTCACTTTTAGAAATCTTGATATAAGAATCTTATCTCAGTTATCCATATGACTGGGTCTACTCCTATGTGAGAGATGCTAAGCAAGATAAACATCTTCCATTCTAAATAACTTGACTATCAGCAGAATCAGCAGCAGCCGCAAGTCTGTTCACAGAGTGTATAAAACCTTTCTTGAATGAATGTTTAGCTGCCAGGCAATGACAGTAGGTATAAAAATTCTATGTTCATTAAATAATTAATGAACATAGGGAAATTATATGTCTTTATTTCTGAATTTTCTACAATAGTTTAGGTAAAAGGCCAGATGCAGTACAAGTAATTTGAACCTGTCTTCGGAGGACTTCAAAATTTTTTGATCACAGTACTATTCGATAATTTTAGTGTGCATATCACTTCGTTCCAGACACTGCCTTTCAGAAGCCATTTAAAACTATGTAGTATTTGATAAGGAAATTTCTTCTTTTCTACCAGCTCATCAACACAGTCAGAAGAAAAACAAAACAATCCCCTGAGAACTGTTGAGGTCAATTGATGTGAGCAATAGTACCAGTTGAGTTAATAAGGCATAAAAAAATCATAGACTCTTTAATGAAATATGAGAAACTTCACCTGGAATTTTAGTAGGAAATAATTATATTGCCAAAAAATACCTTTAAATTAGAAAAAACTGTAATTTTTCAGAAAATTCAACAAGAGACTCAAGGAAAATCAGAAGGACATCATGTGATAAAGGAAAATCAGTTTTTAGTATTAGTTTTACATTAATGTTCAGTACTTATTTTTTCTTAAAGTTTCTAATGTTTTTATAAAAACATAGAAATTCCTCGCATTTACATAGCACTTTTCATTTAAAAGATTCCTTAAGCTTTTATCCAGTGCTTTCAAAAAATAACTAAACATCTATACTCTTGACTGAATGCAGATTGAAAGCTCAAAACATCTGACTCACATTAACAACAATTCATGAATAAAGAAGAAATCAGCAACATAAACAATTGCATCATACAGGGAACAAAGACCTATTTGCACAGTAAGTGGATAATAAAATTTGAAGGGTAGCAGTTCCCTGACAGCGTCTTTCAATGCAATCCACTGAAAACCTTAAGGGTTTTCTGAGCCATCCCATCAGTAATCAAAAGTCATCTCCAGAACTGCTCCTGCAAGTGCTATCAATGCTTCTGTTACAAAATAAAATGGGGTTTGGGGAAGCTGTTTTTCCTTGAGACTGAATGGCATCCACTAGAGCAGTATTGTGGCAAATGCTGCAAGAGTGTTTTGCCCTGGGTCACCACTGTGTCATGAGTGATATGTAACCCTAAGATGAGAACCTTTTTGTTCAAAAAGTCTGAAGTAAAGGATATTTTCATAGAATGGAAATAATGGTGTTCCATGATCCAGAGACAAACAATAGAGCATTTATAAAGGGTACAACGATTGCTAGGATAGCATTTAACACTGAATAGCCGAACTAAATTCTGTCCTGTCCCTATAATGTTTTGGAAATAGTCTATGATAGGTTGCTTCAAACACTGTCTTGGCATCATCACTTAAATCCTCATGTTTTTGTAAATTTTATAATGCTAGTAAATTCATAAGTGAGATTTAAGGATAAGATTCATGTTCATCCTATAATTACAGTGTCATTCAGCATGAGAGTATCACGGATATCAGACTGTGTGCACACAGTGCACTTCATTCCCTGAGTGGTGTAGGAAGTTCTTATCTTGTCTCTGAACAGACGAGACAATGAACTGATTTGGGACAAAGGGATTGCCTGGAAGAAGGTAATTACCTGAACACCCACCTGCCCTCTCAGCAAAGCATTTAAATTATTGTTGCATGTAACAGGCACTGTGTGTACATTTGATGTGTTGATTAACCTCCTAGGTGAAGAATTCATCATTCCCAGGAATTTATTGTTTCTGAAGACTCTTGCCTATGAAAACTTCCTTTGTTTCTTCTTCTTTTGATGTCTCTTTTTTTTTTTTTTTTGCCAAACTTTGACTAAAAGATTTATAAGACCTATAATATCTCATAAAGTATAGAGGCTTTTTAAAATACCCATAAACGTTATCAGTATCAACACTAGTTTATAGTACTATTGATACTAATCAACAGAAACGTTTGCATTATAATATTAATATTAATCAACACAATATTAATTAATTTAATATTAAACAACAATAATACTTATAGTACATAACAGCATAATAATTATAATTATTATTACTCAAAAATAATATTAATAAACATAAACATTATGTTCCAGAGAATGCATTTAATTTTGGACTCATGATGTTTAATTTTACAGTCCATTCTCTATTGTGGTTCTGACTAGAATTAATTAATGGTTTAGATGATATTTAAATTTGAAATATGAACTAAGAAAAATTATCTTTTACTAGCAAAAATGTGAGGATTAAGAATTAATCAAGAATAAATTTCTATGAAATGTATATGATTTTAGCTATACATTCCTTTCAGGTAATAGCTATGCTTTTTAAATAAATCCAAGGAATTCTATATGAATCTTTTTAGTAAAGTGCCTTTAAACTTAGTTGTATGGATTCCTTTATTTTGGAGGAGGTCCCTTACACTGTCTTGAACTCACTTTTGGTAACAAAATTAATTTCCCTGTACCAGATTGCAGATTATAATAGCTAAAATAAAAGAACACTACAAGAGTATTTTCCTTTTCTGGTCATTCAAAGAAAACTTTGAAGCCACAATGTATTTGATATATGCAATGCATATTAATTTTGCTGCCTTTCAGGCAAATTACATCCCAGGGTCTGATTAAGGGTTTTGGCTTCTCTGATGAAACGACTGCCTCACTGGAAGAGGGAAGTACAGTGGATCTTATTTATCTTGATGTTAGAAATGGTTTTCATTTAGAAACTTTGAAAACCCTTAAAATCAAACTATGGAGATGTGATTTTGATAATAAAACATAGAATGGTGTGTGGAAAACTGACTGTATATCTTAAATGAAAAGACTGTGATCAGCAGCAAGAAGATCAGCTGATGTCCAGTTATCACAGTCTTTGCTTAGGGTGCTGTTAAACCTCTCCAATAATGGCCAATGTGATGTGACAGAAGGCACGTTTTGAAAGCTCATAGCTGATACCAAACTGAGTAACATTTGATATGCTGGATGGTAAGGCTGTGAGCTTAACAAGTTGGAAAAGTTTCTGGCAAAATATTAATGAATTTCTGCAAAGAAAAATTATCTCATGTGACAGTACCTGCTGGGGAACAACTGGTTAGGAAGGAGTTTTGCATAAAGCAGGCCTGAGGGCCCTGGTATACAACATGTTCAGAATGAGGAGGCAGTAAACCCTTGTGGCAATGGAAGAGTACAGTAAATATAAATATTTTGCATAGATGTGTCACATAAGACAAATATATAATCAGAAATATTGATCCTCAAATATTTGTTGAGTTTTGTGCATTTAACTATGATTAAAGATACCTGGAAAATAGATTCTTTCCATGGATATGGACATTCAGGTATGTATTTTATCCTGGAACAAATGCTGAGAAAACAGTTCAGTAACTCTAGTCCTTCCAAAGCATTTAAAACGAACCAAACCAACTAAGCAACCTACCTAGTGGGAAGGGAAGGGAAGGGAAGGGAAGGGAAGGGAAGGGAA
>VXBA01001247.1:49809-73463 GCA_013399895.1 Serilophus lunatus
AGGGAAGGGAAGGGAAGGGAAGGGAAGGGAAAGATGTAGCTCTATAGCTTGTGATCCAGTAGTTCTTTCCATAATTTTCCACCCTAAATACTTCCAGGGTGGTATTTTCTGAACCTTTTCAGGGGCTACCTGTAGACCAAACTCGTTAGAAGATTGTCTGGTATGCTGCTCCACAGGTACCAAGTCACAGTCTTGTTTGTTAGTTAACAAAATAGCATCTATGTAGTGATAGCACAGAACATCGGGATATTGCTTACGTAATTAAAACAGAGCTTAAATTATTTACTAAAAAATAAAATACTACAAATCTTAATACTATAAACTTTTCTACTACTTTTTGAAAGCTTTAAATTTTTTCTATATATTTAATATTAACACTTCACTCAGGGTTGAACATCTGAGGTAATAATTAATTAAATGACAGGCTTGCAGTCTCACTTCAACACACACAGAGAACGTGGTTTCTGTAACAACCCAACTAAACAAACCAGTTATGCTCTCACTTAAGTCTCTCAAAGGTGGATATAGAATGGGCTCACACTGGTGTCCTTGAGCTGTGAAAGTCTTCATAGACGCTGAAGACTACAAAAGTCAGTATTTCTTTCTTGCAACACCTGGAAACAAATGCTTTGCCATCTACTCACTGGTTTAAAGCAGCGACAGGGATTAAAACTGCAGCTGTCACCTCTGTATCAGAACGTATTTGTTCTAGCGAGTCTTTTACCAGTCCCCAAGTAGTTAATAGACTGATAGCTGTAGCACAGTCACAGTCTTGTTCTTTGGATTTTAAAATATACATATAGATTTTCAAGACAGATTTTTCAGCCTAAGAAACTTTGGCATTCATATTTACTCAAGCTACCCCACTGGAGTTTCTCCTTACTTCTCGGTGTTTGGTTTTTTTTTGTTTTGTTTTTGACTGGTTTTGCAGCTCTTAGAACCCACTGCTTTTGAAGCTGTAGCTTGAGTCCAGCCACTGGCTCTGCTCTCTCTTTCCACGGTTCATTAAACAATCATGTTGGGGTCACCGTTCGTGGCTGTTTGGCACAGTCCCAGCAGCGACGCAGACTGACACAGGCTTCAGTTACGTTGCAAAGCAGGAACAACTTTATGCACACATTTTTATATGTTGCTAAACTGTCCACGCGATAGATCAAGTGAAATCATTGGATAAAAGGTCTTGTTCATGTGACCCTCTTCATTATGTGATTGATATCATTAGAAACAACAGAATATCATTTATCACTTATAGATGTCAAAAAACGAAGGAAGGCCTCGTTTCAGTGTTTCTTGAAGCATGAGGCTTAGGGCCTAAACATCTTCACTGGCACGAAACCTACAGACTTTAAATGACCTGCAGAAACTTTTGAGCTCTACTAACTAGATAAGGCCTTATTTAGGACTAACCAATGAAGAACTGGAACATCTGTTTAACATGCTGAGAGGGGACAAGAATCCCTCTGTGCCTTGGACACTTACACAGGAAGCAAAACAAGCAATTTGATTTGTGGAAACTGCTATTCAGTCTTAGAAAGTTAACTGACGTGTGAAAAAAAAGCCTTTGTTGTTATTTGTCTTTTTACAAGATTCATAAGCACTTGGACTAATAAGACAATAGGACATTTCACTGTCTGACCCTTTAGTCTTACGTGAGTGGGTTTTTCTACCTTTCCAAAACAAAAAATCTATTGTAACACAGGTAGAAATGATTGCAGAAGTTGTTGCTCGGAAAAGAGAATTGTACCGCTAGCTGGAGAAGAGCCAAAAACTATTTATATTCCTCTCACAAGTGATTATTTAGAATAGTGCCACGCAAATAGCTTGCCTTCTCAAATTGCTTTAGAAAGCTCTGTAAACAACATATCAGAGCATTTTCCATCTCATAAATTGATACAGCTACACACGGAATTAAGCCTTATTAAAGCTCCACTTTGCCAACAGAAACTAGTTCCTGGACCAACAGTTTTCACCAATTAGTCTGGTAAAACCAGTAAAGCTGTACTGGTCTGGCATGAAAATGACAATCAGAAACACAAATTTTTTCACACAGAAGGCTCTCCCCAGATAGTTGAACTTTATGCTGTTGTACAAGCTTTTTCTGAATGGCATGATCAGTCTTTTAATCTTGCTTTTGATTCACAGTATGTTTGTAATGTAATTCATCGCTTAGAGAAAAGCTGGCTGAAAGATGTTAATAACGAGTACATCTTTTCTCTTTCTAAACAGCTATAGTTATTGTTAAACCAAAGACGAGACTCCTATTATGTCATGCATATTAGGAGTCACACAGATCTCCCAGGGCTTTTTGCAAAAGGGAATGCTTGTGCTGATCATCTTGCTGCACCAGCACTACAACAACCTCTACCTGACATGTTTCAGCAAGCTCGCATATCCCATGAGTTTTACCATCAAGGTGCTGCAGCATTGTGTAAGCAATTCGCCCTTTCATGGTGTGATGCCAAAGAGATTATCCTTTCTTGCCCAGATTGTCAATATTTTGCTCCTTCACCAGCAACAAGCACTAACCCAAGAGGGTTGCATGCTTTGCAAATCTAGCAATCAGATGTCACTTACATTTCAGAATTTGGTAAATTGAAATATGTGCATGTATCTATTGACACCTTCTCTGGAGTTCTATGAGATTGACGAAGTTAAAAGCAGTAGTATGAACAGTCTGGGTTTGAAAATGGACTATTAAAGGTAATGGAGTGGGAAAAATTATCTAAAAGTTTTTGAGTAGAGTTTGATAAATGTGGTATTATTGAGTTATAATATAGTTTCTTTCAAAAACAATTTTGTGGTTTTGAAAAGCCATTAAGATTTCATCGGCTATCCAGTCACATTTCTGAGTACAGCTACAGAAAGTGTTTTGAAAACCCATATCCTGAGTTAAGGGCAAAATATGATTTTAAAAATTAGAGATACAGGATATATAAAGAAATAAGAATTTTATTACCAAAATATAATCTGTATATACAAGGTAGTAAAAATAAAGAAATTAAATTAAAAATAAAATACCAAGGGAACCAACAAAAACAAATAATCACCCCACAGTCAAGAAGAGAACTAAAACACCGCCCACCAGGCCAGAGGCAGGGTGGCAGCAGTGGCTGGAGGAGCCAACAATCACATGATGGAAACAAAATGGTGGGCGCAGCAGCTCTAAGCAGCAAAATGGGTTGCTGCTCCCACTGAAATCGGCGACAAAAAGAGGAAGAGGCTGACAGTTCTGGTGCTTTTATAGAGCTTTAAGGGCGTCCCATAATTCTCTTTTAGCACCTGCATATTCCCTCTTGGCCTGACCCAGGGGGTGTGGCCATGCCTCACAAGACCCCCACATTGGCTGCTCTTGAGCCCATCCTGCCTTCCCGCTGCCCCACTCCGCCTCCACCTGAAAACCTGCGAAAATTCTCTGTTCACACTATGGAACCAGCAATGGCAGCTTCCCCACCTCCCTCCCCATGCTGTTCCTGCTCTGGCATTTGGGACCTGCAGCCCCACCACCAGACACAAGGTGCCGCCAGGGCAGAGCCCACATGGAGCTGCTGCAGCTGCCTCAGCCTCTGTGGCATAGGAGAGATGTGATGCACTGCCTGGGTGTCCCTTGCCACTACCTGTCCTGCGATGCCCGGTGGCGATGGCGACCTGGCCTTGGCAGGAGTGAACCGAGGTGGCCAGGCCGCGCTGGGAAGGAGAATGAGCCATCTGGCTAAAGCCACACAGAACGCCACTGGCTCCCACTATGCGGCCGCTCAGCCCAGCCGCCACTGCACAGGGCACCAGTGGCAGCAACACCGCCGGGGCTGCTCGCTCACAGTTCCCAGCACCAGCACGCTCTGCAGGCCACGAGTGGGACCTGCTGTGCCATGCTGCTCTCTGCTCCTGTTGTGATGAGCCGCACCAGCCCCAATCACAGGGGCCTGAGTCCCTCGGTATTCAACCCTACTCCAAGGAGCCCTGGGCCCAGCAGGCCAGGGCAACAAAAGCACCTCTCCTCCTTCCCTGCTCCACACCCACTCCATGGAAAGAAGAAACACAAGAGGGGCCAGGGAAAGAAAGGGGGAGGGGAAGGGGGGAAAAGGGGAAAATAGGAGAGGAGAGGGGGAGGGGAGGAGGAGGAGAGGGGATTTTCATTTTAAAAGGAAACAGTTTTGGAAACATGTGCTAAACCATCAGAATATGGGTAGCAATTACCAGCTCCCTTTTAAACAGTATAGAGTATCAGTGTTCTCATTTGAATATATAGAGCTGTCAGGGGATACTTAGAGGAAATTTGAAAAACCTCAAGCAAATCAAAACACACACACAGAAAAAGCAAATCCAAATTATGTCTTGTGATTTAGAAACTAGAAGGTTATAACAACTAGGATTGTGGGTGTTCACTTGATTGTGGAAAAGCATTAAGCAGCAGATAGAATATTCTTTGTTTCCTATTATTTTATAGATTTTGAAAGGTGGTCATTCTTTGGGCCACATCAAACATCACTAAACACATGAAATACCATAGCAACTAACAAATAATATGTTAAATTAATTTTTTAATTGGAATACACTTGAAAGTAAGATTTTTAAAGCGCTAACTAGAATGGTAGTAAACCAAAGTTTCTCCTAGGTCCTTCTGCACTAAATGGGATCTGTGGTGTTTAATGAAAATGAAAACATTTTGTTCTTTTTTTTTTTTAAACTCCTTATCTTTAGCCTGGTCCTGAAGGAAATAAATACAAAAATATAACTTGGAGCATATTTCTACACATGAAAAAAAGAAACATAAAAGCAAGGCTGAATATTGTCTTGGTTAAAGACAGTGTATGCCAGGAGGTGGAAATAGAAACCGAAATAGAAACTCCTCCCTCGAAATTACCGTGAATTTCAAAATGTGAGACTTTCAAGAAAAGCATAGGAAAAAACCCCAGCTTTCATTAAAAGCAGAGTGCAAAACAGAGGAAACAAGAAAAAGAACTGTGAAACAGAATGTTACCCAAAACAAACCTCTCCCTCTGTGATTACACCAAGGAGAATCTTGAAAGACTTCTCTGTTTGGAAACAAAGGGATTTCCACATGCTGAGAAGACGGCCATGTGTTCTCTGATGTGATGGTCACATGATCAGCACAGTGCTGAGAAGTCCGAGAGTTTCCTGCGTTCCTTTTGGCGCAGCTACCGAAGTGGCAGTGGAAATGAGAATGACGACGCTGGCAGCAGCAGGGAGCAGTACCAAGCAAGCATGTGGTGGCAGTGGCTCTGGTGAAGCCAGAGCTTCCCCGTGAGTGGCACAGCACCAGGGGGTCAGCAGCTTGAGCTGGCAGTCAGAACAATGTTATTTCCAGCAGAGTCAGGGCTTTCCCACAGGCAGCATCGGCTGCGACAGCACTGCAGGCAGCATGGGGCAGGGGCAGTCCTGAGTCCCCATACAAGGAGTGAGAAAGGCAGCGGAAGCTGTGGTCCCAGGACAAAAGGGGGCAAAAGCGAAACTCCTGACTTCTTTTGTTCGTCTCAGTTCTCACAAAACCTTCGTTTTAAGGGAATTTTGTTTTCGACAGCCATGCCGCATGGTGCTGGACCACTTCCATTGTGTACCAAATCTGGTGCTGCTGCTGGGTGTCATGCACCACTGTCTCCGTGCACCCCCTCTTCTCCCGAAACCTCATGGTAGAATGGAAAAAATTCAGCAAGAGCTAAACCACAACAAATATATATTCAAACCACATTCTAAACAGAAAGTGATGATAATTTTTATTTTCCTTATTGGAAAAAAAAAAAATGAAGCTTTTTCGTTTAATGCTTAGGAATTACTAGTAAATAATATTGTCTACTTTTTTGTTGTTGTTAAGTGCTAATATGGCTCATATTAACCTGAGACATAATTAAAGAGAGTAGCTTAAAAGTTGACACCACTGATCTTTTAAGAAACACATTAGCAATATTACTCCGTATTTGCAATTAGCACAATTGCCATTGTATGTTGTCACAGCACTTTAAATATATTTCTTTCCATTTTCCAGAAATACTTAGGAAGAACTTTTTGTGTGTTTTCACATAATATATTTTCCTTTTTACCTTTGTCAACAGATGCTATTCTTGTAAGACTAAGCCTAAGAATCCATCTACAAGGTTTTAGTACAGCTCCAGCTATGCTGAGAAAAAGCTCGTTTGCCTGATAAAACCGCAACTACTGACCTATAAAATTTCTGACCAGCATATCAACAGCATCAATGTACAAGTCACTAAATTAATCTAAAGAATGCAGTACTAATTATAGTTTGCTACTTTAGACATAAATAATAAATAAAATACATCCTCGTAATTTTCAGCTAATAATATCACACATGTAATCTTAAAACAACTTATTTATCTGCTACTGAGTATAATTTCCTTAATAAGGCATCTGAAATGTGATACCTTTTTATGTGCACTAGGAAAACTTATTTACAATACTAAAGAAATAAATAAATTATTAGACTTAAGATGATGTTTAAGGCTTGCTAGTTTTTATTCATTATCCCTTCCCTCCTCATAAAAAAAGAGAAAGACTGCCAAAAGTACTTGTCTAACATTGAGTATAATTATCTCCCCTCATGGACTTTAAAAAGGATCTAATATATCTATATTGATATTTTCCATTATCATTCTTCTTGTACATTGCTACTATTGATCCCTGTAATATATCATTCTTGCAACTAGCATTCTCCAGTAGTTCTGTTTGAAAATCTTGCCTTCCTATTTAATGATGTTTAGTTTTATATCACCAGCTATTAAACAAAGCATTCACTTGACATAGTCAAATGTATCTTAGTAGTTCACGGTTTGATCAGCATTTTGAAAAGTAAAATGAAAATTAACGTCTGGAATTTCTCTTTTATTCTAGAGAAAACTAATGAATCAAAGATGATATTCTGGGAAAGTATCTTAGAAAATCGTAAAATGCTAGCTACTCCAGGACTTGGTTTTCAAAATATCGAGCAGAAGATGATGGTCTCCTAGTTGTCCTTGTCTGTTGCAGTACTATCAATGTAGTAGTCAAAGCCCTGAAAAGTTCTTAAGGCTTAAAAAAGCAACAGAAGAAAAAACTCATCTTCAAAACAAGGACCTTTTTACCAATAAAGTAATATGACAAATATGCTATGCATTGAAAGACTGATAGTTTTGTAGACTGAATTTATATAAAAATGTAAAACTACTTAATTAAAAAAAAAATTTAAAAGGCCAAATTCAATCTATGGCCTATGTGATGCTACAGGGTACTGACACCATTCTGTAGATCCTGAATGTCTCAAATTCAAGTGAAATAGCTTGCATGGTAATGAGGCTTGGCACAAACAACTAAAGATGTAGTTATTACCTCCTACAGAATAAAGTCTTTCTATGTATTAACTGTGTGTTGAGAGTTTTCACAGAAGCTCTCAAGAATTCAGGGTTTAGATCCTTTCCCTGAAGTATGATTCATCAACAACATCAAAAACCTTTCCCTTGCATACCACTATCTAGGGCTCTGGAAGGTTTCCCCTTTACCCCTCTACGCCAGAAAGAAAGTATACAGCATAGCACACAAAATTGCAAAATTGCGTCTTCTTTCCACAACTTAATTCCTGCTTATGTCTAAACTGTAAACAGTAATCACCTCCTTCCTTCCTAGTTTCAGGTGAAAAACTAGATGATTTTCAAAGACCAAATATCATTACAGCAAAGCTATTTCTACAATATATAGCAAGAATCTGTCCCAATGTAGTACCTCCTCCACATTTCTTTTTTTCTTCTCTTTTCAGGAAATTATTTTGTTCTATTTTTTAGGTTACTAAAACAAATTCTAGGTTTACTGCAAAGGATACATTTGGTTTAATATTTATGAAAATGAACGAGACTGAAACTGTCTTTGGGAAGAAAATAAAGGAAACTTAGAATTAAAATTGATAATCATAATTAAAATAACATATTTAAATCATGATTAAAATAGTATATTTTAATGACTCTTCATAGAAGAAAACTAAATTCTAGACTGGAACAGGACAGTTTTGTTCTACACAGAAGTTTCACACTTAGCTAAGCTCAAGATAAAATTATTAGAGCTAGGAAACTCATCATTAAATAACTGTGAGTCTCAAACACCACCACTCAGAATTATGGTAACTAAAGCAACAAAAATAAGTAAATATTCTGGCGGGAAATGGAAGAAAGAAGATAGTAGTTTATGCTGTCTTAACTAACATTTTCTTTCGGCCTACAGCAAAAGAAGCTACCTTCAGATTTTATACACAGATATGGAATTTGAAGTGCAAAGATTGATTGCATTGAAATCATAGCAGAGACAAATTTCTCTATCTTTTTCAGGTGCTTCGAACATAGTATGTTGGTTCAAACACATCCACTTAAGGATTACAGACCTGGATGTGTGTAACTGTTCCAGATGACCCTAGCTTGGCAGGGGAGTTGGACCAGATGATCTCTAGAGGTCTCTCTGATGACTCACCTTTAAGGGAATGGAAGCACTTCCCTTCCAACCCTAACTATTCTGTCATTCTGTGATTCTATGAGCTTCATGACACTTTTCCTTTGTGTGTTGATTTTTATCTTTGAAATGCAGAATACCTTTGAATGCCCAGCCCTAACTCATTCCTATATTCAGATATTTAGTGGAAAAATTAAGCACAGAAAGTAGTTATGGGAAAATTTTGTCAAAAGCTCTGGAGGGTACATCTGTTTTTTTGCAGTGCTTTAGCTTTTCACAGGAAAGAACCAGAGGCACTCTAAACAACTTTACATACTTATAACACATTTATAGCAGGAAGCCAGAAACTAATTATAATTCAGGTAACAACTAGCTGGCCTAAGTGTAACATGAGCAGCAAAGCCACTGGCAAGTTCTGTAACTATCCAAAATTAAAACACAAAGAGTGAAAAAAATAGTCTCTTTTGTTGCCTTCCACTTTGGGGAGGATACAAAGTCATTCTGAAAGTTGAGTCCAGTGTAGAATGATTATATATAAAGACAGGCGGACCCTATAGAACCTTCCAGTACCTAAAGGGAGGCTAGAAGCAAGCTGGAGAAACATTGTTTACAAGTGCAACAAGTAAACAAGTTGTAAGGCAATGGGTAATGGCTCTAAACTGGAAGATTTTAGGTTTAGATTATATAGATTACATTTCTATAGATTTCTGTAGCTTATATAGAAAGAAATTCTTTGCTGTGAGGGTGATGAGACACTGGAACAGGTTGCCCAGAAGAGCTGTGCATGCCTCATGCCTGGAATTGTTCAAGGGCA
Organism: Serilophus lunatus; assembly: GCA_013399895.1. Classification (NCBI taxonomy): domain Eukaryota; kingdom Metazoa; phylum Chordata; class Aves; order Passeriformes; family Eurylaimidae; genus Serilophus; species Serilophus lunatus. The sequence continues at coordinate 59,066 of VXBA01001247.1, forward strand.
GGTTAGATGGGGCTCTGAGAAACCTGATCTAGTGAAAGGTATCCCTGCCCATGCCAGGGGGGGTGGAACTAGGTGGTCTTCAAGGCACTTTCCAACTCAAACCATTTTGAGGTACCTTGCCAGCCACGGCAAGTGTCTTATTCCCTTGAATTGACAGTACTGGTCACAGCTGGACCAGAAGTCTTGACTGATGTGAGTTTGCCCTGTATAGTGAGTATCACAATGTTTGTGTCTGTGTGACATGCTTGCGTGTGTTTTTTTGGACAGAAATCAAAACCCACCTAGTATATCTAATTCAGAAAGCAAATTTTGCGGGTTCTTTTGTTAATGATTACCGTGCTTCTGTTTCTGAGGTTTCTTCACTCCTAAACTTTCTCATGGGAAACATAAACTATGAGTTATTTGCACTGTTCAAACTAAAAAAAGTTTCTGAAGAAATCCCAGAAGTGAGTTTCTATGTGCACACATTTTAGTACCCCTTGAAGGCACAAGAAAATGCACGTAGCTTTCTTTATTGAAACTATACCCCTCGCTACCTAGTTCAGGCCTGTGATAACAATTAAAAGCGCATATGTTATTTTAAACATATAATACTTAGTTTACCATTGTTATCTAAACACATTTAAGAAATTTATGAGTGTATAATGTGTGTCATGAGCTGAATTAGAATTTATTGTCTGTGCCAAATGTAGGGTAGCCAGGACACAGCAGGATTCTTCAAGAACACAGGAAAAAGAATTAAACAAAATGCTTGAGACACAATCATATGCTAAAATCTCCTCATCCAGTGGCAATAAAAGAGAGAAATTGTTTTGCATTTTAAAGGTCAGCCTGTCTGTCGGGGAAATAAAAACATTACTTTGCATTGGCATGTGATTTTTTAAATTATTAAAGACTTGGTTAAATTTGGAGAATTTATGTTTACTTGAAATTAAAACAATCAGTGTGTCTATAAATAGTTTTTGCATTTACACATTGCAATGTGACTCTTCCAAGGATTCTCTAGCACTTGAATGATTAATGTGTCTTTTACATATTAAAAATGTAGTTATACTTTGAGTAAATTATGATCTCGCATTCAAGTGCAAATGTGCCAAGAAAATTTTTTATAGTTTCATCTTCAGTTGCAAGTTATTTATTCTGAGTATACAGCTAACAAGGTTCAAATATCTCTTCAGAATTTATATAGATATTTGTTCTGAACTAACGAAGTTGTTTGTGTCCTAAACCAAACAAGCTTTCTGCAGTGTTATATATTTGCTACCATGATTATTTTCACACATTATTCATTTGAATTTTAAAGTTCTCATTACCTTCCAAATGATAAATCACATTTTGTTCTTGGCCTTTCAAACAGATCTGCATTGGCATATATTGTTTCTCTTATTCTCTTTATTTAGATTTGATTAAGGACAGTTTTGCATGAATGAGTTCGTAGAGAAAATGAGTACTCTTGTGAATTTATCACTTTGGGGTATTGATCTTTAGGGTATTATATTAGAACTGATGAAACAAAATACAGAATTATGATTTATTATTTTTACATTTCACTAGAAATCACATCAAAATCAAGTCTATATTGAGGGTTTCTTGGAAATATAGACAAACACCTTAACAGCAGCAGTAAATAAGTGAAAAGAAAAACAAACCAAAACCAAAAAGTCCACTAAAACCCAAACAAAATGCAAACCAAAACATAACAAACAAAACCTCAAACAAACAAAAACACAAGCCAAAATGTAGTAACATCAGAAAACCTGAAAGTTTTTTCTGTTTTACAGATTGTTACCTATTCCATCTCTGAAATCTGTGATCTGGAATCAAAAAATGGTTGGCTCCCAAATCATTGATTTGGAAAAATAGGTGATTAGATATGATTAGATAAAATTTTATAGTAATAAAAAAAAATCTTTCAGTTCCTATTGAGTGAATTTCAAACAAAGGGATGTCATACATTTTCATACGCCTGGATTTCTTCCCTTTTTCTTTTCTCTCACACAAATCACAGGCAACTCTTCCATGCTACAAGTTATGTGAAGATGCAGATTTTCTGAAACTCCTTTAAAAGAGAATTAGCCTGTATCTGAGAAGCAAATATATATGTATATATATATATGGAGATATATATATATATATATATATATATAATTATAAGGGAATTATCTTGACATAGGAACCATGTAAACAACAAGAGTGAAAAAGAACTGAAATACCTCCAGCTCTCATAGTGGGTCCTCAATCTCTTATTGTGGAATTGCGTCTATAATTCCTCAAACTGACAACAGAAAGAATTTTACAGAAACTACTTAACCTACCAACTCCACCACTTTGATTTCAAAAAGGAGATGTGAAGCTTTGATATACAAGAGTTACTTTTCACAGAGTAAGAAAGGATAGGTTTTTTTGCCTAAAGAAGAGAGATACAGAGCACCCGTGGCTTCAAAGCATACCTCAATAGATTAGCGTATTGCATAATGGTATCTCTGCATGAAGGCTTTGGAAAGGGAGAAAACACAGTCTTCTTTCAAGATCTGCAGACATCAACTGGAGAAGGACAGTTTGGATAAGTAAGAAAACAGAAGACCTCAAATCCATTGTTCTGGGAGAGATAGCCACTGTTCCTAACTTACCAGATATACAGAGACACCAAAAGGCAACTTAAATTTAGACAGTCCAGAAACTTACTTTGTTTCTTTGTGAGATCTTGCTTTTGCAAAAGAAGTTTGAAGTGAGATTTGTTGGTAGCCCATTCCTTGTCAGTTAAAAAATTAATTCTGGGATGAGCTAAGATACGGTAAATATGTAAACATTTGTGCTTTCTACAAAATTATGCAGCGTTATAACTCTGGATACACTAGGAATCAATCTAAGTGGCTGATATTGTTTTATCATTTCTGTTTCTCTCCATCAGCTATTTCAGTCCTTACACCTACTTTATCAGATCTTTAGAGCCAAGTTTCCAAATTTCATGGCAATTTCATTGAATAATTTCCAAAGAGTTGTAATGCAAAGTGTTGCAGTTATAACTTATGTTTAATGTTAAATAAACGTTTTATACTTAGCGCTTTTCATATGCATGTTTTTATGGACTTTTAGAAATAAAATAGCATCTTTCATAGTCTTTATAATGCATATCTATGACTTTATCACAGTAGGTTAGTCAGCCTAAAGTATCTTTATAGTCCATGGAGGACACAAACAATTCTTTTAAAAATGGTGACTAAATTATGTCATATAAGTGTACTCTGGAAGTGTATATGGTTTTCTCTATTGATTCTGAAGGATTCTATGAAGAATAACTTAGATTTAGTCACTGTTGAGATCTGAGGGTAGGTAGAATGAAGCTTACATACATGATGCAGATTGTGATATTGAATTTCTCTTATGCTGCCATTAGCCTTTTTGTAGAACACTGATAAAACTTATTTATTAAAGGGAACATGATTTTTTGATAGTCAATGATGACTGTTTTGAAGGCTAATTTCATAATTAATTTAGTTATTTTCCACGTTTTTTCTTAGTAGTGTCTTAATAACTTCCCTACTTCTCTGCAAAATAAATGAGCATCTGAAGAAAGCCAATTTTTTTTTTTTTACTTAATTGCCCTAATGCAATAGGTTGGGAACATTCTGCAAGTAACTCTCTACTTTGGGCGTCTCTCATATTGGCATAAATCAGGTTAACGTTGATATTATCTCAGCACAGAGTCAATTTAGGCTGAATCAGTTCCTTCTGTGTTCAAGACACATATATTCAGATGCTTCAGTGCTATGAGATAATGGGAGATAAAACAGAAACAAGATTCTACAATATGAATTATGCTCAGTTTTTGTCCTTTGTGTTACAAAAATATTATCAAGTAGCAAAGAACATTAATATCAAATCGTCATACATGTTCTGTTATAAGCAAAAAAATGTACTGCACCAGTGATTATAATACTGAAGAAAAGTCCTTGAAAATCATAAATAATAATCTTGCATCCCTAATGTAATATTTAGAAATGTTACCTTCAATGTATACTAGAGATGTTTATAGAAATATTTTATTTGAGGCTTCAGAGGGACAAGACTGCAAAAGACAAAAGGAAAATGTATTTCATAACCACTGCAAGAACACTTTAAAAATATTCAATAAATGACTGAACACTCCAATATTGAAAAATATTTGTATATATGAAAATATATGTACATGTACTTCACTGTATTAGCATTTACCACTTGAAGTAGGAGTTTTAATAAGTGTAGAATGCAAAAGTATAAAGCAGAAAGATATGTCATAAAAATTATTTGTTCAGCCCATGGGTGATGCACTAGTAATCAAAATTGCTGTGGGACAAGTGAAATCTCATAAGTAAAATACTAAAAGAGGAACTGGTTTAATTTGTTTTAGCTGTTTTGACTTCAAAGATTGAATTAATAAAATATTTACTGATGGACACAGATCAGTAAAGGAAAGTTTCAAAGATGTGATTTCTATGACTGACGTAAATATGGTCAGCATAAATACTTTGTTATTCCAAACACTAGTCAGAAAAAAACCTGTACAAATTATTTTGAATACGGCAGAAGAGTAGGATTTAATACAATTGCATTTGTACTGCATGCCTTTTCTCTATTGGTTTTAAGAAAAACTGCTACGGAAATATTTTTATTAACAATTACAGCACAGAAGAGGGTAAGAAACTTCACAGGACTTTGCAGCAAGACAATGGCAAACAAGGATATTAATTCAGATTTTCTGAATTCCAGACTAATGATTCTACTATTAAAATGACAGACTTGTACTGCAACTAGAGCACACATAATTAGAGAACATTGTCCATTTGTAAGACATCTTCCTGTAAAAAGATTTCTTTAAGCTAGAATGAATAAACCTATGTGATATTTCATAGACTGAGGAATTTCTTCTCCCTCTGTCTTTAATATCAAGACCAGTTGTCCTAAGAATATTCAGCCCAGAGAGCTGGAATTCAAGAACAGGAAGTGAAGCCCTCATGATCCCGGAGGAGATGGTGAGTGACATCCTAGGCCAATTAGACACCCAAAAGTCTATGGGTCTTGATGGCAGTAATGAAGAAATGGACAAGAGAACCTGCCACACCACATTCAATTATCTCTACAAGCAATCCTGGTTAACTGGAGAAGTTCCAGCTGACTGGAAATTAGCAAACGTAATGCCCATCTACAAGAAGGGTCAGAAGGATGATCCAGAGGACTTTAGACCTGTCAGTCTAACCTTGTTGTGAGGCAAGGTTATGGAACATAACCTTGAGAGATCATCATCAGAGCAATTACACAGTACATGCAAGACAACCAAGGGATCAAGCCCATCCAACGCAGATCTACAAAAGACAGGTCCTACTTGACCAACCTGATCTCCTTCTATGACAAACTGACTTGCTTAAGACACGAGGGAAAGGCTATGGATGTGGTCAATCTAGAATTTAGTAAAGAATTTGACATCATCTTTCACAGTGTCTTCCTAGAAAACTGATTGCTCATGGCCTGGATGGGTGGACTCTTCAATGGTTAAAAAACTGTCTGGAAGGTCAGGCGCAAAGAGTTGTGATGAATGGTGCCACATCCAGCTGGTGACTTATCACTAGTGGTGTTCCCCGGGGCTCAGCTTTCTGGCCAGTCCTGTTTAATATCTTTCCTGATGGATGTGGGGATCAAATGTACCCTCAGTAATTTTGCAGATGACACTAAGTTGGGTGAGAGTGTTGATTTGTTCGAGGTTAAGAGGGCTCTACAGAGGGACTTGGACAGAATTAATGGTCTAAAGACAACTGCATAAATGAAATGCTGGGTCCTGTGCTTGGGTTACAACAACCCCATGCAGCGCTACAGGCTTGGGAGGAGAGGCTTGAAAGCTGTTCAGCAGAAAGGGACTTGGGTGTGCTGTTAGACAGCTGGCTCAATATATGCCCAGGTGGCCAAGAAGATCAGTGATATCTTGGCCTGTATAAAGAATAGCGCAGTCAGCAAGACTAGGGAAAGGATGGTCACCTGGTATGTGACATTACTGAGGCCACAACTCAAGGCCTGTGATCAGTTCTGGGGCGCTCACTTTAAAAAAGACATTGAATTGCTGGAACACTTCCAAAGAAGGGCAACAAGAGCAACTTGTGAAGGATCGAGAAAACAGAACTCATGAGGAATGGCTGCTGGAAATGGGTTTGTTTAGTCTTGAGAACAGAAGTTCAGGGAGACCTCATTGCTGTCTATAACTACCTGAAAGGAGGTTGTAGTGAGGTGGAGACTGGTCTCTTCCTCTTTGCCTACAGCAAGAGGACCAGAGGAAATGGCCTTAAGCTGAGATAGGGGAGATTCAGATCAGATATTACAAAAATTTGTTTCACTGTTAGAGTGGTCAGACATTGGAATAGGTTGCCCAGAGTGATGGTGGATTCACCACCCCTAGCAGTGTTTAAGAGGTGGTTTAGAGGTTACAGTGGCAGTGATGGGTTGGTGGTTGAACTGGATGATCTTGACAGTCTTTTCCAATCCTGTTGATTCTATGATTCTATATCTGCAGATTAGTGTAAGATCTTAAGTGTAATTTAGACAAGCTTTTTTTGTTTGTTTGTTTTCCAGACAAATATACACAATTTTTTATTTTTTTTAACTACATTGTGATTTTACCTCTTCTGCCTTCTTATTCCTGCATATTTTTGATATCCCTATAAAGAATAACATTAAGGACAGGGTCCTGTATTTGAAAGCCTTTTGCTGTGCAACTGATTGAAAACCATGAAGTTTCCTGTATGACAGTGAGACATACAAAAGGAGCTACAGGGAAGAGTTTTAAACATAAGGCAAACTCGAGTTTTGCTACTGAAACAAGTGTCAGTTACCATAGAGATGTTGGTACATGTATTTGTAGACTTCATTGCTGCTCTCTTCTTTTTCCCACTTTCTCTTTGTCAGGTTGTACTGATCCTTCTATAACAGATTTGGGATTTGGACTTTTTTTTTTTTTTTGAAAGATAATTTAGTCATTTATTTGCCATATTTTTTTTTAGAATCGTCTTAGTAATTTTTCTGCTTCTCTGCCAGATAAATGAACACTTGAAGAAAGACTATCTCTTTTCACCTAATACAACAGGTTAGGAAAATTCTGCAAGTAACTATATACTAGTGAAAAACAAAAAGGATGAGCAAGGAGTAGAGATTTGTTTGCAGAGATGGTTTGTGTTTCTTATCTGAAAAATATTCTTTGACTACCTTTGTATTATTAGCCACAAAAATACCATCTTATACATTTCAAACATTTAAAACATTCCTCTATCCTTCAGTGACTGTAACAGTTAAAAAAGATATTTCTTATATGTAGCTGGAAGGAGCAGGGAAAATAGATGAGGATATAAGTCATGGGAAAAAAGCCCACAATAAAATGTCATTCCTTCCAATTTCATCAGCAGTTGCAGAATATTCTTAATTCTTGCATCATTGCATTTATTTAAAGTCATGCCATTATTTTGGCAAGGTGTTTGTTGGTGGTTTTGTTACCTATGGTCTGAAGCTCACTGGCAGTTAATCCTGTAAATACTTTTAAGCTTGCTGTTGTGCCATGATTTGCCCCAAGATACAGAGAGATTTGTTTACATGAAAAAGTCACTTATATTGGTGAGAAGAGTTTAAAAAAGTTCCCTAAAATGCAAAAGGAATCAGGATGTTTTCCTCGGGAGGGTTTTTAGAGAGCACATAAAAATTAGCTATCCCCACATGTGGAATGCCACTAGGACAAAGCACTGTGCCAAAGACTTTTATTTGCCCAATTCAGACTGATCTGGGATGAGAAGGTCTGTCCCAGATCAGTCAGGAAAGATACTGAAACAGGAATATACAATTCTGGATCAGGAAGAGTGTCCCCCCCGCCTGAAGCTAAACATCAGACCACTTACAGTTTCCAAATCCAACAGCTGTTCATTCGAAATTTTTCGCACAATACCATTTTTCTGAGAATACTGTTTCCAGGAAGGGAAAATAATCAATATATTTCAAAATCTGAAAACCTGAATGGCATTGATTCTCCAGTCAGTTCTGGCTGCAACAGACATTCAGGAGCAGAAGGTTTGGTTAACTTATAATTATTGTCACACCAAATACAAGGCTTAAAAAATCATAAACCAAGTCCATAGTACTTGTTGAATGCTTACATGGCATCAGGTTTTAATAGCTTATGTCCAGAGTTATAAGTATTCTGTGTTCTGGTTATTTTGTACATTTCATTATGGTTTTGAATCATTTTTACTAGAAACTGCTGGAAAGATTTAAATCTTTAAGGGGAGATTTCTTAGAGAGAAGATGACATTATAATTTGTGCCTTACAGACTAACAGACATTTTGGTAAAATTTTAAGTTCCATTAAGGCAAAATACTTAAATAAAACCTTCTTTTTCGGTATCATACTCACCTGTGAGTATCAGATATAGGCTTTTTATCCTGGTCCTTTTCCGTGTACTTTATAACTTGGTGGTGGTAAGGCACAGGCAGGCTGTGTGGTCCATCCTGGGAGCTGCAGAAAAATATCTTCAAAACTGGGAATGTCCAAAAGTAAATTGTTAGTTCCTATGAACGGTGGATCGAAAAATTGCCACAAAACTTTACTACATCTTGCATCTGATTTCGATTGACAGAAGTAGAAGTTCATGACACTGTTGTTTTCCATACATGTTTAACTCTAAACATGTAAGATTGTATTTGATTCGAGAGTCTAAGAGAAGGCATTTATAAGAGGTCTTAAAACGTCTCACCCCTTTGGTTGTGCCAATAAACATAATGCATTATATAAGTTAATTTGCGCATATATAACCTCATAATTTGTTTTGGAGAAACTTAATAATCTTGGCTGCACAAATATAAATAAAATCAATGAAAATATAGCTAAAACCCCTGCATTTTAGAGACTGGTTATGAAAATGCCATCTTTTATTTTTTAATTGCTTATGTCTTAGCATGTATTCATGGCAACATGATGTAATGACTAACGTATAAACTGATTTCAACATACTGATGAGTTTTTTAAGTTACCTATATCAGGATTTACAAAATAATGTGAAATATATTTTGCAAAGGTTTATCAAATTAGAAGCCCACTTCACATTTTGAGTTATCATGCAATTTTTATTTCATTACTAAGAATACAAAGATGCATCCTTCAGTTAGAGTTAATTAAAAAAAAAAAAAGAAAAATAAGGAGTATAAAGAGATAATTAATTTCACAGATAGTGGAAGGCAGTACTGTTTGGATCATTTACTATAACTGATAAAACTACAATAATTCTATGAAGTGTTCTTCCCAGCTGACAGGCATGTAAATTAAAACTAACACATGGTACATAATTATGGTTGTAAACCAACTGAAAAAGAGACTGTGGTCTGATTCATGACTCTTGTCACGTAATCAAGGCATGGCCAGATGCAGTTACAGCAACCATATAAAGACTATATAACCATGATGATATCATTGATCCAAGCAAACGGAACCACTGTAACCTGGTGTAATTGAAAGACCTTCTGATCATCCAGGTAAATCACCTCCTGTCATATGGAATTTAATGTCCCACAAGAATATTTAAATTATCACATGCCCCTAAGGACAGTCTTGAGAATGGTCATTCTATTCTTCATCTTCAGGTATGAAAAAGGGTATGATACTTGATATCCATAAGTGCCAGTCCCAGCAGTAGCTCTCCCACACACACGAAGAAAGAAGAAAACATTCATTGCCTCCTCATCTGTGATGATATATCAAAATGCAATATATTTCTTGACTTTATCACCCACCTGTTTATTGAGACCCTGCATGTGAGTCACTGTTCAACTTGTATAGAAAATAACTTTCTTTCCCCACATACCTCTACATAGTATACCATTGCTCCTATTTACCTTTGCTCACTAACACTATATCTCAATTTGCCTTAAATGTGTTTGTGCATTCTTAGTAGGGTAAGCAGCCTGTAGGAGACATTGAATTAGTGGACCAAAAGGAGAGCACAGAGAAATATGATCTCTGGAGCCTACTGCAGAAGGATCCAAAAAAGTCTTTCTTACAGCAAACATATGAATATTACTAATTCATAACATTCTGGTTTTAAAATTGTTGGCACCCCAGCAATTGTCTTAGAATCTCTCGTAACTCAGTCACTACACTACACAGATATGAAACTTAGCCAAATTCATAGATTAAGTCACAAAAAAAACAACCTCTGAAAAAAAAACGGATTCCTTCAGATGAAGCACTAGGTAGAGAACAGAGTGAGATACTAAATTTCTGGAGTGTTATCTTGATTTTAAGACCATGCATTCAGGAGGATGGGCCCCAGTGGAGTAGCAACCCTTTCCTTCAAATTTTTTACTCAAATTTGAATCAAAAGGCTTCAGGCAAAAAATATGGAAAAAAGAAGTAACAGATCTTTACTTAAGAACATCGAACCAAATAAAACACAAAGTAACACAATGAAAACAAAAAAACCCCTACAGAGACATGTGTTTTTGGGTGAAATTACAGCTGTGGTGCAGCAGGGGCGCCAGCACACCCTTGAGAGGCAGAGATTCACTGAGGCATTCAGCATGGGACGTCCGCATGCTCTTGGCAGACAAAGGGGCAACAGAGAGCTCAGCACCAAGCTGAGACCACAATGGTGGCCACGATGGGAGGGGAAGAGGCATCTGGAACTTTCTCATGGTCAGTGCAAAGATCACTTCCCACAGTAGAGGAGGAAGAAAAGTTCCTGCTTGGATGATGTCTCCTCCAATGCTCTGGCAGTGGTAGCAGTCTGCAGAGAAGACGGCACAGGACTAGGGGCAAAGCAGTGGCAGTGTCGGGAGCAGCCACACAGCACAAGTGGCACAGGGTCTTGAGGGCTGCAGCCGAAGGTCAGCAGAGAGTTCTCTAGAGCAGCACTGTGAGTTGAGTGCTGAAAACAGTGAGAGAGTGGCAGTCGCAGCAGAGAATCCTTGGAGCTCCAGCCATCAGAGCGGCAAGAATGGAGTAGTGGCAGCAACATGCAGTCTCAAAGCCACAGCAACAAAGTGGCAAGAACATAGCATAAGGAAGACCCTGTCTCATGCCACAACAAGGGTATATGTGGGCATGTCTACTTCTGGGGCAGCTAAGGGGTGAGGTCTCGCTCCAAGGACTTTTTGTACCCTCCAATTCCCATCATGTTCATCTCCTAGGTCTTCCCCTCTCCTCTGTCCCTCTATTGGGGCTGCTCTGGGTAAACCTGTGCTTCTGTGGAGGAGTAGTCACCTCCCAGCATCTTTTCTCCCCTTAAGGTGCTTTTGCAGAGGCAGAGAAGAGGCTGTATGGGGCCATCCCCTTCCCACTGGTGACAGGGCTGCAGTGCAGCTGCCCCTCCACACACCTTCCCTAGGGCCGCACACTGGTTTGACAACAAATTAAATAAAAATTTAAACTATAACAGCTTTCTATAGGAGTATAAGGATGAGCTAAGGCAGAGTTTGTAAGGTACTTTGCACTTCTCTCTCCTCTAATGGGGAGCTGAAAAACACTCTTTCCCTAGCAAAAGTTCTGTAATGTGAAATTCAGATTTATTAAACACAAGCTCCTTGGAGTCACAAGCAATCTCCTTGAAATACTGAGTCCCGGAAAACTGTTTTATTTCCTGAGCAAGAATTTTTGTTATTTTCTTATCTTTCATTTCCATCCAGTGAACAACGTGGTGTTTCTATTAGAAGAAGTAGTGAGAATGGAGATAAATACGGAGAAAAACACAATGGAAACAGATATAACTTTTAGAATGGGGAAGTTATTGCTGTATGTGTGAGCCCTAGGGTACTCTATTTAAAAAGGAGAAAAGTAAATGAAAGATGATAGTATAAATCATATTTAATATCAACAATTAAAAAGAGAGAGCTATGTTTTAGACAGTTTTCAAAAATACAAAATAGGAAATGTTAGTATTAAACATGTTTCTGCTATTAGAGGCTCTACTTCCCAAGTAGATGATTTCACATAGAAATCATCAAATAGATGCTATAAATACAAAGCAAAAGAGCTCCGAAAGTCAAGATGGATAACACTTGCACATGTTCTATACTACTGTCTCTGAAAAACAAGGTCTATGACAGCAAGAAGTTATCAGAGTGTGTTGGCTTTTATCACCACACCTACCTTGTCCTTAAACTAGGGGCTGGATTACCAAGAGATTAACCAGAGCAGGTTACGGCCAACAAAGTTTGTGTTGGAAACTGAATAAACAGCTGTGACTGGACCTATTGTCCCATCAATTCTCCAGGTAAACACTGAATTTACATATTCCCTAAACCTCTTTGTCACTTCAATGTATTCAAGGGATTATTTCACACCTAACTCTTGAACAAATTCATCCAAAGAGCTATGGTAATCCAGTCAACTGAATATCGGTGTGCCATGACTTATACTACACAAAGCTGAGGAAAATTCCTATTGAAGGTCTCTTGAAAAAAGGAGGTAACAACGTGGAACCTATGTATATTTCCCCACCAGGAAACAAATGCAAGAGGGAAGAGGTGGTGAGGAAGAGTGGAAGAGAAAGGAAGAAGAAAGAAACAAAGGGGTATTGAAAAGAGGGAGGGGAAGCAAGAATAAGAGATGGAGAGGGATGAAAAATAAAAGTTTGGGGCATGTGGATTGCTGCTCACAGTAAATGTGAAGTCTACTTGAAAAAATTAGACTATAGAACTATAGAGTCATGTCCTGGAACAACTTTAAAGACCATCTAATTCGAACCCCTCCTGCCATGGGCAGAGAGAAATGTCATGAGCTTGGATAAGAGCAAAGACCCTACATGCCTGAGTGCTTCAGGAGTCTTCAAAGCTTGTTTCAATTTGTGAAAAAAAATCATAGAATCACAGAATTATCTAGATTGGAAAAGAACTTTAGGACCATTGAGTCCAACTGTTAACCCAGCACTGTCAAATCCACCACTAAAGCATATCCCTAAGTGACACATCTACACAACTTCTAAATACCTGTGGGGATGATGAATCCAACACTTCCCTGGGTAGGCCTGTTCCAGTGCTTGACAACCCTTTCAAGGGAGAAGCTTTTCCTAATACCCAGGTTAAACCTTTTCTGGCACTACTTGAGGCCATTTTCTCCTGTCCTACTGCAAGCTCCCTCAGCTGCTCCTCATAAGACTTTTGCTTCAGAGCTTTTTCCATCTCCATTGCCTTTTCTGGACACACTCCAGCACCTCAATGTCCTTCTTGGAGTGAGAGGCTGGAAACTGAACACAGGATTCAAGGTATAGCTTCACCAGTGCTGAATACAGGGGGATGATCACTGCCCTAGTCCTTCTGGCCATACTAATAACTATTGGTGAACAATTGATAATTCATTGACTGCAGTTATTACACTTCTGAGAGCAAAATGTAAACAAAATCTGTGATTCTTTCATCCTTTCTTATATAGAAAATGGGTTACACTGTAGATTAAACCTCCCAGTAAAGAGAAGAAAAGGGAGTTTTCAAGGTGTATTGGTTTCTCTATGGCCATGTTTCGGTAGCAGTGGGGCGGCTGAGGGGGAGGCTTCTTCGAGAAGCTGCTGGAAGTTTCCCCATGTCCAGCAGAGCCAATGCCAGCAGGCTCCAGGCTGGGCCCACTGCTGACCGAGGCCAGGCCAATCAGCAGTTGAAGGAACGCCTCTGTGAAACATATTTAAGAAGGAAAGAAAAAAAAGTTAGTGAGATGAAGATGGCTGCCGGAGAGAAGCAGGGTCAGATCCTGTGAACAACGCAGACACCAAGGTCAGTGGAGAAGGAGGGGGAGGAGATGCTCCTGGCGCCGGAGCTGAGATCCAGCTGCAGCCCATGGGGAAGACCATGGTGAAGCAGCTGTGCCCCTGCAGCCCATGGAGGACCACAGGAGTGCAGAGATCCACCTGCAGCCCATGGAGGAGCCACGCCGGAGCAGGTGGGTGTTGGGGGAAGGCTGTAGCCCATGGGAGGCCTATGCTGGAGCAGGGTCCTGGCAGGGACCTGCGACCCATGTGGGAAAGGAGCCACTGCTGGAACAGGATTCTCCTGCTGGGACTTGTGGCCTGTGGGGCCCATGCTGGAGCAGCCTGTACCTGAAGGACTGCACCCTGTGGAATGTGACCCATGTGGCAGCAGTGTCTGAAGGGCTGCTGCCCATGGGCTGGACTCTCACCGGAGCAGTTTGTGAGAGGAACTGTGTCTTGTGGGGGAAACCCACGCCATAGCAGTTTGTGAAGAGCTGTCTCCTGTGGGATGGAACCTCATGGAATGTGGTTGGAAGGACTCTTCTCCCAAAGCAGCAGCTGAAAACAGCAGCTGATCATAACAACCCCCTCCTCCACCTTGTGTTTTCCTTGGACTGCTGCAGGAGAGGAGGTTGAATGTAAGACGGAGGTGATGGGGGGGG
>VXBA01001247.1:73490-83722 GCA_013399895.1 Serilophus lunatus
TTAGTAATAATGGAATCTTGTTTTTCCTGTGACGGTGATTTGCAAAGAATCTGTTATAGTCCTTATCTCAACTAATGAAACCTCTCAATATATTCTTTCCTCTATTTCTGGGTGAGGGGGAGTGACAGAGTGTCTGTAGTGGTCCCCTGGCATCCAGCCCGGGTTAAACTACTACACAAGGGACTATTCAAGAGAATACATTATATTAGTGAAATAAAGTTAAGTTTCGCATTTAAGAGAAAATTGTATACCAGTCTTCTTCAAAATGTGATCTGAATGGAAACAGTAAAGAAATAATGTGATACTTGCCATTCTCTCTTCTTTTTAACCCCTTTTATAAATTGTTTTTGTCTAAGTATTTTTCTCCTCTTCATATGCCAGGTAGACAAACTTAATTTTTGCAAAATGAAACTTCAAAAACCAGTAAATGATTACTAAGTCACATCAATATACAAAATTCCTGTAAAACTTTTCAAAGAAAGTTAAAGGAAGATGAGACAATGAAATTTTAAAAGCAAACCAATCAGACCAAGACACAGTATAGGATTTCTGGGTTTGTGACCTCTATTTAAATACAATTCTAGCTTTGTTTGCCATTCATCTATGAACATATGCTATTGTTTATTTTGTTTGCAGGCAGCTGGACTATCTGTTTAGCTACAGAAATGGATATGCAATAAGAAAAACAGCTCCTGAAACCTGTACAGACTCAGGATTTCTTTTCAGAACTTTTTCTTACAACACCATCCAGAAGCATTAATCAGGTTGCTGGGCTGGATTCTGTATAGCATATAGACAGAATATATTCAATGAAAAGTTCCATCCATGAATTAACATTACAATAAAGACTATATTTTTTATTTTTTTTTAAATTCTATTTATATATATGAAATTCTGAGCTGAAGAGAGGTCAAATAAAATATCTGTATAGGTATCTTCTGACATTATTATTATATGTGTGAGTATAACTTATACCTTCATGAAAATACTGATGAATCACTGGACATGAAATTCCAGCTTTAAGAGTCAAATCCCAAATTCTCTAATGCTCTGCAAAAGTTGATATTTATATGGTTGTCAGAGCAAAGTACAGTCAGATAAAGCAGTCCAATAGACTGATTAACATTAATCAAGTAGAAGTTTGAAAATTAGTTTTGAATGAAAAGTACTACCGAGATATGAAATCCTGTTCAAGTGTCATTTGTTTCCTGACTATGTATAACCACATTTCTGGCAATGCCTCCTCCAGATACAAGTGCTGACAAGGCAGGAATCCATCACTGTGTCCAGGCAACTTAGTAAGCCAGAATCACTAATGGTGGATGAATCCATATGTTATGCTCTTCTTAAAGCCAAGATTTCTAAAGCCAGCTGCCTAAGGTTTTGCTTAGATATCTGTTTTCAGGTGCTTTTAGCAAAACTCACATTAGCACTAGCAAGTGATTAGAAACTTAATTTTATGTATACTGTTTTTAAAAGGTTGGTTCTCTCATTTATGTTTCTTTCTGTGGATGTTAACATAAGAAAATTGCAAGCTTTTCTTATAGAGAAATGGAAAGGGTTTTTTCCTATACAAAATAAGAATATTTTTGAGATTTATAGTTTGTTCTTTTCTACACATTTTTAACTTGGTCTTAAATCTTCTTCACATCTACATTAAAATTATTGCATTTCATCTAACTAAAAGTAATAAAGCACATAAAAGAAAACAACAATGCATACATATGAAATAGCTATAAAGACAAGATTAGGAAAATTGAATGAACTGCATTCTGTTTGCAGCATTCTGTGTCCAGACTGGACCTGACTAATTCCCTGCTTTTGGCTAGAGGCTCCAGATTTCCATCCCTGCCTTCAGGCTTGCCAAACCTTATTCATCTATCAGCTCTGCCATGTATCCTTCTGCCCAGCCCAGAGGTATTATGTGTCCTGCTGGTAAAACAGCAATTGTAGGCACTGATTGCCAAGGGCCTTGATGGCACCTGCTCAGCCTGCAGCCATTTGACCTGCTTTCCCACCATCACCCAATTCTCTCCTGTAATCCCCATGCAGCCACAGAGTGGGTTTGAGGCTGTCCAAGCTTCTGACCCCATTGGCACAACTTTGTTCCCAGGCAGCAGGTTATATATCAGTTAGCCAGCCTTGCAGCAGCCCTGTCAACCTTTTTGTTTTGGTTTGTTTTTTTTGGTTTTTTTTTTTTGTTTTACCAGCCCTCTGTTTTCCCCACAGCTTCCAGTTCACCTGATCCAAAGAGCATGCCCGCTGAAATAACACTGTATGCACAAGTTACTCAGCCCTGTTGTCAGGTTCACACCAGCCACAAGTTTTGTCCTCTGAAAACAGCCACAGAACAGCTTCAGTTTCTAGTGGATTGTCAACAACGATTTGTCAGTCTGTTATTTTTCATTTGCAATGCTTCTGAAGAGAATTTTTGCATTTATTTGATTTCTTTTCTAGATGTCCAACCATTATTTCCTTGTTTATTCTTATTTTAACTGGGATTCTCAGAAAATTTCCAATCCATACTGCTTCATTCTTAATAGCGGGAGAAATCCTTCTTTCAATTTATTGTATGACAGTGGGAATTATATTTAAACTGTTAGCAGTCACTTCTCCATGATGATATAGAATTAAGAAACAACTTCCCAGTGAAAAAGATACCAAGTAGCCTATGTAAAAATGAAAGTTTTTCTATTCCTGTGAAGGAAGAGATTGATTACAGAGATATGGATGCCAGACATATGCCTGCAGCTATGTCATATGATGCAGCAGGGCACATATTACTCTGGCTGAAGGATGAGGACTTCCCCTGAAACTTGATAAATTTGAGTCTGATTGATGGTACCTTGAAGCATTCTTCTGTATGTGATCTCATGCCAGTGTACTGATCACTGCTACAGCTCTTATTATCAGCAGAGGCAGTGCTAAAATCCTTGATACAACAATAGCTTCATTTACAGGTTTTCATTTTGTTTTATGGCAAGTGAAGAATGGGAGAGAGTTAAGGGTTGGTTTAAAATGCCTTAATATTTTACATTTAAATAATTGTTAATTAACCAAAACTCTATTAGGAAGCTAATAGTGGACAATTAATTTTAATGGAAATATTCTCACTACTTTACAATTTTGTCGAGGCATTCAATACAGGCAGCATGTTAAATCACTACGTTTTTCCAACAAGCTATTTGAAATCTGTGGCAGCCAGATTTGATTGATGCAGTGTACCGGAAAGCATAAATACTACA
This sequence comes from Serilophus lunatus, assembly GCA_013399895.1. NCBI lineage: Eukaryota > Metazoa > Chordata > Aves > Passeriformes > Eurylaimidae > Serilophus > Serilophus lunatus. The sequence goes on from VXBA01001247.1 coordinate 76,736, forward strand.
GAAAATATTATTTCAGAGTTCAAAGCAGTAGAAAAATTGTTGTTTAATAATTCAGCAGTGAAATGCAAGTAATGTAAATAATATTAGCCATGTTTTTTTTTATTGGGTGGTATTCATAGCAACATTGTCATTTCTAGACCTGTTTTTTTCAAGTTACATTTTAAATCAAATGCTTTGAATGAAAGCTCTATTCTTTTTATTGTGAGAGTGAGGCCAGAGGGGGGACCTCTTCTAAAACAACCAACTATCTTTTATTCAGCAAGACAAAATTTTTTTCTGTGTATCATACTTTCCTTTTGTTTCTGTTACAATGATACACAAACAATTCAGTAGAAATCTGTCCCTCTGGAAGCTATTGCTTTTGTTGTGTGAACTCTTCAAAAGCACTTGTAAACATTCAGCTGTATCCTGTTTTAATATAGTGCAGATGAGAAGTAGGAAAACTGTTCCATTTCAGTGTTTGTCCTGTGTCCAGGGCTTCCTTTACACTCTAGTTGCTTTGCCAGAATACACAATGTCTTTTACACATACCCATTTCTACTCAGTTGCACTTCTCCTCCCAGAAATCCTGAACAGCAGGAATTCTTGGGCTTTGGAAATATACTGAATTCATGCTCTGCAGACCCTCATATTGGACATATAAGTAACAGACTTTTGTGTCAAAAACATTCCAAATCTCACATTTTCATGAAGATCTAACAATTATTTAAATGCATATCTTTGAAAAAGAAAAATAGTGTTACCTGTTTGAAGTTATTTTCTCTTCAAATGCCTCCACCAAAATAAATATTTAAAGACATTTGAACATGCTTATCAGGCAGCTAAACAATATGGTGAAATATTGATTCTAAGAATTTCCACAATTGTTCTGCAGATTGTTCAGTTTCAAATTTTGAATGATCAGGTTGAATAACAGAAATCCAATTCTCAATGGAGATAATTTGCTAAATTCTCTGTGTTTTGGAATACAAACACAGGTTGCAAATGTCTTTGGGGAATTGCCTCATTCTTTGTCTTTTTCAGCATTCAGCATACCTGACCCCAGCCTTTTGCTTGCTATCAAATTTCAAAAGAACAATTTCCATAAGAATAATAATTCATGTCAGAATGTTTCTGAGCTTTAGCTAGTGAAAGCATCCAGTAAATTACTTCAGCAGTTATTTTACTTCACAACAGGTCTATTAATGAAATTGATATGGTTTGCTGGAATTCCAAATACAGCTGTAACAATAGAGATTTTTTGCTGCACTGTACATACCCTACTGGGCAAAAACATCCCCTAAGATATTATAAGACTAAGCCAGCCTTGAGCTGTTGTTTAAGGAAAACAACCAGCAGTTTTTGCTCTGTTTACCAGTCTGGAACAGCATTATCTAACAACTTCTAGGACTTTGGTGCTGTTCAGAGATTAGAAGGCCCCATTCATTACATCGGTCATCTTTTGGATCATTGTGCTCTCTGATTCCAGGATCTTCCAATTTCTAAAAATCTTCCAATTTCTAAATACATTTTTAGTAGATTTCAATAAATTTTGGAAAAATAAAGAAAGAAAGACCCATCCCCAAACATAAACTGGCAATGTCTGTAACGTACTCTGTCTACAATATTTGGAAGAGTGCAGGTTAAGAGTTTTGGATTTTGTCCTGATTTTCCATTCTTCTCTGTCTTTCTACATTCTGCAGATTTACTTGTGTAAAAAAAAAAATTAAGACTACAATTTTATACCTGTATTGCTTACATATGGAAGTGTACAATTTCAGAAGACTATTTTCATTTCTGTTTCATAAGGAAATAAAACAATAAGCATTCTTTCTGTTCCTAAGACGAAACATACAACATATAAATTGCAAGCAGCAACACATACAGTAAAGCAGTGCATGTGCAACAGTCTGAAATATCAAGATGTAGGAAACCTTAAATGGTAATCTGACATAAAGTGGAATCAAGCAGCATACAACAAATACTTGTTCTTATCACAGATGCTAAGGATATCTTGCAGTTGCTAACAAATAACTTACATTTTGTTGTAAAAGAAATCAGAAGAAAACATGCTGGCCTTTTTTAACAGACAATAGAATCATTTTCTTCTGGAAATACCTACACATTTAAATTTACCCAGGTGTTTAGTTGCTGTCCTGGAACCATGCCAACTTCTTTCAGTATCCGGTACTTTGGAAACTTGCCATGGCAATTATTTAAATTTGTATTAGAGATAGAAAACAACTTAAGGAATTCTAAATATAGGTTGTCAAAGAGTATATATGACCTTGTATTTCTTAATCATGTATGACAAAACACTGAGAAACAAGATCAAAGAGCAGAGATCACCAATTTAAAAGAATCACTGATTTACATGAGCAAGAAATACTGTCCACAGTATTATTCATCATATAAAATTATTCAAGATTTTAATTAAGAATAAGCCTTTTAGGAAATGAATCAGAGAATATAAAACCAGTTGTCCATAGATCATAACTTTTTTCATTGAATTTGTTAAAGAATTATGTATTGGATATTTTAACACCAATTCTTGGAATCCCAAAAGAGTAATGAAGATTGTTTTCGAAGAACTCCATTTACCATTTTCCATATAAACTCTAAAAAGCAATTTCATAATGTGAGCTCCTTCCTATTTAATGAATGCATGTTTAAAACAAAAAGAATTACTTCTTTGGGAAGAAACATAAAAAATTATGTAGACAAAGATAAATGTACTGTGCAGAAAGCAGATGCAAAGGGTTTTATTCTGAAATTTATTAGACAATACATAAAGATTTTCTAAACCTGTGCTTACCAAATGGACATTCTGAAACTGAGACTAGGTAATGCCATTGTGCTGTGAATCAGTGTATGAATTTAATCTCTGCTGTGATATATGTGGGTGCACATTCTTCAGAAAGCTGTTTAAAATGACTGTGCTTTTACATCTGCAGAAATAAGTGCTGAATTACTAAATTACTGATAGTGGTGAAATATTCAGTTAGTGGAAGAAGCAATAGAATTAAAAAATAACTTTGAAATTCAAGTGTCATTTGTGTTGAAAGTGACATTCGGAGTTTATCTAAACCAACCAGCCTGCTCAAGCAGGGTCAGCTGTACCAGATTGCCTCAGATAATATTCAGACAGGCTTTGAATATCTCCACAGATGGAGACTACAAAACCACTCTGGTCAACCTGTGCCAGCGTTTCACCAATCTCGCAGCAAAAAAATGTTTCTTCACGGATTGAGATTGAACTATTTATTTTTTAATTTGTGGCCATCATCTCTTCTGTCACTGTGTACTACTGCGAGGAGTCTGCCTACCACATCTTAAATTCCCCCATCAGGTTATTATATGCATGGATGATAATCAGGTTGAAGAGTCCCACCTCTCTCAACCTGTCCACTCCAGTATCCTAATCACTTCTGTGATCCTTCACTGAGCAAGCTCCATAAAAGTCCGCATCTTTCTTGTACTGGAAAATCCAAAATGGCACAGTACTCCAGATGTTTTTCATGAGGATTGAGTAAAGAAAAAGGCTGACCCAACTCTGGCTCATAATAGCTCAGGCTGTCAGCCTTTTTTGCCTCACAGGAACATTGCTAGGTCAAGCACACCCTCTTGTCCACCAGGATCCCAAGTTTAATCTCTACAAATCTGCTTTAGTGGTAGCATAAAGTGCATAATGGTGCATGGGGTTATTCCTTTCCAGGTGCAGGACTTTACTTTTCCATTTGTTAATGAGGTTCTTGTTGGTCCATTTCCCCATCCTATCACAATCTTTGTGAATGGCAGCACAACCCTCTGGCGTCATCATAAATACAGCTAATCTCATTTTTTAGATCTCTGGGATTTAAGGCAGACATCTCTGAGACATTGCTGTTCATGTAAATTAGAACATATTCAAGTTTTTGTACTCTGAATCCAAGGCAATAGTCTATGTTGCAGTAGTTAAATTTATATAGTTTTCCACTCATTCAATGTCCCTATCTGTATGCAGAAGGCCTGAACTCTTGCTGACTTAAAAAAACAGCATTGAGTTTAGTATAAAGCACAGCTTCTGCTACGTTCAAAGACAAGAGGGAGGCAAGAACAAGCCTACTAGAATAAAGAGTTGACTTTTGTGTTAGTCTGGAGATTACAGTAATTACCCAGAAAATGGGGAAGTCTGGTCTCTTGACCTTTTCAACCCAAAGTGATTTATACCATTTCTCCTTCCTCAGACAGTCTCATGTTTTCCAATAAAACCTTGACTAAATAAAAAAAATACAAATCAAGAAAGAAACTTGAGTGCAGAGCTCAGGTCTGTCCTTTTTTTTCAATGTTGTGGGGGTTTTTCAGCCTTTCGGATTTCAGCCTCTGCCTAGATATTTCTTTTCTGTTTCCATGATAAATGAGCTCTCAATGGTTACTTGATAACCTATTATTTAGGGAACACTCTAGAAAAATGGTTTGGTTCCTTTTAAAATGAGACAGGCCCATAACTAGTCTTCATTAAATGACATTTGAGTACTGTAGAAGTGCTAACTCCTGGAAATCATACTTAAATCCTTCTCAATATGTCCACTTGCAAAGAATTGCTTCAGCAGTATGTTCCAAGGTGATGAGCATATTCATTCTGAAAACACCATAAACTTTCAAACAAGCCAACATTTAAGTTCCAAAATTGGATTCAACAGTATTGATATAAATAGCCCTGCACTTGGCCTTTCTTATTGATTAATGCTAGGTCAGCCCTTTCACAGTATATTCATCTTTTTTGGGTTGCACTTTGCAAGTGACAGATGCTTCTAAATGGTTTCATGGGGAGCACAGAGGTCTAAACCTGACTTTCTTGGAGATTACTCAGATGAGAATGTCGAATTAGTCTCTGCAAATTTCACCTGAAGTTTGCTTTTATCAGATGCAGCTCTTTACTTTCTTGCCTTTGGATATAGTCCATTGTCAATATTTAACGTCACTTTTAAATGCGAGGAGAAAAAAAGAAATCATTATACATATCACAAGCCAAGCAAATGAGAAATTATCAGAATACTAAAATATTCTGTTGTTTTCTTATTAAAAAAATAGCCATATAATACTTAGCTAGTGGTTTTGATCTTTCTTATGCTAGTATTACTATTATTTTTATAACCAGAACTTTCACAATGCCAAATTTCGTATTTTTTTCATGATGGATTTATTTTATGTCCACTATTAAGTTAAAGCAACAAAAATGTAAAGGTGTCTTAAAGAACATTGAGGAGGGAAAATGGTAAATTTATATGATAGGAGTAAAATTTATAAATCTCTGACATGTACATGTCTAAGTAGACAGATCTTCTCTTCATAAACCTACATAAGTCCTAAGACTAAGTCCTGCAGCAGTAACATTGCAAGAATATTAAATGTTAAATTCAATCTGAAGTGTTGCAGAATTGTTTTGGTTCTCTCATTCATCACTGTGATAAGGCTATATTTGTACATGCTTCATACATATGCTGTACATTCATGTATGTATACATATATATATTCATACTTCTTGAAGAGTCACATGAAAATTAAGAGAGGGCATTTCCTTGCCTTGGAGCACTATCAAGAACTTTAAAAGCTCTGGAGACTGCAGGACATTATTAGATGGAGGAGAGTCCTGGCATAGTGCTGAAGCCAATGTCTGAAGCGATGGAAGATCTTCTTGCCAACCTATGGAGCTTTAGCAAAGTTTGTTTCTGCTCAGAAATGTTACTAGAGCTGAGATGACTTGGAAATGGCATGCCTGCCTGGAAGGACCTAGGTAGGCAGGAGACATTATGTGTTAACCTTTTGTTCTGTTCTATCTTCCCTAGTTGCAAAACGCTTAGAGCAAGTAATTCAACAACTTGTAAGTGCAAGCTTTAACCAGAAATTGTATTTCAGTCAATGTTATTTGTTATCATCCATTGCTGATGTACTTTTTTCCCCAAGCAGACTGATACATTGAATGACCTGCCAGAACTACATTTGCCTATACTAAGTATTCTCACATCTTTACCTGTGCTCCTTCTACTGAAATGCTCACATAAAAGTTCAACTTTTACTAATAAAACCAGCTGAATTGGACTTACTATTTTAATTATTTTTAAAGATGAAAAATGTTTTCAAATTAGTAAAAAAAAAAATTAAAATTTTGGACATGGCTAAACAGCGTAACTGAATAATAGTATTAAAGCCAGTGTTGTCTGTTCTCTTTCCTTCCTGTCTGCTGTGTTCAAAGGACACATTTCAAATCAGATAGTAATTCCTAATGAAAGCTTTTCTTCATGTGCAAAGGACTACACTCTGCAAAAAAAGAGTTTTATATTACTTTTATTAAATACATATATTTGAGGTCACAGATTTCCCAGGGATGTAAACAGATAAATGTCATTAATGTCCTAGTTCATCAAAAGTTCACAGAGATTCCAGTTCTATATAATTTGCCTCTATTTCCCCAGGACTGGGAAGGCAAGAAGAGAACTAATGTTGGATAAATCAGAAGATAAAGAACCCAACTTTATAAGGAAACTATCATTAAAAAGTCCTTAAAGAGTCCCAAATTTCAGAAGAGATAAACAAAGAAAAAGAGACATAGCTTATTATAATGGAAATATTTTGAAGCTTTCAGTGCATCATTATCTTCACTCTCAACTGCATGGCTGAAATAAGAGTCTTCATCTATAAAGGTGAGTAAGTGCTGTATAAGCACAACCTATTTTTATTTTTAAATGCAGTTAAAAGCCTTTCAGAATCAGGAAGAAGAGATTTATGAACTTTTTTTTTTTTCTGTAATGCTCATTCAGTGCTGAGTCTAGACAAACATGCTAGATACATATCTAGATAGTATTCACTCTGGCAATTAGAAAAGATTTTGGTTTGGCTTTAAAATTTGAAATTGTCATAAATATTTTTTGGACTGTATATATGGCACAGCAGTGGAAAAACAAGAAAGAAAGAAAGAAAGAAAGAAAGAAAGAAAGAAAGAAAGAAAGAAAGAAAGAAAGAAAGAAA
>VXBA01001247.1:85821-101869 GCA_013399895.1 Serilophus lunatus
TTGTTCAGCCTGGAGAAGAGGAGACTCAGGGGTGACCTTATTGCTGTCTGTAACTACCTGAAAGGAGGTTGTAGTCAGGCGGGGGTCGGTCCCTTCTCTCAGGCTCCCAGTGACAGGACGAGAGGACACAGCCTTGGGCTGCATCAGGGGAGGTTTAGATTAGATATCAGGAGGAACTTTTTCACAGTGAGAGTGATCCCCCACTGGAATGGGCTTCCCAGGGAGGTGGTGGAGTCACCGTCCCTGGATGTGTTTGAGGACAGGTTAGATGATGAACTTAGTGACATGATTTAGATGGTTTGAATGGTTTGATGGTATAGATGTTAGACTGATGTTGGGTAGGTTGTTAACCTAGGTAAAGGTTGGACTTGATGATCTCCATGGTCTCTTCCAACCTTATTAATTCTGTAATTCTGTGTAAAAAAAGGGAAGAAAAGAAAAACCTCTGTGGTGAAGAAAAAACCTCTGTGTGTCCCTCCTAGGGGTTTGAGCTGGTCTCATGCAAGCTGCAACAGATCTGTAGCTGGGGGCAGTTACAACACTTGCTGCATTCAGTGCCTGGAGCTCAACCTCTGCACGTCCACACTGCATGGTCCTGGGTCCATAGAGACCACACAGTGACTCAGCACACACTAGTTCCATTGCTGCTCCCAGGATCCTGCTGCATGGCCAGAAACTCTCATTCTGTCATGGCTGTGCCACTGCCATTGCCCAGTGGCCTGAGCCTGCCTACTATGGCAACTGGTTGCTGGAGGTGTCATGCTGGGCAGTCCCAGCCCTGATGAGTGCCCGCTGTGCCCCCTGCATCGAGCTCAAGTGATCTATTGGGCTCAGCCTCCCTGGTGGCTCGAACTATAGGCACACGCCACCTCACCTGGCATGGCCCCTCACTGCATGCCCAACACCTGCCCCGCTCGTTCCCTGCTGGTGGCTGGATGGGGAGGGTGGCACCATGAAGACCAGGCAGTGAGCAGGCCAGACCTCCCACTCTTTTCCCCCCAGCCATGGGCAATGGGGAAATTTTCTATATATAAAAACAAAAACTTGTTTAACCACAACAATTATGTTATCCACTTCCTAGCATATGTATTTATTTATACACACTTACATACACATGCAGATGCATCTGTGTTTTTCTAAGGTGTAGGAACAAGTAACACATATAACTCTTTTAAACAAAATCTTCTTTCCAACAAGTGAAGTTACAGAAATGTAGCAACAAAGCAAATTTTAGTCTTATGGCCAAATTCCTTGTTATTTAGCAAACTAGTGCCTAACTATTGGAGACTACAAATCTCATATGTTTAAGTCAAAAGTTTATAGGATTTCACAAAAAAAAAAACACTGTCAGGAAGCAATAATATAACTCAAGTTTGAAAGACAACAGGAAAAAATTAGTGAGATGAGAAGGTTTGCTTCCTCAGGTAAAAAAAAATGGAAAAGTTCAGCAAAAAGTAAGTGAACAGGAAGGTCATAGGCAACCGTTTCAAAAGTTCACTCAAGGTAAAATGAACCTTCCAAAAATAATTGTAATAATTCTTGCAATAATATCAGCTGAAGTTTTCAGAAAGGACAAATGTGAACATTTGAATAGTTTTTCCTCTGGGTTGCCATAAAAGTCATTCACTGCTAATACAAAAGTTGTCTTTCTCTCTAAAGAAAGGTTGCTGAAATCAATACATCTTTTGTCCCTGTACTTCTCCATAGGTAACAATGAGAATTCAGCTCATTATAATATATGACTTTGGCTCAGGTAAAGGGCAGATTGTGGTGTGTGACAGGTAACGACGTGTGGCACTAGAGCACAGTGAACACAGGTCAACAACTTATCTGTGGAGCACGTGCATTTGCAAATCAAAATATCCGATGGACTTCTTTTGTAAGTGGAAAATGGAAGTAAGATGGAAAAATGTTTCAAATCAGACTTCTTGTTGTGAATTCTTATAGAAAAGGCTAATGTTTAAAATTATTCCTAATAATACACAAGGACTGATGCTCTGAGCTTGAGACGCAGTGCTTGCGAACATCTCCACCAATTCTGTAAAATTGGTGTGGAAACACTCTAGTCTGAGAAGAGTGGAATTTGGCAAAATGGCAATAAAATGTTAACGCTTTTCATCTACCTGTGAAAAGATTTCAAAACTTATTCACACATTTGTGCACCATTATTTCTTTTTCAATGAAAAGAAATAACTCCTAAAGTTGCAGAATAAATATATGGACAATTTTTTTAATTGTCTGAGGCCTACATATGGGGAAGATGTTTCTGTTAAAAAAAATCATAGCATAAACTTTTTTTTGCTGTTCCTTTGAAACATTTGGAAGAAGTATCGCCCCTAGCAACAACTGTATTGATCAGAAAAACATAATGAAATTCTATGATCTCCATTTCTAGTTTTTGGTCCTAGTTGTCTTTACAAGCTTAGAGACATTCAGTCTTTCTCTCTCACTAGGCTTCAAAGTAGAAGGAAAAACTACAGTCAAAGACAGTATCTGGAAAACTGCTTCCATTTCCAGGTAATATAGATAAAAGAAGTACTTTTGAAAGTACCTCTAAAACTATTTCTTTTAGAGCAACGTTTGGAATAAAGGACAAAATCTCTGACAGAACTTTACTGGTGAAGATCAAGTCATGGCAGTTGCAATGCTTTGTAGACTAATGATGTACATAATGGAATACACATAGACACATATATGTATATACATGTATGCAATCATGTTTAGAATAAAAAATTCTATTAAATATTTCAAGCTTACTAAAATGAAATTTAGCAAAATTTCATTTCAGGATGATTTTTTCTTTTAAAATATATTTCTCATAGATTCATAGAGTTGGATAGGTGTTCTATCTAATGAATAAAAAGAATGACTGTCCAGAAAAAACAACAACTAAATCAACACAAAAGTAAGAAAAAAGAGCAGATTAAGAAGATTCTTAGGACAGGGGAAAATGGCAGAAGACCACCAGCTGCTAGGAAGAAAGACAAAGAATACAACCCTGTTTTGGTTCCGATTTTTCTCATCACAGACCTGCCATACATGATTACTTTGACTGGTGACTAAGGGTCACCAAGGACCACAGTCATCAATTCTCAATGAATTATATCAACTATGGGATGTTTCATTATCACAGCTAAAATAACATTCAGTTTCAAAAGAGTAATACTTTTGTACCAATAGTGATGATGTTCAGTAGAAGTAAGAACTATTAACTAACAAAGTGTCCTGCTAAGGAGTTAATTCAATAACATTTAGTAATAAACTAGACTGATTTTTCTGTCATTCCCATCCAAACAATTTCTAATTTCTTAACTGGCATAGAGATAAATATGTATGTATGTGTATATACATTTAATTGCAATACTAGGAAGGTACATAATTGTACAGATGAGTTTGATTAGTGAAAAATGGACTGATTTAGTGTGTAATTTTTTTTAATTCTTTTTGTCATTTTTCCATAGTAATGTATATTCTTGGTATAAGTTCCTAAACTACTGTAAGCCTAACTCCCTTGCAGCATCTGATTAATAAATTATTAAATAATATAAGCCTAATTCAATTCTGTAATACTTAAATTTCTGCACTCAAAAATAGAGTCAAAAGTGATACATGAATAAAAAGCGAAGTATCCATCAGAAAACTGCTTTTTTGGTGTGAATTCCCACTTACTGCTTATCATTAACTGACAAACATTCATCTCTTACTTCCTCATATTCTGCAATGAATGTCTTGCTTGCAAATCCTGCACAACTGTGTATAAATTTGTGGCAGGATCAAGTCACACGTGTCTATTTCACTGGGAGAAAATATGATTCAGTTCTGAACTTGTCTTGCCCTTTTCACCTGAGTTACGTTTATATGTTCTATTAAATATAGTTTTGATCCATTCATATTTATATCTATGTGCAGTGAAACTGTAAAAAATTCTTGATTCTACGTGATGGTCCATCATTTGCTAGATTGATACAGGTCCTTTAGATTAATACAGTCTATTTTATAGAAATTCAGAAAGGTTTTTTACTATAGATTAAAATGCTTCAGAGCCAAAAGGAGTACCACAGACATGGTATTTGTTCTCGTACAACTGCAAGAGAAGTGTACGGAACAGAACAAAGCATTCTATGTAACTTTTGTTGACCTCACTAAGCCTTTGACACTGTGAGCAGAAAAGGGCTGTGGCAAATCTTGGAACGATTAGGTTGTCCTCCTCAAAATAATTATCCTGCTACATGAGAGTCAGCACGGCCAAGTCAGATATGGCGATGCACTCTCTGAGCCCTTCTCAATAGCTAATGGTGTGAAACAAGGTTGCATTCTCCCACCAACTCTATTCACCATTTTCTTCAGCATGATGCTCCAAAGGGCCATGGCAGACCTTGATGAAGATAACAGCATTTACATCTGATATCGTACCGATTGGAGCCTATTCAACCTAAGGCGACTGAAGGCCCACACCAAGATCCTAAATCATCTTGTTCACGACCTGCTTTTTGCTGATGATGCCACCCTCGTTGCTCACACAGAAGCAGCTCTGCAGCGCTTAACATCCTGCTTTGCAGAGGCTGCTGAGCTTTTTGGGCTGGAAGTCAGCTTGAAAAACACAGAAGTTCTTTGCCAACCTGCACCTCAGGAAGTCTTCCATCATCCCCACATCACCATAGGCAAGTCAGAGCTTAAGTCAGTCCAGCAGTTTAACTATCTCGGAAGTATCATTTCCTCGGATGGTAAGATTGAAAAAGAGATAGACAACAGGTTAGCAGAGGGATACAGAGCCTTTGGACAACTCCATAAAAGAGTCTGATGCAATAAACATTTGAAGAAAAGTACAAAGATTAGTGTCTACAGAGCCATTGTACTGTCTACTCTTTTATATGGGTCTGAATCATGGGTCATCTACCGCCATCACCTGTGACTCCTTGAACGCTTCCATCAGCGCTGCCTCCGTACAATCCTAAACACCCACTGGACTGACTACGTGACTAATGTCACTGTCCTTGAACAGGCAGGGGTCACCAGTATTGAGGCCTTGCTGCTGAGGGTGCAGCTGCTCTGGGCAGGGCATGTCTCCAGGATGGAGGATCACCGCCTCCCTAAGATTGTGCCCTATGGTGAACTCGCCACCGGCTGCCGCAACAGAGGAGCCCCAAAGAGGAGATACGAGGATTCCCTGAAACAACATCTCAGTGTTGGTCATATTGACTGCCATCAATGGTCCACTCTGGCTTCCAATCAAGAGACATGGAGACACACCATCCATAATGCTGCTGTCTCCTTTGAGAATGCAGATAGAATCAGTCTTAAGAAAAGACAATGCAGAAAGAACTGTGTCTTGTCACTACCATCTAAGAAGACTTTCCACTGTGCTTTTTGTAACTGGACTTGCCTATCCCGCATCAGCCTTTTTAGCCATCAGCGTGCTTGCACCAAGCGTGGGTAGAGCACTTCCCATATCTTTGTTCATGAAGCCTAGCCATGATGAAAATATTCAGTTATCCCTCTATACTATAACTTCCCATTTTCTGTTCTTCTGATAAATTTTTGCTTCTTTCCCGATTAAAATGATATTTCAAGTAGAAATATTCTCATTCAAACCCAAAAACTGCAGTACTATATGGCCTGTGGAAACTTATTAAATATGCCCTCCATAAAATTAAATTACACCCAGTTCAAATTGACTCTTTATGAAACAGGGAAAGAGAAGGGGAAGGGGAAATGGAAGGGGAAGGCAAGGCAAGGCAAGGCAGTGTTTCCTGAAACAGATGAGATAAGAAATAAAACAAACACGCAGTCTGCAGAGGTGAAGGAAGAGCACAGCTTTACTGGTGAAGTTGTTGTTCCAAAAGAGACAAATCATAACATTCTCTGCATTTTTATAATTTTCTAGTGTCCTCCCCCAACTCAAGTCCATCTTAGTACTATGTCCCTTAAGCATCCAACAGAATCATCCCTTCTTACCTATCTCCACCCCAGTCCACCCTCTGGTAGGCCTGGAAGCCCAACTTTATAAAACTTCATAAAGCTATAGATACATTAAACTAGAGGAGATATTTTGAATGTGATTTCTTAGATAATCCAGGTTTCATTAAAAATAAATTTGTTGCCGACTGAGGATAATTGATTGGAAGGTTTGTTTTTCATAGGCCTGACAGAATGAATTGAGGGGCAGGCTAGCATGGGTGACACTTTTGGGAGCGTTTACTACAGCCAGCTGATTAGGAAGAAGTTGATGAGGCCTTTTACAGACACCTGAATGTAGTCTCATGATCACAGGTCCAGGTTCTCCTAGGCAACTTCAACCTCTTTGATATCTGCTGGAAATTCAGTGCAGCTGGGCACACACAGTCCAGAAGGTTCCTGCAGAGCACTTAGGATAGCTTCTTGTCAAAGGTGGTAAGGGAGCAAAACAGAAATGTGCTGTTGCACCTTGGAGTAATAAACAAAGAAGAACTGGTTGGGGATGTAAAGACTGGGGGACAGCCTTGGCTGCAGTGACCATGAGATGGTGGAGTTTCGGATCCTGCATGGAGAAAGCAGAGAAATTAGTAGAATTACTACCCTGGACTTCAGGAGAGGTAACTTTGGCCTCCTCATGGACCTGTTTGGAGGAATCTCATGTGTTAGGGCTCTAGAAGGCAGGGGAATCCAAGAAAACTGTTTAATATTCGAGCATCACTTCCTCCAAGCTCAAGATCAGTGCATCCCTATCAGTAAAAGCTCAAGAAAAAAGGAGAGGGCACCCGGATGGATAAGCAAAGAACTTTCAGCAAAACTGAAACAGAAGAAGAATGTGTATTGGAAAAAGATAGGCAACTTGGAAGGACTATAAAATCCTTGTCAGATCATGAAGGGATGCAATGAGGAAAGGCTCAGGGAACTGGTTCTCTTTACTCTGGAGAAGAAATGATTTTGAAGGGATTTTATCAATGCATATAAATACATTAAGGGTGCGTGTCAAGAGAATGGAACTTCTTTTCGGTGTTGCCCAGTGGCAGGATAAGCGACAGCAGGTGCAAACTAAAACACAGCAAGTTCCATCTAAATATATAGGAAAATTGAGGGTGGCAGAGCAGAGCACCAGAACAAGCTGTCCAAAGAGTTAATAGTGTCTGCTTCTCTGGAGATATTCAAAACCAGCCTAGACACAATCCTGTGAAACCTGCTCTAGTGGACCCTGTTTTGACAAGAGAGTTGGACTAAATGATCTCTAGAGATCTCTCCCAAACGCAACCATTCTGTATTCTGTAATTCTATGACTAATGGAAAGGAAGCAAAATATTTTCTGTCCAGTAACTGATAGTTTGGGTGAAGGAGGACAGCAGGGATATAAATATATATAAATAAAATATAAATAAGTATATAAATACAAGATTTATATCTCATACTACCGAAGTTATTTATAGCAAATGAAAACTTCTTTAAACCTTTAGAGGAGTAGGGAGGATATCTTTCCCATAAGTTCAGTAGAAAGTTTCCAGAATTATGTATATATCATGTTTTTGTTCTATTCAATAAAATGTATTGTATACTTAAAAGAATTCCAGAGAATTTTGTTTTTGCTGTTATAATCATATCCCGAGTAACTCTTCAAAACTCGATGGTACTTGATATCTGTGACTGGCCATATGAGAAGAGCAAGTAGTTAGTGAAGGTAACCATAGAGAGGAAGACGAGTAAGAATGCTTTCACAAAAACCATATACAGTCTTAAAAAAGAAAAGGACTGATCCTAATTTTAGAAAAAGTTATTAATTTGGAAAAAAAAGTCAGAAGCAGAAGTCCAAAATTAAAATGCCATGAAAGAATTAATGTATAAAAGGTAGATTTGAATAAGCAGCGGAATGAATTAAGACTGTGATAAAACAAATATCTAGAAAATGGGTATAATAGATCTAAAACAAGCCTTTTGCAGCATAAATATTTAGAAATTATTTATGTTCATGAGCTGGGCACAATACAGGTTTTAATGGCCAAAGTTTTCTATTTTATACTGCTAGCGTGATTTTATTTATTTTTTTTTACCCTTTAGGTGAAAGTTTGGAAAGGTGCAAAACTGTTGCAGTCAAGACCTCTATGTTTTTTCCTAAGAAATCTCTTTCCAAAACACACCGTAATCCTGAAAACAGTTGTGATAGGAACTGTTGGACTTGATCTCATAGAACTGATTGGATTTTGTGACTTTACCATGTTTTAAACTGACTAAAATTCAAAAAAAAAAAAAAAAAAAAGTATGTGGTTTTGGTTTTGTGTATGTGTGTGTGAAATTAAAACTTCTGTAAGTGATGTAGGATTTTATACTGCTTCAGTTTTCTAACTTCTTAATTGTGATTATTACACATCATAACTATAAGCTGACTGAGCAACTGCAGCATATGGGCAGCTCTAGACTGTTTTATCTTTATGTTTTACAATTTCTGAATCAATAAAAGTAAATTAAAAAATTTTTAAAAATACAACATCCATAATACCATAAAGTGTCTTCTACTTGACTATTTTTACATTTGTTTTCTGAAACTTTTCTAAAAAGTTAGTTTTCAATCATTCAGTCCCAGATCTAAAGTAAAACCAATGAATACCTTAACATCAAGTGGGCATTTAATCTCTCAGAAGCATGGTAGACTGATTTGCAATTGCGAAGGCTTAACAAGCTCACCTGGCAAATGGGTTCTTTAAATAGTTAGAACAGCTTAAGCTGCCCAAAATCACAAGCCAGTGGAGAGATTAGCAATGTTTATGACTGTTATTTTCAAATATATTAAAAGCTTTTCACTCTTATGCACTGTGGGAGTTTTGTTTGGTTTTCTCTAGATGATACAAACAATGTTCTGCCACACTAATTGGAACAAAATAATATACATGATGTGAGTCACCTTCTGCTATAAAATTGCAAATGCTTCTGTTATTACTCGAATGCTAAAATGTTGATAGAAAGTGCATGATCCAAATCTATGAATCTATCACTCATTCTGAAGTAGATGGACTGATTAACTACCAATCTTTAATCGATGTAATATTTTCAGATGTCAGAATTCAATACATATTCCAAGAAGGAATTTTGGGGCAAACCAAAATGTTTTAAAAGGAGCTGTACTAATGTAGTGTTTGAATTTTGTTGATCCTTGTTTTTCTCTTCCAAAATAATATAAAAGGTATGAGTTGTAAATTTATGGACCAATGAAATAGGTGACAGATCAATATTGTGGAGAAAGTATTCATCAGAGAATACAGATTTGAGGAAGATGTGATAGTTGCTGGTGATCAAGTAAAATTTATGAAAGATAATGTTTAATTGCTTCATTGTCTTGAGGTAATTACCAATAACAATGAACTCTGAAACTTAATATAAAGTATGAAACATTACTGTAGAAGTGGACTGCATAAAACTGAGTGTCTTGAGAAACAAGACACTTCTTCATGCAAGTACACCTGGTTATAAATCACTAGATACTTGAATCTTTCGCTGTAGCTGGAATCCAGCTTGGACATTCAAGGCAATGAATATTGAATCATAGTTATGTTACTATCACACTGTACAGAATAATGAAATCTATCTTCGAGGTAATATATTGCCCGTTATTCTACCTAATGGCATGGTCAGAAGACTAACTATTGCTGACACAGCCATATTCTTCAAAGGTAACTCCATACCGTCCTGAGAATGCCTGTTCCAATAGGAGTGACATCTGCTGGCTCAGTTCTGGTGCAGGCGGGGCAGAAATACACACCACTTTGGGGAACAATAACAATATTTTTCACACCTAATGATATTTGGAGTTTGCAAAATAAAATAAAAAGTCATCTATGCCTGAAGGGAGAAACAGTATGTGATTCTAGTCTAGTCAAAGGGGTTTCCATGAAATATGGAGACTTAAAGCTTCCATTTTTCCAGTAATTTACAGAAAAAATATGGTTCACAAAAACATTAAGGTGTGTGCTACTTTTTAAAGCAAAATTTTCAAATCTAACCTCCTGAAGATTCAGTTGGTTTCTTTTCTATTTATTTGCTAACAAAAAAATTTCTATTCATGTTCTGCAGTAATATCCATAACAATGTTACTATTTTGAGTACTCTGTGCTTTTAGGGAACACTTCTGAGATATTATTGCTCTCAGTGAGTATGGGTAGTGATGCAAACAAAGAACAAAATGCTGCAGATTCTAAATAACTGTCTTTTATATTGTCAAGGATGTGCTAAGAGTAAGTAATAAAATATAAAACTTATTTTCATGACTACAGCCGGTAATTATGATTCTGGATACACCAGTCCACTGATATAAAATGGTGTCATTTTAATAGATTTGGTTTAATTTATTTCTTTTTTAGAAATGGAGGTATGTCTTTAATATTAAAACTCCTAGAAGTGATTTTTTTTGTGTTTTGTTCTGTTTGTTTGTTGTTTGTTTTTTTTTAGAAATAATATCTAGTAATTAAAGAGAAAAGTATGTGGCACACAGGTAGTTTTCTTTTTTCAGTGAATCATCTGGTAAGTTGTTGAATTTTAACTGTCTGGTAAATATTCAAGGAGTTGGTGAATATTGAAAATTTCATACTTGCTTAAACATTTAATTTATGTCTTTATTGTGACAAAATACATCACAGTCTTATCCTATGGGTTCAAATTAAGTAACTACACCTATGTGAAACTATCACTCATAGACTTCAGTTACCAATAATTGATGTTGTTAGACATAACAGTGTCATACCAGATTCATACCAGTTAGACAGGCTTAGAATAAGATTTTTACTGTTGTCACAGTGCAGATTACAAAGAATGTTTTTGTGTTTTTTCTCTCATACAAAGCTCTGTCATCTCTATCTAAATAAGACACTCATCTGACATTAACATTTAGGCTCAAATCAAAAGGCTCTAAACTTTAACTCTAGTTAGGAGCTATTAATAGAGAAAGGAATTAGTAATAATATTTTATATTAATAAACATTAATAATATTTTCTTTAAAGGTTTTAAATACTTTATTATTATTTGGCATAGAAGGTATGTTTCTTCAACAGAAATATGTCTCCATATGAACTGCCATATTTTTATTGTAAATTCTTATGTCTCCTCAGCATTGAGTATATTGCAAAAATTATTTCTCCATGTAACAGATTTAACTGAATGACAGATTTAGGGGGTGTAAAGCTTTTGATTTACCAATCAAATGAAAAACAGACAATGTTGAACTGTTAAAAATGGGAGAAACGTATTGAGGAATAATTATTATGTGGCTAAGACATGCAGAAACTCAGTGCAATAGCATTCTGAAGGAGTTCCTCTGATCCACTGTGGAAATCAACACTGTGTCCCAGTTTGGACATTAGGGGGCGCTTACAACAATGAGAGACTTAACAGAAAGACAACAGCCAAAATCGTTTATTACCTGTGGGTTATAAAGTATATATGAACCACTATAAGCATAAACCAATTACACAAAACCGACCTGACAATATTTTGCAAAAAAAGAAAAAAAACCCAAACTGCTCCTCCAAGCTGGCTGCTGGGCTGTGGAGCAAGGGAAGAAGGGAAAGACATCCTGCAGATGGTGCTGGTCCCACTCTAGGAGCTGCTGGAAAAGAATGACAGGGCAAAGGAACCCTGGAGAACCCAAGGAGAGAGATATCAACTCGTGTCACTGCCGCGTGGCTCCCTGCCATCACTGCCCAAGCTCCAGTGATGCCGCGCTGCTGCCCTCACCAAAGGAGACAAGGGAGAGTGAGCCGTGATGACACCGCATTGCAAAGGATTAAGAAGGAGCAGCCATGCCTCTCCCAGTGAAGAGGCAGGACTTCCATTCCTCTGGCTTTTATGGGGTGCCTGTTCTCACATTTTCTCGGGGCACCCTTCCTAGGTGTGGCACTTTCCCATTGGATGTCAGCACTGGGTGCCGCCCCTCTTCGAGATTTCACCACAAGGCAAGAAGGCATTCCCATCAAAATGCCTGTGGCTGCACTCGCCGAGAGGAGGGGGCCACCACCACCATCCCGCCAGCACTGGTACCATTTTATAGCCAAGGAGGAAGAATAGGTATTCACTGAAAAATAATTCTTATCCTGAAATGCTCACATAATTTAAGTTCTTTGAATCCTTATGTTAGAATTCTTCGTTTGACTGTAAATGCAGCTTAGTGACCTACTCATCTGTTGTTTTCTACATTGAAAATATCTCAAATCATGTGATGCATTAAAAATTTAAAGTGGGATTGATTTCCCCAAAATGGAGGTAACACATGACATTTGAGACTTTGAAAGCTTCTTTATGAGCCTGGAAGATATCACAGAAGACCTACTGTCCTTGAGGGTGTTGATGTCAGGCTGTTTGAGGTCAGGCAGTGTACATTATATACCTAGATTTAAAACATCTCTATGCCTGTGTGCAGGCAATAAAACTTCATTCTTTTATCTTTTCATATTCTATGATTTAAAATGCAATAAAAAGAAAAATATATTTGGAAGACTTTTAAAATAGTTCAGCCTTTATTGAGTATCATTAGCACCAAATGGCAAAATTTGATTAGTAAGACTCAAGACAAAAAAAATTGACTTAATAGATATTCTTATATCAAAATGTATTGATGTGATTTCTTTAGGTGGTAGAAGATGTTTCATTTTGTCCTTTTGCCAAAAATGGTTTAAATATATTTGTAGACCCAAAAATTATCCTTCAAGCCTTAAAACTCAGCCAACCATTGACATATCACTAAGGACAAAACCTTGAGATTTCTGATACTGATATACACATGCACGGTAAGAAGAGACTTTCTTCTTTCCGATCTATGTGCTGCCTGTGCGAGAGTGCTCTGGAATTCTTCTGAGGAAAAACAAACTCAGACTCTGACACTTGATTTCTTATGTCCATAGAAAACCTAAGAAAATTATGAATATTTAGTGTTGCAGATAAAAAGTGAGCCTTAAATGAAAGGCAAAATTCTTTAAAGCAGAAATACACAGATGTATGTATGATGGCAGAATAAAATCCAGATTTATTTTAAGGCAAGTAAAAGAAGGATAGTTTCTCACTGTAAAGGGTGTCTACGTGCAAACTAAAAACTTCAAATTTAAATCTAATCTTCAGTTATTTCAATATCTTGTACTATCTGTCCTTTGGAACTTGGCTTGTACCCAAATACAGTTTGAGGTTTAAATGTGAGATGTGAATTAACTTTGGAACTTAGGGCTGTAGGGCTGGAGATGCTCTGGCTGCCCCTTAGTCTGTCCCCTCTCTGCCTGGGACAGCGTGAAAGTTCTGGTTGCCAGACCCAGCCCCATTGCCCCAGGGGAGGCCCCTTCATCCCCAAGTGCCAGCGGGAGACCTGACTCCATGCTGTGCCCTGACACAACCGCGCACTGACATCTGCTTAGCCCTAAGGCAGTATTGCACAGTTCAAATACCTAAATGTCTATCAGTAAAGTATAAAATGTTTATTATTATTAATTTACATTGATCCCATAAATGCCATGTAAGCTTTATGAAACAGATAAAAAGACATGGTCCATGAAATGGAAAGCTCACCATCTAATTTTAGAGAAGAGAGAGCACGAGTAACCAAATAAATCATACTGTTGAATTGAGTCATCAGAAAAGATTTCCAGCAACAAAAAGAGGTAAGCTGGTGTGGTGCACAAAGCTAACATCTGAAGCAGGAACACAGAATCAGACAGAAATATCTGGAAGAGCCAGCAAGATAAGGTGAAAGGGATAAAAAACAGGGACACACATGTAGGCTAGAAATATGACAATATGAATTTCCTTATGTTGGCTAAGGCTCAACAGCAATAAAAAAATATTTTCATGTTGTGGCACTGAAATCAAGCAAATGACTCTTTATATGTGAACATCATGTATAAAAAAATAGGATTAAGGTAATACTGATTGTATCATTCAGACTTCATAAATGTGGAAATTTAATAGGGAAACACAGCGATTCTCTTTTAACAGAAATACACTGTGAGAATACACATAATTCATTTCAGACAAATCTGTTGGAGGAAATATGAAAATCTTACACTACTGGCTCTCACTAAGCACTTACATAATGCCAGATTTTTCATATCACACATTAAAATTTTTTGGTGGCTCATAATAAGCAGTATTATTAATGAAAAGATTGTTTTTAAAAATTGGCAAACTTGATGCGAAAGTGAAACTAAACATAATGGCGTACTGTGGGAATTATTCCAAGACTGACAGAATTACATTTGTTTTATTAGCAGGGAATCATTTTAAAAGGTAAAAATACACAAGAAACCTTTTCTTGAAATAATCTAATCCAGGAACCAATTAGATGTAACAACTTCCTGTAAATTTGAAGTTTTATAGACACTCCATGCTGAGTAACCTATAAAAAATTACATGGATTAAATCAGTTGTATGATTTCCAATTTTTATAAACATTTTTCTTAATGCAGACAGTCCTTTACCCTTGTTCAGACTGTCTCTGATTTCTTTTGTGTACATCATATAGGAATCAAGCTCAGTTCATGCTTCAGGATAGAGACCAAAATTCTAACTATTCACAAAAATGTATGGATTTACTTATATTTGTATACTGAGAGTAAAATGTCTATGCTTAATAGAGCATTTGAGGTAGTACTCAATGCAGGAAGAGCAGCTTTTATATTTACAGTAATGGTGTAAAACAAAGCAAAAACACTATCAAGGAGTACCAAAAGTGGAGACATTAAATATGATTGTAGTTTCTCTTTCAGATCATTATTTGGAATATCATTTTCCAGTAAAAGAAACCATATTTTTCTTGAATCTTTCCCAATATTAACTTTAGCATTTGGATCTTAATAAAATGCTCATTGTATATTAATAAAGTACTGAACAGAGTATTCCTGGTTGTTGTCTAGAATATCACCCAATCATGGATCCTTCACACCCCAGCTGTGAAGTCCAGATTTGCCTTAGGCCCCAGCCTGGACAATAGTCTTTTTCAAACTCAGGGCTGCTGTAGGTGTTGAACTTAGTGTTTTCCTCCTCTTTTTGTTATTGAAATGTGTTACAGTGGAATATCTTCTGGAGTCTTCTTCTTGGGTAGAGAAACCTGAAGGTGATCATCCACGTGTGCTTCAAATGAAACTTCCTACACGCCAAATAGGTCAGTTCCTCATATGCTAACTAGCACATTTCTGCTACCACATTGCTGCCAGCCTGCCCACAGCTACAACGGGGAGCAGAGTAGCTGCTTCTGGCACTGATGAGACAGTGAACACTCATCATCTGCCTGTTCCTGTAGGACGCAGCAAACCGCAGCCACGTGCTTGCTTACCATGTCCTGAGACACAGCTTCATGGAAGGCTTTGCTCTGTTTGATGGATCAAGATAATATATGTTTTACACAGATTTCCTTCCATGTGTGAGGAAACTTTATTATGTCTTTCACTGTCTTTCATGGTTTCTGTGCTCCTGATGGTATTTTTTCCTGTCCGGATGAGACCATCACAGTTCTCATATGCAATCCAGGTGACCTACAGTCTAAATCATGATTACCAGTGATTTCCAGAAGAAGATATTAAGTCCTTTAAAGGTCATAAAAGAGTATTACAGTGCATGTGCCTTTAGACATCTGTTTTTTGCTGAAATAACTATTTCTGCTGTTCTAAACATGATGTGTTGAGTGCTCTGGCCCAGGGGCTGGCAGAGGAGACCACAAGGGAAGTCTCTTTGAGGAGACCCTGTCCCATGATGGTCATAGATGACAGCTCCTGTGGATCTGTAGCAGAGCATAGCTGAGCCCATTAATGACACTGGTTGTACCTCTAATTTAAAAAGCAGCAATTCATATCAGGTTTAATATCTGAATATCAATTAGATTGGTATATCTGCACTGTAGGGTAATAATATGTCATTTTACCAATAATTCTACCATGGCAAAAACAAAAGAAAGTTTAATTGAGTACTATGTGAATTCCATCTTCTAAATATTTCCTTGCAAAAGTGAGGTTCCTTCTGCACAGCTTCTTTCCTATTTCAGCTGAAGTAGTTAAAATGATATGAACTCCTGTATTGGTTTTTCTGTGGCCAGGTTTTGGTGGCAGTGGGGAGGGGGGG
>VXBA01001247.1:102268-116895 GCA_013399895.1 Serilophus lunatus
CTGTGGGTGAAGGGCTGCTGCCCATGGGATGGACTCTGGCCGGAGCAGTTTGTGAGAGGAACTGTATCCTGTGAGGGATGTACCCCATGGAATGTGGCTGGAAGGACTCCTCTCCCCAAGCAGCGGTTGAGAACAGCAGCTGACCACAGCAACACCTCCCCCCCACCTCGCCTTTTCCCTTGACCGCTGCGGGAGAATAGGTTGGATGTAAGAAGGAGGGGATGGGGGGTAAAAGGCGTCTTTTAGTCTCTCACTCTTAGATCTGATCTTGTTAGTAATAAATTTGACTATTATTCCCACATGGAGTCTTGTTTTGCCTGTGACAGTGATTAAGAAAGAATCTGCTGTAGTCCTTATCATAAATAACGAAACCTCTCGTTATATTCTCTCTCCTCTATAGCTGGGCAAGGGGGAGTGAGAGAGTGGCTGTAGTGGGCCCCTGGCACCCAGCCTGGGTTGAACCACTACAGCTCCTAAAGAGCAAGTAAGTATACCAAAAAAAAAGTTTTCTTTCCATGGTGTGAGTTCTTTAGTGTTTTTCTTTTAAAAATATGTACCAAATTCTGAAACAGACATAATTTTACAGTCATGTTCTAGGTTTCTAGAAAGACAATGAGTTTCAGTAGAATTGCTGACAGATTAGTACTAACAGCATTGGCATAATAATTAGTTGTCTCTTTCTTTAAATATCTTTGTAACATAGAGAATTCTGAGAAGCTTTAGTTTTTCACTTAGTATTTCCAAGAAAAACTGAAGTGTACATGTTAAATACCTAAATATTTCTTGTTATAGCAGCTAATACTGTTTATTCATGAAGACTTCTGTTGATTTATGGTATCATATAATGCAAAGGGCTTATATTATCCTGACAGATTAAGATAAAGGAAATTGGAGGCTAAATCATTTTACAGCATATCTTGAAAATGTACATAAGCTTAATGTGCAAAGCCAAAACATTTTCTCAATTGCAGCTTGAAGAAGGAAGTGTGAGACCCTAATATTTTATATAAGATTCAGAAATACATTTGTCAGCCCTTCCCTACTTTTTTAAGAATTGGTATTTTGACTGTGTTCTTGTCCTTAAACTTCTGTGGAGACAAACACTTGAGTAGCATCCTTCTAAACTTACAAAACTACGGTAGGAAATAGAACCACCTGCATACTACCCACCAAAATATAGGATCTCAAATGTTGCATGGTGCCACTGTTATACTCTGTCTGAGAGGTTTTAATAAGGGGCAACTAAATTCTGATTAGTTTTGGCTCCTCAGTGTTCTTACGGAGATTGCAGAAATGCAATTTCAGGTGAAAAGGAAAGCATGGTGAGATGTATCAATGTTCATATATGAAATACAATTCTACACATTTTGTGTATCAGAGGAAGATGGAAAAGAGAAATAAAAAACCAATCTGAGCTGAATTTACAACTACCTAAGAGTAGCTGGAGTTCTAATAACACTTCACTACAGGAGAGCACCCGATAGAAGCTTGCATGCAAAGGGCACAGTATCGCCCGAGTCCTCATTTTTGTCTTTCAGCATACCAGTAGCATTGCCAGTTTATTGAGAATCAACTATGGTCTAAGAGTCAAAAAGGATGAGACATTATTGTAAATCAAGGAATTAAGATCATTATATTAAAAGCTAGCTTTGTCTAATCTCATTTCACATATTACAGAATAACAGAATCATTTAAGTTGCAAAAGACCTCTAAGATTATCGAGTCCAACCTTGGACGAAACACCAGCTTGTCAACTAGACCACGGCACTAAGTGCCACATCTAGTCATTTCTTGGACACCTCTGAGGATGGTGACTCCACTGCCTCCCTGGGCAGCCTGTTCTAATGTTTAGTAACTCCTACTATGAATAAATTCTTCCTAATATCCAATTTAAACCTCCCCGGCAAAATTTGAGGCCATTTCCCCTTGTCATTTTGCTTGAGAAGAGACTGACCTCACTACAACACCCTTTCAAGTAGTTGAGTAGAGAGTGACAAGGTCACCCCCAAACCTTTTTTCTCCAATCTAAACAACACCACATTCATCAGCTGCTCCTCATAGGGGCTTAGTGTCAGGACCCAGTGGTAGGGAGCATGATGTTCATTGTAAATTCTTGTCAGGCTGAACAAAGGCACTGTGTCAGGTAACTCTTGTAGTTTTATTGTATAGCCTGGCAACTAGCCCACTATTTAGCATCAGGAGGTTAATAAAGTTCAGTATGGAGTATGACATAGAATATGGTAGCCAAGCTTTGCCCAGGAAAGGCAATGGAGAAGAGAAACAAAAAAAGAAAAGAGGGAGAAAGGACAAAGAATATCACCAGTCCTTATATCTCACGTTGCTTCTGCCATGTACACGGCAGGTAAGGAGGACATGAGGCTGCAGGACAAAGTGAAAGAGAGCAAAAAGGGAGCAAGGGGGTGTGATCTACTTCCTTTTATAGTTAACCTGGTGGGCACTTCTTGTTACCAAACAAGTGATATTTTTTTAGAAAGGAGCCCATGCAGCACTAGGTGAAAATACTAGGGCTTAATCAACAAGAGAGGAGATTTAATCTGTGAAATAGATAGCAGCTAGCATGCGAGCCTTAAGTGATGCCCATTTGTTAGAAAAACAAATTAAAATTTTGGACTCTCAGAGCTAGGGGAGGAAGTACACAAAAGAATGCAGAATTTATGGGTAACCAGGACAGCTGGTAGGACTCCCCAAATACGGAGGAAACTAACAAAAGCAACTCAATAATTGTGCTGAAATTGGCTCCAAGTGGATAAAAGTTAATTCTGGTAGAGGGATACATGAACACTGATCCACAGACCACTGACCCATGAAATCCTTCAACCCAAAGGAAGAGAGAAACTGAGCATGAAGACTGATTAGCATGAGAAGCATGAGAGTCATTGACCAGTAGAAGTTAGAGTACTAATAAGAAAAGGATGTAACTTGCAGACGATACACTAAATCCTTTGTTTGCTAGAATGTATAGTCAAAAGTTTTGGTACCTGATGTATATGTTTGGCGGGGCTATCTTCATGTACCTTATATGTTGAGTAAAGTCGTGTTGATTTTCTAACCTAATAAGCTGATTAGAGAGTTTATTTCTTCGGTTTTGGTGACACCTATATAAACTAGATTTTTCATTCTTGTTTATGCATGCACAGCCAATCCTTTCAGCCCTTCTCCAGGAACAGAGGTGAGGGCAGGGGAGATAGACAGGACTGAGCATGAGTCTCAGGGCAGAGCAGGAAGTTGGCTCAGCATAGCACTACTCCCACCTCCAAGGGATCCTCTTCTCCAATCACCTTTCCTGTTGTAACAGTCAGAGTGTTTGAGACAAAACATGCTTAGGACTGGTCCTCCACATTTACTCCCTAGACCCTTCACCAGCTTTGTTGCCCTTCCGTGGACGCACTCTAGTATCTCCATGACTTTTTTGAAGTGACGACCCCACAACTGGACACTGTTCTTAAGGTGCAGTCTCACCAGTGCAGAGTACAGAGGGACAATCAATTCCCTGGTACTCCTGACCACACCATTTTTTATACAAGCCAGGTTACCATTGACCTTCTTGGCCACCCAGGCACACTTCTGGCTCATGTTCAGTTGCTATCAACCAGCACCCCCAGGTTCCTTTTTATTGGGCAGCTTTCAAACCACTGTTCTCCCACCATGTAGCATTGTACAGCCTTGTGGTGACACAAATGCAGGACCTGACACTTTGCCTTATTGAACCTCATACTGTTGACATCAGACCACTGATTCAGTACACTAAAGAGAGATAAAAATGTACTTTGTATTGGAACAGGTTGGCCATTCCATGTAGACTCATTCACTTTTCTTCACTACCTTTAGTATTCCAGAGGTTAACCATTACCAGGATTAAAAATATTTATGTATTTTTCCAACCTTAGCATTAGATTCTTTTGCTAGATTAAACTGACAATTTACAATAAGGTATCTCCTTGCTATGTGTGTATTAACTCCTCAGATTACTAAATAAAATTTTGTTCAATAAAATAAATTGATTGTTTCTTATATCTGTATTAGAAATTATGTTTCCACAACCCAAATACTTAATGTTGCAGTTCTCTACATCTACAAAAGTATCCAAAATCTTGCCAAATATGGGCATCAGAACCAGACTGTTCCAGTGTATTCTCACACAAGCATTATTTTCCCTATAATAATACTTAGCTACTTAAAGATGTGCAAAGTTTCCTTAGACTGTCTATATTTCCTGAGTTGGATATCGTAGTAGAAATGATAAATTATCCAGTTCACTTACAGGGTAAGGGGTAGCTTCCATTTGCTACTTTTTGAATTGTTTTAAGGTTGCTTATGTCATGGTTATTTCTGAGAGAAAAATAGGCTTGTTTTTGCAGAGTAACCTGATAGAACAACTTACCCCTTGAAATTTCCCTTTGAACTCATATAGGCTAAAGAGACAGTAGAATTCAGTTCAATGTTTGTCATGAGGAAGATTTTTTGGATGGCAAAATCATATTCAATGCATTTCTTCTGTCATATGTACCTACAGTTGCATAATTGTACATTCACTTCTGTCTTATTTCTTTTTCTCTTTTCCCTATGCTATACTATAAATGCCATTCATTTAAATAGAAGCTTCAGAGGAAGCTTATTAAAAAGTTTATTAAAATGCAATACACGTTTCAAAACCGAGATGGAATACACCTCTCAAGGAAGACTATTCAGAAACTTTAAAAATAAAAGGCAGTGTTTCTTATATTTTTCAAACATATGAAACAAAGGTCTTCATAAAAGAAAATGTATGCATATAAAGTCTTTCCTTTTCAAAAGTTACTCAAATTTTAAATATATGCAATAAATATAAAACATTATGGACAATATGGTAGCATTTTCCCTGTCTTAAAGTAAATCTCTTTACTTTGTTGCAATATTTTGCACCAAAAAGCAAAATCAAATATTGCCAAAAAGGCATACATTGTTCTCAAGTAAAAAAAATTAAGATAGCAGTCAATACGAAAAATAATTAATGTAATGAAGTCTCTTACCATACTTCTTCAATAGTTTTGCCAACACCACATATGTATTCTAAAGTTAGCTGGAAGTGGCATAAGCAAGCTATGTTCAGAGTTAAAGGATACCATAAATTATTAGATCTTATTATTCTTCCATATCTATCCCTAAAAGTATAATTGTCTGGTTGACTAGCCATTTAATGATTTCTGCTAAGTAACCTGTAATGTAAACAAATCTAGCTCAGCATATTTGATGTGGTATACCCCTCCTAAATTTCATCACCAAACTGCCTATAGGCATCCAACAATCGGAAGTAACTGTACAATTAGGTAAAGCACTATGTGGAAAATATTTAATTACTTCTGCAGTGTTTTTCACCTTGATGGGCCAGAAGTAAAAAGCAGAGGATGATTTATACAATGGAAAAAATCAACAGCAAGAGAACTGCTGTAATGTTTCTCTTACTTATTTATTTTAATGAAGATGAGTATGCGATTCAGCTACATGCTAGATGAATGAAGTAAGAAGGAAAGATGATGTAATAAAAGCCAAAGAAGACAAGTAGAAGAAGAAAGATGATGTGCAACTTCAGAAGGATCAGGCTGATGTGAAGGTACTGTATTAGGAATGGTGATCAGGGATTATATTAATTACATTCACACAGTTGTAAAGCCATTGCCTTTGGCTAAAACACAAATCTAGTAAAAAGAATTGGCAATAACTTTTTTTAAATAGAAGTGAAAAAATTTTTAATAAACATAATTCCAATTAACTCTGTGACTGTTCTAATTTGGACCAGTGAAAATATCATCCCCTAATTTCATTTGGAGAAGAATATAAAAGCGCAGGTTTGTAAGTCTGGCATAGCTTTCAAGACCGATTTAATTGTTGATATAATCTATCTCTGAATTTAATGCGTTTACAAGATAAGAGTTTGATTTAAGGGAAGTGGAATGGGTAAACATTGTCTGAATGCCAGGTACTCTCAGTCACTCTAACCCCCCTCTTCCCCTCCGAGACAGGCAGAAGGAAAAGAGTGAGATGGTAAAAAACTCATAGATTGAGATAAGGCAGTTTACTAGAGGCAAAAGCTTTGCACGCACAACGCGAAGCAGAAATCTAATCTCCATTTCCCATCAGCAGTGATGACCAGCCACATCCGGAGAGGTAGGGCTTCAACATGCGTAGTAGTTTCACAGTGGGCCACCATTGGAAATCGTGGATGCCTGNTCAAAACACTGGTATGTTATCAACACCCTTCCAGCTAGCAATGCAAAGCACAGCACTGCGAGGGTTGCTATGGGGAAACGGGCTCCATCTCAGACAGACCCAATACAGAAAGGTAAATGTAAAAGTTGTGCAGTTGCTATAATTCCATGCAGAAACGCTGGAAAACTGTTAGTAATTCGGTGCAAAACAAGAACAGAAAATATTTTCTTTTTCTGTAATATGTTTTAGCTTTTGATAGGAGCATTGTATAAACGTATGAGCTACAGGCTGTTTTACTGTTTTGAAATATTACTCTGATTATAAATAATGGAAAATCTCAAAGCGGTACCTTGCAACATTCTTCAAAAATGGATGTAAAGGTATCAAGTGCCACTGTACCTTGCTAATAAGTCATTCAGATTCTGAGGGTAAGTGTAGGTACAGAATTCAAGTTCTTTACCTGAATATTAAATACTTGTTAAACAGACATTTACAGACAAAGGAAATTCACCATGTGTTTCTGAATTGCCAAGCATGATATTAATATTCAATTGATGAGCTGCTGTGTAGAAAGAAAGACCTGCTAGAGGCTTAAAATGCTAAATGCACATCTCAATCTACTGTAACTGCATACTAAAAGCACTGCTCTGTCATACATTAGAAAGAAAAGTTCAACAGCTGCTATAATATAAGAAAAGTCTAAATGTAAGGTACTTGATTTGAGTTCTTAGAATTAATTGAAGGCATAAGCACACTAAAGGAAGGGAAAAGTTCTTTGCCTACATGTATCTATGGTACTTCTTAAAATGACATCTCTCCTAGGCTTTTGTATTAATCAGTACTAGAAAGGATTCATGTTAGGGTTGTGTGAACTGTTCTGGTTAAATTAAAAGCTGATTCAAACCTTGTGCCATTACTTGCACTCTTTGAACCATACTTGGTAACACTGAAATATGCCTGGCTACTGATTTCTTCTTATTCTAACAAGGGAAAAGAAGAAGATTAGAGACTTCCTACTATGCTGGGTCCATCCAGGTGAATTCAGTGAGATATATCTTAAAATATGCTCAGGGCAACCACTTGAGCTGAATTCAGGCATGCACCACGAAAATAATTATATATCTTATGTAGGCAGCCAGTTTGGGGATGGGCCCAATGTAAAAGGTATATGACAACCTACACCAGGAAATCTACATTAATATGATGTTAATAGCATCTAATTCTTTATTCTCTTAAAGACAGGGAGAATCTACCAGAAGCACTGCAGTCTTCTGTTCCAGGCTCTGTTCTCACAGACGGAAAATGATGAAGAGTGGTTTATCCTATACAAAACAGTACCTGAAAATTGAAATGTTGCAGCCTCTGTCATTAATTCTTATAGCAAAGAGCATCAAATCAAGAGCATCAAAAAAAGAGTTTGGAAATGGGGAGAGATTTTGAAGAAGATCTCTTTTCTTCTTTTCTTTTCTTTTCTTTTCTTTTCTTTTCTTTTCTTTTCTTTTCTTTTCTTTTCTTTTCTTTTCTTTTCTTTTCTTTTCTTTTCTTTTCTTTTCTTTTCTTTTCTTTTCTTTTCTTTTCTTTTCTTTTCTTTTCTTTTCTTCCCTTTCCCTTTCCCTTTCCCTTTCCCTTTCCCTTTCCCTTTCCCTTTCCCTTTCCCTTTCCCTTCCCTTCCCTTCCCCTTTTTTACTTTCTTTTCTTTTCTTTTCCTTCTTCTGGTGTTTGCTTGGGTTCTTTTATTTGTTTTCTCTTATAGTAGTTGTGTGACTTGATCACTTTTTGAGGCAACATTTCAAAGAGCTGTTATGTGTGCTATATAACTATATTTTAAACTTTATGGTTACAGTCATTTTTGATGATAACCCAGAAGGAAACATCAAGAATTGCAATTAAAGAAATTGTAAGTATAGAAAACTTGTTATGAGATAATAGTTTATTGAATTCCTTTAGGGAAAAAAAAAGTGTCGAATGTGTTCATGTCTATAGTATGGGCTCAATAATAAAAATGGGTGGAGCGTCTGACTCCCCAGAGTGCTGTGCTGACATTCAGAAGGATCTTGACAGGCTAGAGAGATGGGCAGAGTGGAACATTTTGAACTTCAAAATTTTGCAGGGTCCCGAACCAGGGGGTAATAACCCCATGCACCAGTACAGGCTGGGGACTGACCTGCTGGTGACCATCTCTGCAAGAAAGGACATTGGGACAAGAAAGTGTCAATGAGCAGGCAGTTTGTCCTTGTGATCAAGAAAGTCAATAGTATCCTGAATTGCACTAAAAAGAGCATAGCCAGTAGGTCGGGGGAGGTGAGCCTGCACCTCTACTCAGCCCTGGTGCACCATACAAGGATTTGCTGAGGTCACTTGGCTTGTTCAGCCTGGATAAGACAAGACTGAGTGGAGACCTCATCAGAGTCTTGAACTTCCTCATGAGCGAAATGGGGGGTCAGACACTGATCTCTACTCTCTGGTGGCACATAATACAACCCAGGGGAATGGCATGAAGATATGTGAGAGGAGATTCAGGCTTGCTATTCAGAAAAGGTTCTTCACTCAGAGGGTTGTTGGACACTGGAACAGGCTCCCCAGAGAAGTGGTCACAGCACCAAGCCTGGCAGAGTTCAAGAAGCATCTGGCAATACTCTTGGGCACATACTGTGATTCTTGATGAGGTTCTGTGGAGGGCCAGGAGTTGGACTTGAATAATCCTTTTGGGTCCCTTCCACCCCAGGACATTCTATGATTCTACAAAAAAATGGAGTGAAACACAAATTACATGTAAAGGCTCAGACTTGGCTTGTGTAAAGCAATAGATCTGTCTAATGTCTTTTAAAAATCTGAATGATGAGTGTAAACTGGAGTCTGAAAGTCAAGATTAATTTTGTTCAATTAATCTACCAACAATAATTACACTATGTCCTGGGTTAGCTTAGACTGAAAAAACTTTCCCTGTTTTGACTCAGGTTTAAATAAAGAGATGTCTTTTTTTCCTTGCCCCCCACCCCCCCACCGCTCCGCTCCCTTTTGGCTCACATGTTTTCTTTTGTTTCCTCTTGGGGAGGGGAGCTGGGGGAGGGGGAGAGGGGCCAGAGGCAGAGTTGAGATGCAGATGGGGGCGGAACGGCACCGAACAGACCAATGGGGGGCTCAGCGAAGAGCGAGATTGCCTTTTTTGGAGTGCACTGGAGGAGTCACACAGGGCGGAGATTTGGAAGAATATTTAAGGAGATGACTCACTCGCCTCGGCCCTCTTCTGGCCTGGGACCTCGCCGAGGTCAGCAGTGCTGCCAGCCTCTGTGCTTTTCTGCCATCTTGGAGTCTACACGTGCTTGGCTGTGCTGCTGCTCTTCCCTCCGCACGGCCATCAGCACCTCCTGCCACCTCCTTCAGATTAACTGAACTTTTCCGGACATTGAAACAAGGAATAAGTTTTTGTTGTTGTTGTTTGTTGTTTGTTTATTTGTGGAACTGGTGTGGATGGGGGTGGTGGATGGTTTTGGGGCTTTTGGGAGGTGGTTATTGGGTTTTCCTCAGGGGGGTTCTTTTTGGTATTTTAATATTTTTTTTTTAAGTTAGGGTTTTTTTTCCTTACCTCATAATAAATTCTTATTTTCTTTAATACCTCTGTATCCATGAATTATTAATCAATAATTTGTCCATCAAACCAGAACACACTAGTAAATATTTCGTCAACATTTTGTTGTTTATATGACTAGAATAGAATACAATTAATTTCTCTACATGTGTATTGACACGATAGTACTGCCACAGCAAGAAAGATGGAGATTTGATATTGATCACTAAACCAGTAGATATGAAGCTGAACACACAAGATGATCAGATGATAGTGGAAGCTTTGTCATTTATGTTTTCTAATAAGCCTAGTTAATCTTTCTTCTTAAATACGCTACGTAGGAACAAATCCAAATAGTTACCACACTAAGAATTTCAGAAACTATGGCACCTTTTATATCCAACCTTCCTTTTTTATGACAAGTATCATTAGATTTTTAAAATCTAATCATTAAAATAAAATAATAAAAAATAAAATAAAAAATAAATAATAATAAAATAATAAAAAATAAAATCATTAGATTTTTCTAAGGAGAGCATACAAGAACTGGGCTTTGCTCTAGACCTTAGAAATATTTCAGTGGAGTAGCACAGTCAACTTTCAGTCCAGGTTTTAGTGACAAGCAATTAAACCATGACAAAATATCCTTCTTCAGAAACAGCATTCCATGGAAACATTATTATTTATGATTAATGCAGTGAAATGTGTTCTGTAAGATGCCCAATTCAGTTGTGTGCATTCACAGAACTATCATTACTGTAATATATTAAAAGGTTTAAGCTGCAACTGAAAAATGGCTGTGGGTTACAAAGGAAAGGAACTCATAGAAGTCATTTATACAAACATGAGAATGAAGTGCTCCTTCTGAAAGATGTTGCTTTGAGCCATACTAAACATAGACCTGTGCATCCGGGTGTATTGCACAGAACTTTCACAGACAAGCAGCTATGGCAGCAGACTTCAGAGGAATTAAATTTCCTTTCTCATTGCAGCTGTAATGTCAAAGAGTTGTCAGCTAAAAAAAAATTTCAGATGCTACAAAATAATGTAATACAAATAATTGAAGAACATTTAGAGATTTTCTTTTTGTCCACTTGGTTTTCCTATATTATCATTAGTATAGGCAAACCCGTCAGCTTCAAAACAAAATTCTTTTTACAATAAGGAATTACAAATATTAATAATGTTTTTTTAAATTTGCTGATGTGAATCAATCTTTCAGTCCCACATCTATAGTTGTAGAAAATAGCCCATAAGTAGTAACTTCATACTGGTAGCCAGAAAACAGCCTTTTAACAGGTTAGTCTTAAAAAAACCCCATAATATTTCTGAATTTCATATTACATAGGTCCCAAAACAGTCTCTTCCTAAAAGCTAAATTTTCTCTTAAGTCACTCAATTTTAGAAAGGCCTGAAAAATGAAACAAAACTTTATTTTATTACTTAGTCTGTGTTCTCATATGACCACTGTATCTTATGTTATGCTTAAATACCACTCTTAATCTGGATCTGGCTGGGATGGAGCTCATTTTCTTCATAGGAGCCCATATGGTGCAGTGTTTTAGATTTGTGACTAAAACAGTGTTGATTACAAATCTATTTTGTCACTGTTACTGAGCACTGTGATGTCAAGATTTTTCTCTGTTTCTTACTCAGCCTCTATACCAAACAAATAGGCCAGGAGTGGGTAAGAAGCTGGGAGAGGACACAGTAGGGACATCTGATCCAAAACAGCCAAAGAGATATTTCAGGCCATATGATATCATGGTGAGCAATAAAGTAGTTGCTGTGTAGAGTCTGTCTGCACATCATTCTGCTAATGAGAGATAGTCACTGCCTTTGTGTCACTTCTTGTGTTTCATCTTGGTTTTGCTTTGGGATGGTTTTTTTGATGGGAGCAGATCTCTCTTCACTTACTAAACTGTCTTTATTTCAACCCATGAGTTTTCTTGCTTTTAGTCTTCCTATTAACTCCCCAGTTCAGTAGTGTGTGGAAGCAAGGTAGTGTCTGTGTGGGTACATAGCTGCTGCCCATAATCGGCCCACTATAACTCCTTAAGTGTTAGTCAGAGTTGCAGGCAGGCAAGTAGACGGAAGTTTGCTGAACAGGACATGACATAAGAAATGTCCAGACACGACAAATAGCAGTCTGAGAAGCTGCCATGTGTTAAAGACAGTGCTGCAAAGAAGAGATGGCAGCTCATGGCTGTGTAAAGACATGGACAGGATACAGATCCCTATAAAGAGCACTGAGTCTCCTTTGGGAGTGTGTTTGCCCAGGGCAAACACTGCCAGGATAACTGTGCTGGTAATGCTATGCACCTCTGACACCCATGTAGTGACAGCAGAAATACCAAACCGGATATGGATGTAATAATGTTGGGAATGAAGGAGAAAGGGCAGGTTCATCAGTCAGATGGATCAGAACTGATAGCACTAAGAAGAAAAGGAGGGTAATTGTGGTGGGTGACTCCCTTCTGAGAGGAATGGAGGGTCCCATATGTAGGCTGGATCCATTCCATAGGGAGGTATGCTGCCTCCCTGGAGCCCGGCTACGTATTATTGCTAAGAAGGAAATGGGTCAGTTAATTGATGGAGTAGGAGTGCAGGTGGTTTTCTGCTCAGTTCCTGTAATAGCAGGGACGAGTACTGAAAGGAGCAAGGGAACCTATGCTGTAAATTAGTGGCTTAAAGGATGTTGCCAACAAAAGAATTTTGGATTCTGTAATCATGGGGAGACCTTTATGGCACCTGGGCTGCTAGGCTCAGATGGGTTGCATCTAACTAAAAAGGGTAGGTGGATCTTAGGCCATGAGCTGGCCGACCTCATTGAGAGGGCTTTAAACTAGATCTGAAGGGGGAGGGGACTGGGCTTACCAGAAACATGACTGAAGTAGGTGGGACAAGATCTAAAGTTAGTATCCCAACTGTAGTGCATGTGCACTAATGCACGCAGTATGGGCAATAAACAGGAGGAGCTGCAAGTACTAGTCCAGCAAGAGAATTATGATATTATTGCTATTATGGAAACGTGGAGGGATGACTCACATAACTGGAGTGCTGCCATGGAAGACTACAAGCTCTTCACAAGAGATTGGTATGAGAGAATGGGTGGAGGGTTGGTCCTGTATATTAGGGAAGCTTTTGACGTCTTGGAAGTTGAGATTGGCGATGATCGGGTTGAATGCCTGTGGGTAAGAGTCAGAGGGGAAGTCAACAAGACTGACATCCTGGTTGGAGTCTGCTATAGACCGCCTGATCAGGAGGAAGAGGTAGATCTGTTGTTCTTGAAGCAGCTTGAGGCTGTCTCAAGGACAGCTGCCCTTGTCCTTTTAGGAGTCTTTAACCTGCCAGATATCTGCTGGGGACTTAACAAAGCTGAGAAGAGGCAGTCCAGAAGGTTCTTAGAGCGCATTGAAGATTGCTTTTTATCGCAGCTGGTGAGTGAGCAAACCAGGGGTCGGGCTGTGCTTGACCTGCTGTTCACCAGTAGAGAGGGGCTGGTAGGAGACGTTGTGGTTGGAGGCTGCCTGGGGTGCAGTGACCATGAGATAATTGAATTTTTGATAAACGGTGAATTAAGGAAGAGCAGAAACAGAACATCCACACTGGACTTTCTGCGAGCGGACTTCGGATCATTCAAGGAATTAATTGGGAGGATACCTTGGGAAATAGCCCTTAAAAGTAAGGATGTCCAGGAAGCCTGAACATACTTCAAGAATGAAATCTTGAAGGCACAGAAACAGGCCATCCTGATGTGGTGTGCCGTAAAATGAGCCATAGATGTAGAAGACCAGCGTGGAGGGGTAAGGAGCTTCTGAAGGAGCTAAGAAATAAAAGGAGGATGTATCACCTTTGGAAAAAGGGGGAGGAAAATCAGGTTATGTTTAGAGACATTGTTAGGTCATGTAGGAGGAAAATTAGAGAGGCAAAAGGCCAGCTGGAACTTAAACTGGCCACGTCTGTGAAGGACAATAAGTTTTTCTATAAATATATTAATGGTAAAAAGAAGGCCAGTAATAAGCTCTGCTCCTTATTGGATCTTGTGGTGGTTTCAACCACTTTCTATCGTCTAAGAGGCATGCAATAAAGATGATGGAAAACTGAACAAAATTAGCAGCAAGTGAACAGATTATTACATGGGGTTTAAAATAAGGAAGAAGGGATAACCCACGGGGACAAACACTCGACACACAGAAAACACAAAAGGAAAAAAAAAGGGAAAAAAATAAAAAGAAACTGCTCTCCCAGCTAGGTTACTAGCTGAGAAAACAGGGGGAGGAGTAGAGAAGCCGCCTCTCTCCCTCCCTGTCTGCTGGTATCACTCCCCGGCCCTTCAAGGTTCTCTGAAAAACACAAAAAGAAGTGAAAAGCGACCCCCTCCCACCACCTTGGCAAGTAGCTACTTGCTTTTCAAGCTGGAAATTGCTTCAGTGCCAAGAGAAATGTGTGGAGTCACTCCGCAGGGCCTGAGAGAGAGGAGGAGAGGAGCTGTATGCTTTGCCCCTGGACCAGAAGCCGAAGAGAGAGGAGAGCTTCTGTTCTCGGCTTTTTAAGCCTTCGAATTCTCGCGCGTATCTCGCTGCTTCTTCCTGGCCAAACTGTCTCCCCATTGGCCGGTGGTGCCAAGCCCCGCCTTTTTTCCAGTGTTTCCACTCTAGCCACAATGACAGTTCCCACTGAAACCCACGCGCCCAGGGCCCGAGGTGCCATCTTTGTTTTCATGGCCACAGCATTTCAGGGATGTCCCAGCACCAGTATGATGCCAGCGCTGGACCCCTGCCGCTGTCCACAAGCAGCTGCTATGCTCACATTCCCAGCCACGGCTGCTTTGGGGCTGCCATGCCCCTGG
>VXBA01001248.1:0-17794 GCA_013399895.1 Serilophus lunatus
TCTGTGTAATTCTGTGTAAGTGGGAGAACCCTGGGATCCCTGCAGATTGCCATGGACTCTTCTTAGAGCCAGTGATGGGGCTACACTTGATAACTTGAACTGATGATAGTTTGTTTTGATATGGNGATAGTTTGTTTTGATATGGTAATTTAGTATAACACATAATGCTAATTCATAGAGACTAAGAAGCTTGTTTATGAAGTTTAGAGAAACTTTTTCCCTTCTCCTTTTCTTTTTACTCCCCCCGGACTCAGACATGGAGCAATCCATTCTCCCCTTTCTTTCCCCTCCCTTCTTTTCACAAGGAAAGAAATGACCTTGCAAAAGAAAATCAAAGAACAGCAAAAACCAAAACCTAGATAGAAGAAATACTATGCAGAAATTTTAACTCTTTCTAAAGACACAGAACTATTTTTCATATGCTAGGTCTTTATAGCTGTGTTTAGGACTGTTTAGCAACAAAAGCACAGCAAATTAACAGAAAAATTTGTTTTCTTCATAAGACTGAACATTGCAGTATGTGAACTGATACTTTATAATGTTTAATGCAATGTGTAATTGTTTAACAGATATATTTTGGTGATGTATAACTGTGACACGTTTGTGTATTAAGTTTATTTGGCATGCCTTTTGTATTGTTTTTGTGTTGTTTTTTCTTTTAACTTTTCTCTCCACTAATTAGCCTTTCAATAAGAAGAAAAAAAAGAAAAGTCTGAATGAACAGAGATGACTTTTCTTAAAGTCATAGAATTATTTTGCAGTTATGTTAATTTGGATTATATTGATAAGACTCTTTCTAGGAACTGGCTTTGGAGATCTTCAAGCCTTTTGCAGAGTCACATAACTGGATATCAGGTGATATGTCACCTGCCTACTCCAGAAGAAAATGTGACTCTTCTTAGAGACTTTTTAGACTGTCATTGTAAATATAAGAAGTGCTTAAAGAAAGAACAATCCTTTTAAGAGAAACAAACCTTAACCACGTGATGAATGAATTGATTTGAACTGGATCCAGAATATGTCTTTTGATTGTTATCTGTGTATTATGTTGTCTATTGTTTTTATGTTGGATTCTATGCTTTATGTACTGCCTTAATAATGTATTGTCAACTTTGTTATTGTTATGGTATAATACATCTATGTATATTGAGATATATCAATATATTATATAATTAAGGTTATTATATATTAAAACTATAATATCATATGATAATTTATAAAAATAGTATTAGCACATTTGTATAATGTGTTAAGATCACATAATGATCAATAATAATAACATAACTTTAGCACATTTGCATAATGTGTTAATAGGTAGTTTTAATTTTGTATTCTTTGATTATGTATTGTTTTGATTATCTATTGTTAAGTTTGTTGTTATGGCACCACATAGACAAGAGATATTGTTAGTTATTGGTAAGTTATTAATTAATGTTTTTTGATAATTATTGCTAATGAGGCTAAGTGCTTAACTTATTTAAGAGAGGGGGAAAAAAGGCCCTTCTCTTAGATAACAGAAGCACCTGCTTTGAAACACCTGAGCAGGTATTTTAAGAATAAGGACCCCTGGGGAATACCCCTAGGAGATGCGATCTAATCTCTCTTGGGAAGAAACAGTGATAAGAGAATTATTGACTTATTTGATTGGCTTTTTTAATTGGCTTGTATTACACCTGGTAAATCCCTTATACCCAGAAAACCCTTAAACCAAGATTGGCAATTTTAATATGGAATTCGGAACCCAACAAAAGGATATTTTGAATTTGGCTGAATTGGTTTTTTTATAATATTCACCTGTGCCATTTAACTAAAAGACAAAAGGGGGAGATATGGCAGACTATTAGGCTGTATTACAGCATGTCAGACTATGATATAATGTCATAGGTATGTAAACATCATCTTGTGACTGTCCTGTGGCTCTGGGACAATGACACATGACTACCTTTCCTTTTTTCTATTGGCTATGTTAATCTAAACAATCTTTGGACTATAAAACCAGATGCATTTGCAATAAAGAGGAGACTCCAGGAGACTCCATTTTGGGAGTTCATTTGCCCACTGTACATATTTATATAG
Source organism: Serilophus lunatus (assembly GCA_013399895.1). Lineage (NCBI taxonomy): Eukaryota > Metazoa > Chordata > Aves > Passeriformes > Eurylaimidae > Serilophus > Serilophus lunatus. Next base: position 2,077 of record VXBA01001248.1, read on the forward strand.
ACTGCCAGTATGTTTTGTTGGCAGCTGTGGTTTCAGAGGGTCCCAATCCCTGACACCACCAAATAGATGATTCTGGTTAAGGGATTGCAAACACAACTGGCCAACAATACATGAATAATTTGGATGTTGTATCTATTTAGAAGTAGTGACAATATCCTTATGTGTCATAGTGGTGACTGATCGCTCCTTTCAGCAAGAGTTTAACATGAAATTTAAAAGTAATGACACTGTTGTAAAGTCAGTTATGCTGCAAGAAAAATACTCAATATGCAACCCTTCAGGGTTGTATTGCACAGAAGCAGATTCTCTTCCCACTATCAGGTAATGACTATCAAGAGTACAAAGAACAAAAATGGCCAAATCTCATGCATAGTTTCTTTCACCCTTACATCCCTTTACCAGCTTCATTACTATTTGCCAACCTGTCTGAGGTATCATTTAGTCTCCCCAAAATATTTATCCTCTCTTCTCTACTAGTTCAATTCTGTACAGAGCATCAAAACTGAAGAAATAAGAATTAGAATTTAACACTACTCAGTTTGCCTTCAGCTACACAGAAGGCTTTACAGATAGCTTTACAGAATAGCTTTACAGATAAATGATTTTTCAAAGCAGCAAAAAATTTCTGATTTAGACACATGCTAGTTTGAAAACTGAACAAACATATCAACAACTAAAACTTTCCAAATATTAGAGGGCAGAATACCACAAATCTTACTCAACATAAGACAAAAACTAAAACAAAACCATCCTGTTCACTTAAAATTACAGGATTACGTTTACTTTTTTTTCAACTTACCTGTATCTTTATCCCTGGCTTTGTAAACTTGCCCATAAGTGCCTTCACCAATGATACCAATGATATCAAATTTATCCACACAGCGCTTTCCCCAGTCTATTTCTTTTTCTTTTGTTTCACCATGTCGTGGTCCACATATTCTAGAAAGCAACAAACATTTCTAAGAACATAGCTAATATATCTAGGGATTGTCTTAATCTTGAAGAACCCTCAATGAAACTGTCTTACCACCATTAAGAGGCAATAAGCCATGCAGTTTGAGTCAAGACTCATTAATATTAAAGAAGTCATTAAAAAGCAGAATACACTCTACAAGAATATATTTTAATGAAACTATTATAATTTCTACTTGCTCAACAGGTTTTAAAAGTCTAATAAACATACTTTGGTCTTCTCTTGCTGTGTAAGTGAACTGCTGGTTTCTTTTCCTCAGGACTTTTGGGTACCTCAGCTCCTCCAGGCAACTCAGGGGGAAGTGGCAAGTCTGCAAGCAGATGGCGAAGTTTCTTCTCTGTTTCTTTAACTGACTTCACTGAAAGGTTCTCTCGCAAACTACTAAAAAAACATAAATTTGCTAATAAGTTGAAGACAGTGGAATATTAACATACATAAAGGAAAAAGAATTATTTAAAAAAACAAACTAGACTGTTAGTCCATCAGCATTTGAAATCTCTGCTCCCAGAATTTGCAGGACTTGGATAAGTGGCTCACAAATAGCTCTCTGGAAGAAGCACAGCTAACTACCACAGTTCTATAGAATTGTGAAATCAGATCTTTCTGGTGAAAGCTGAAGTCATGACAAAGGAAGCCTTATCAGGCCAGATTTCTGCCACACAGGTTTCTTTCGAAGCCTGTGGCCTAGACTATTAAGTATATTTTATTTAGAGATCAGGTGCTGCCAGACATCAAAAGTGTAGTGGCAAAATCTGTACTGTGACTGACTTCTCCTATGAAAGAGAAGATCATCCTAACCCAGCTGTGTCTGAAATTGGCCTCCGCAGATAATGAGCTTGGTAGCTACAGTAACACTACCGGGCATTGCCAGGCTGTCCACATCCCCTCACTTACAGATTTTAATGGCATACATCTGCTGGAACACTCCAGATTCAACAGTTTCTAACAATCAGCATGCAAATCCAGTGGGAAAAAAAAACAGATAAAAAAATGACAAAATGTTTTTCTGCCAGGGGTTACTGATATCTGACCAATTTATAATCAACCATAACTAGGTAACAGATACTAACTGTAGATCTCTGTCTTGAAAAAAATCCCCAAACACATGTAAAGCAATTCCTTTACGAATTACTAAGCACAATGATCGTAGAGATGGTCTTCTCAGTCTAATGTGCAAATTCTGAAAACATACTTGCTGCAGGTATTTCTTTTTAAGCACATGGTTCCATTTTACCAGAACTTCCTTTAGTTTAGCTAGATTGTGCACCTCCTGCATATCCAGCAATTTCAAAGCCAGAACCACCTCTAAACTTTAGATAATGACCTAACTGTTTTCTTCCCTAGAGGACTCTTCCCAGTGTTCACTCTTTAAATTTCAAATTCTGTCAACCATATCAAGGAAGCCTGAGTCATGCTTTGAGGGGGCATTTGCCAAATCACACTATTCTAATGTCAGCATTTTTCTCTGTGAAGGTTTTTCTGCAACTTGCTACCTGTTTAGTTTCAGAGATAAAGCAGGAACTTCTGTAAATGGAAAGATACTGCCAACTCCCATCCGAGAGAACTGATACTTTTTTCTTACTTTAATTGCAATAAGCAGCTTTTATATATTCAAATAAAGCATTCCAGTGTTTTGCATATATCCATGATTCCCCATGAAAAAGAACACCAGGATCTTTTACCGCCTCTCAAGCTGCCACTGCCCAATTTTAAAGCAGCATCACAAGGAAGAATATTCTGCCTTCATCGCAACATAATGGTTAACATGCTATAAAGAATAAACCACCTTAGCACAGGGCACATAATTACCATGGTAAGAAAAACTCTTATTTTTGAAGTTCATATATTTGTATCTCTCTCACAATTTTGCCCCCAGTTTTCAGTATGAGCGAATGTAACATATGAAAGGTTCAGAAACAGATTTTGAAAGTGGCAGATGCAAACAAAGGCAGCCAAGAGATGCTTTTTTATTTCAGGTCTGTTAAATCAGACATCACTGACAACCAGGGCAATTTCCCCTTTCAGCTAACCTACACAGTGGTTTTGCAACACTTTAGATCACTTATTTGTGGGTTTATCAGATTCTTAAGGAAGTTCACAACTGATAGAAGTAGCATGAAGCTTTTTTTGTTGACATGGTTTCCCCATAGTAACTCTGAGCCGACGGTAAATAGTTTTGCCCTCCTCCACCCTTAAAAACACTCATCTTTTTCCTTTGATGACTTAAGCTTTACGATGACTTGCAATCACAACTATTCTGATTTGCTAGAGTGCTGAAGGGCAAGAAACAAGATTCCTCTTTTACTACTAAAAAAAATAAAAATACGTCTGTCTAACGCTAGTTAGGCTGTTTTTATTTCCCAAGGTCTCCTATGCACCCTTAATGTTTGCTAGTAATTTAATTCTGTATTAAACACAAGAAAAAAATCCATACCTCAAGCTAAAACCTTTTGTCTTACTTGTAAGAAGGTGACTTCTTGCATACACGTGGGAAGCATGTAACGTCATGAGTAAAACCAAACACAACTTTTCTTGTCACCATCCAACAGAAAACCAGTAATACACAGCCTAAGAGTGTAACTTTCAATATAAATCACAGCACATATTCTCTGTTAGCACTATACAGAGACTTAGCATAGTCTAAACTCAGGTGACATTTGGAAGACAGAAATTAATTTTTTCACAACAGTCCAATTTTTACACTTCAAAAGTAAACACAAATGACAAGCCATGAACCTCACTTCCATTACACATGCTCAAAATACCACTGATCTTTAAGACAAATTACAATAAAATAATGCATAGAATTATCTTTCAAACAAAAGACAATCTTTACCTCAAACCCTAACTAAAGAATGTTTACATATTGCTACTGAATTCAACTTTTCCCCACAAGTATATGTATGTTCACACCAAACTTTTAAGCTATTATCCTTGAAGACATCCTTGCATTAGTTCCAAAGCTATTACGTGACAACAACTTTAAAAAGTGCATCAAAGCGACGGGTTATTGAAAGAGTCCTCCTAGAAAAAACCCTTCTCTTTTCAATAACCAGTTCATTGCAGTTACAACTTCCTCATGAGGAAGAGGAGGGGCAGGCATTGATCTGTGGTGACAGGACTTCAGAGAATGGCCTGAAGGTGTGTCAGGGGAGGTTTAGGTTGGATATGAAAAAGGTTTTTCATCTAGAGGGTAGCTGGACACTGGAACAGGATCCTCAGGGAATTGGTCACAGCACCAAGCCTGAGAGAGTTTAAGACTCTGAATCATACTCTCAGGCACATGGAGATGGTTCTGCACAGGGTGAGGAGCTGGACTCAATGACCTCTGTAGGTCCCTTCTAAGTCCGTGTATTCTGCGATTAAATTATTTTTAAGACCAAATTCCTAACTAATAACCACCAGTTAAACAAGCAATCTTTGTCACAACTCACCTGTCGGTTTCCCTGTCTTCAGGCAGCGTGGGAGGCAAAGGCAAGGGTGGCAGAGTGGAGGTCGGTAGTGCAACAATTCGATCCTTCTCCTTGGCTACTACACTTGGTGTGTTCAGTTTGCTTTTCTCTTTTACAGCGACCAGCGGCTGTTTTACAACAGTTGGCTTATTCTCTTTTGCTGCTGGAGGCTTCTGTTTAGTAATTCTGTCTGCAATTAAATTATTTTCCCCTTTTGTTTCAGGAAGTGAGACCTTTGCCTTCGCCTTGTCGTTTTTCAGGTTTGCAGTGCCAGTAGGAGAAGGTGTGTGTTCGGTTTTGATCTTCTTCATGTCCTTCACATTGTTGACTTGAGGTGCACTTGCAGCAGTGTCAGTGCTTCCCTTGGTAGGTGTTGAAGTGTTGGAAGCTTTTGCACTGGCTTTGGCTGCCTCAGCAGCTCGTGCTTTTTTATTTTTGTTCAGCTCAGCAGCCAGGCTACTCTTCAGAGTCAATGTACTCGGAGAAATACTTGAATGACGACTTCTGGACCTAGACAATCTGTGTCTGCTACGAGACCTCGAGTGCCTTGATGAATATGGGCTTCTGCTTCGAGATTTTGCTGATCTCCTGTTCCAAGAAAGGAGTTGAAATTAAGTCAAGCTGCTTTTTCAGCATATTTGCTTTTTTAAACAAACTACATTTTTCAAACTATTACCACCATGCATACAGAATAAACAGAAGACTGCAAAATAGGAAAGACCATTCTTCAAAAAAATAAAAATCTCTAGTTAATCCATCAAGGTTCTACACCTAAACGGGTTGTTAGAAAATATTAAAACTTTCTTAGATGTAGCTTGTCCTGTTACAGACCTGCAAAATACAGGAATACCAATATAAGGGCAGAAATGTTCTTTTTTCCTAACTACTTAGCAGAGATTTTTCTCCCTTAAAGAAAATCCCATCCTATGCAAACACCCTTAGTATAGGCAGTATTTGAGAAAAACTCAGCTGACTACATATTCAGAATTCAACAACATGAAATTAATGTTACAACAGGGCAAGAGAAAGCTAAACACAACAGTGACTCAGTAATTTTAGTAACTTCTTAGTTTTCATTTTTGTAAGTGTCATTAAAATAAGTTAATTGAAAAGAAATTGAATACTAAAGGCTGCAATGTAGCCAACTGAAAGACAGCAATAAATCTTAGGTTTCCTTTTTTTTTTAAAAAAAAAAATTCCAAACAGAAGCCCAGAAAAATCACGAATACCCAATACTTGTTACAGCTACTGATAAGCAAATATAACCCACAAACAAGCCCATCCTATAACTGCATCTGAATGAAGAGACCAATAGAAAGAAAAAAAAAAAATCTAAACTATCTCCAAAATCATAGCAACAAAATGACCTAGAATGAGGGCAAGGGAAGGAAGCAATCTTAACAGTTATAAAAATAAACTTGTACTGTGCAAAAATAACATTTAATATGAATTTTTTCTTCAAAATATCCTAATCTAAGTAATAATTTTGAGTCAGCTCTTCATTAGAAAGTAAAAGGAAAAAATTAATTGAGGTGAAAGGCATGAAACAAGTGAAGTAGCTTAATCCACTGCTACTACACAGAAACATTATGAAATAAATGAAATTAAATGTAGGGGGTTTATTCCATTTTACCATACCAAAAATAGCAAAGATATTCATCAGGTTTACAAGTATTTTTTGATCAAAGTTTGATGGAGATCTATTTTGCCAATCACTTGAAGGGGAGAAAAAAAGTATAATCAGGATTAAAAAACCAGTATTCATCAGCTGAACAAAGAAAAAATACCAAGCAATAGCAAAAATAAGACTTCCTGGGGATACAAGAATTTCAGAGTTCAAAAGACAGACCAGTGTGCGGAGGCTGACAAAACAAAAACAAACAAAAAGCTCAAAGTAAGCCAACAAACAAAACCAAAAATCCCAATAAACAAAGGCAAAGCCAACTACAATCCTCAGGATCAAGACTATCCAACCCATATCAAATTTAATTTTAGTGACAAATTAATTCAGTTTTAATAATCAACACAAGAAACTAAAAATTTGCTCAGTTGAAGCATTAAAATGTAATCTAGCACAATAATAATTCTTCTTGTGCAATATTTACTAATATCCAAACTTATTTCTTTTTACGATGCCTTCATAAAAAGACATGGAGATGAACCAAGAAGTAACTGAAAACATGTGCACTGTACGCACACTACAGCACAAAGTTCGAAATTCTGTAGGCAAAACTGAAATTGATCCAAATGGCTAAAGATTCTTGAAAGAAAAAAAAAATAAAAAAAATCAAATCCCAGATGAAGACAACCCTTGGAAACCAGCACATCTCAATTCTATGCCAGCAAGTATGTTTATAGGATTCTTCAGCACAGCAGGATAACACTGACACACAGTAATACTAATAAAAACAAAACAAAATAATAATCATATGAAAATTAAAAATTTAGTAACAAAATCCTCATAATTTTCTGCTCTGAATTTTCAACAAAAATTTAACATTTGATTCATTTCAGTAAAGAGATATAAATGTCTATGCCTAAACACCAAAGAAAACCTTCATACTGTTCAGAAACATTCCCTTGAAAACTCACTTCTGTTCCTTTATGAACCATCTTGCTGAAGTTATTTTTTCACTATTATTTAGAAAATCTAAGAATTAAATCCCACAGAAAATTTTCAGAAGCTTGGCCAAAGAGGAGTAAGAGTAAAAAGGCAGAGTTCCATTATTCAGAGTTAAGAAGGGGTAGCAGGAAGGAAAAAAGAGGGCTGATACAATCCAGAAAATACACACATCTCAAATCCTGGGCCAGAGCTCTCCTCACACTGTTGCCTCACTTTCACAGAGGAATTACTTTCTCAAGCAGAGGTGTTACTGCCACAGATCTGCACCCACTGTAGAATCAATATAAAGAACAAGCTAATAATTCCCTAAACTGACTTCTATAAATGGTGCACCATTTGCAAGGATGTCACTGACCTGTCTTAGAAAACATTTGCTTGCACATCTTGTTCAGAAATCAGCTATTTTAGACTGACACTTGCTCCAGTTATTGGCAGAACACAACCTCTATCCCAAGAACTGTATTGCAACCTGTACCAAATTTTAAAAATGCCCTAGAAGACTCCAAATCTATTTGACAAGTATAATTTTGGATTTGTTTGGTTTGATCGGTGTCTAATACAAAGTAATCTATGTAACAAACAGAAGTACATGTAATTCCACATGCACTTGAAAAGAGAAGTAGTGACCTAAACCAACAAAGTCAGAATCAGGCATAGGATCTCACTAAGACTGTTTTCTTTGGTACGTAACAAAACAGGTTTATTTGGTTCACTACTAAGACCAAAATGTAAAAATCTGTTCAAATAAGTGACAACTAATTTGATCACCTGATCAGTTACTGTAACTTGAGGAGGAGGAGGTAGTTTTGAAAAGCTAAGGCAAAAATAACCTAAAATTTTATCCTTTCTTCAAAAATAAATGTGTCAGGAAGCCAAGAACTGACAGTGGACTGATGTCTGCATTTCACCAGTAGTCAAAAGAGTCCAGGACATGAACATGGATTTATGCAAGCTCAGAAAAAACCCCAAACCAACCATTCTGCACCTTGGGTTTCACATCCCAAATGGCAATTGCGTAACTTTTTCACCTCAGAACTGCAGTGATGTGGGAGGCAGCAAATACATGTGCACACAAATATTTAAGTTTCAATCCCACTACATGTTACAGCCCTTAACAGCAAATCAAAATGATAGCAGCCTATTTAGGACATTGACTGCTCATGATCTCTGCACTGATTTACTTTTTCCAAAAACTTTGCACTACTTATGTCAGGGAAAAAACATTGTTGTATTGCATGGTTCGTGTTTGTGCTAATAATAAACTGGAATTTCCTTTGGCATCCCAAAGACCTTAGCAAGAATCCCTTGCTGTACCTAAACCACCTCGATCCAAGAGAGTTACGACAAAAAAGTTAATATTTTCAACTAAACAGATAAACGCTAAATCTTAAGTGAAAAGCAGATATGACCAAGTGCTAGTTATTCAAGTAACAATGATAAAATCAGCTGTTTTCATAAGCCTAATGGTCTCTTCAAACCCTCAACTATCACTTGCATCTGTGCAGTTCCAAAGTCCCAAAAGAACCTTCCAGGCTAGACAACTTAAGTACATCTATAAAAATGGCACAAACCCAAAAATACAGACACATTTACAAGCTTTTACAGCACTCAAAGTGCAGAAATATTACCTTATGCATAATAAAACCAGTCAGCTCACTTTGTTCACAGCAAACATTCATTTACCATAAAAGAAGCAGTCACAGCAACACAGAAATGGGTTCACACAACAGCCAGTGTCTGCCATTTAACAAGACACTGACCACTTATTGGAACCCCAAAAAAACACCAGGAGGGACATGTGAAATCCACAGTCCTCTTTAGATCTTCCAGCAGGCTGCTATTAAATGTGCATGCATGCATGCACACACATATAGAAACTGCATTACCTGATACTCATCACCAACTATTTCTTATTTACTCAGCACCCTTTCAACACAGTAAAATGGAAAAAAAGAACAGTGGCTGCAACTGCACTGCAAACGGCAAATAAATCCAGCAGTGGAACTTCTCTGCCACGAGTATGGAGAGACCAGGAAGCATACTAAACCTAAAGGCCACATCCCATCCTCTTAACAAAAGCACCTACTGGTAACACACAAGAAGAGACACTACCAAGAAGTGACTGTTTCAGCTAAGTTGCCTTGGATGCTTCTCCCTATTTGCACCCAGTTCTGCCTCATTTACAAGTGCCTTTGCCACACAGAGCCATCACCAGTCTTCTGTGAGCACCTTGAACTCTTCACACAGGTCTAGGTCCCTACAGAGACAACTGCCAGACTTCACAACACTCATAAAATCCCTTCTGAACCGCTCCCAGATTTCAATATGTTTTTATATACAGAGAGGAGAAAACAAAAAAGGAAAATGGATCTGACTAAAGATGGCAAATAGCAGTAAAACTAAGTTCTAAAGCTGCTTTTTTTCTTCCCCAGAGACAGCTGCTAGATTAGCTCCAAAGGGAAATGGAAAAAACTCCATAATATTACGTGCAGCTATAAAATGTAATCAGAAGAAAAAGGTTTAGGACATTTTCTTCAAAACATGGATGAGAAAAGGCAGATTTAAAGAAACAGATCAAGGAAGGAAGCAGTACTAAGGGAGTCACCCTGAAACCAAAACTCAGCACTGCTTTCCTCCACTTTTCAGAATTGCAAAAAGAATGACTTTGTTTTTCTCCCGTTAAAGACACAAAAACAACCCAACAAAACAAAACCAAACTAAACAAACAACAAAAAGACAATCCACTGAAGTTGACTTAGGTGTCATGGTTCTTCCTTTTTAATTTTCTGCCTAGTTTCATAGAACAAAAAGGTATTTTTCTCTGCTTAATACAATGTACTTAATAGTTCTATAAAAATAACATTTAAGAAATCAAAGTGCTATTATTATTGTCAAAGTTGCAAGTTTCAAAACTGTTAAAATGTTTCTCCTTCCTCACAGGAAATATTCTATTGCCCCCCATTGGCTCAGTTACCAATTTCAAACCAGTAAATTTATTAAAGAATGTAACAAAGAAAAAAGTCTACCGAGGTAGTATCACTTACATTCTCAAGCACCGAATGAAAGAATTCCATACAATTCCAATAGTAAGTTACAGAGCTATATTTTACTACCTTGATATTTGAAAACACAGAAGAAATAAAAATAAGTAATATATGTCAGATTTCCAGGAACACAGGTTTCACTCACTTTATAATGTTTTTCTTGCCTTGCTACTTTTTCTATGTGCTTTTTAGTTTCTCCCTTGATTTTAATACCAAAAAAGCTATATTATACTGAGAAATCAGGACAGTTGTGTTATTTTCTCACGTCTGTAAACTTGAAACCCTCTTTTCTTCTTAACTGCTTTAAAAGCAGGCTAAACCCAACATGCTGGTAGCCAGCTGCATGTTACCTAAACACAACCAATATTGTACTGAGAACAGTCAGGGCCCTTAGAGTTGAACAGGAGAACTAACTTTTCACAAGGCAAATACAAAGGGATTAATGTGAATACAAAGGGGAAAACAAGAAACTTAGCAGTTTGATGGAAGTTAAAACAATCCCTGCATCCCAGCTCCCTCAGTTACAGCAGGACTACTGATTAAGCACTGCCATCTTCCCCGGCGTGGCAAGGTCACAGTGTATTTGGAAAGGGAGACCTACCTTTAATGAACTGGCTCCACTGCAAATCTTCCAAGACATTTCATAATTACTCGGGAACACAAACCACCTTGACAAAACATTTTAGTTCCTAGTTCAGCTTTTCCATTGTGCACAAGCAGTCAAAGGTATAATTCATTTCTCTGACCCATTCCAGTAATAGTACTCTTTCACTTGATACCTGATTATTTAATTTTATTTTCTCCAACCTCCAGCTCAAGGTTACATTCTAAGCAGCTATGCAACCAACCACCTACTCAGCTGCTTTGTGCATGAAGACTACATAACTTGCCTTACTGATTCAAACCATAAATCTTTAAAAGGGTCTCCAACACATACAGCAAAGGAACACTGGAAAACTCCGAGCTTAGCTGTTATTTGTTTCTTAAAGCTGCTTTATAACCCTGTATTTTCAGATGAGAATCTGGTCTACAAAGAAATCAAACAGCAAAAAGTCAACTCAGTAACTGCATTCTAAGCACATTTAAATTTAATTTTTTTCACATGAAGTCCCTTCCTACAATAAGGAAAAAAGCAGCACCTCTAGGGAAAGGAAAGACATTGGCATGGTTGGGTAAAAGGTGAAGGTCACTGCCAATTAACAGGATATTAATAAATTCAGAATATGTGGTAGAGTGGGCCCCTCAATATTCAATGGAAAAATCAGATACTCCAAACTGTGAAAAAAATACGGTGTCCCATTTTAAATTCTTCAAAACAGTTTTACTAAACAAAATCAGAGCATTAAGAAAAAAAAATAATATTCCACCAATCAAGGGGAGGAAAAAGTCAAACTCTCTCTTACTCCTTAAGGTTCAAAAGTAGAATTATTGGATTCAAAATTATTTTCATATCAGCATGTGAAACCATGTCTTCTCCATGAAGTAGGTACTTACTAGCTGAATATGTATTTTACTGTTTTCCCATGCTTCCTATGTGGTTTTACATATAAATGATCCATATTTTGCAGAGCCTCACTACTACACACCAGCCACTAAGAAAGACTGAGATGGCTTTATAGTACAAAAAAGAAAATGAATCTTGTGTCTTCTCTATAAGTAACATCCATGCACACAGTAGTACTACACTAGTAGTGCCCCACCTACTTACTTTTATCTAAGCAGATGGGTAGGTGTATCCAAATTTGGAAAAATGTGATTACTCATTTGTACTGCTAACTGAATTAAATGTGTGATCACATAACATATGACCTGACTGAAGGTATAAAAAACAGTTCTCTGACAACTAGTTTAGGATGAAATTGTAGGAAGCGAGAGACTGTGCCTGCTTATTTTGTCAGCCATGAGGTGTGGTTGTGATTTTTTTTTAATCCAGTCGTCTTATCAGCAGAGAAACAAATACCTCAAACTTTTGGAAGAATTTTCTTTTTGAAATTATGTGCTACTTTAGAATAGCTGTGTTACTCCATCCACAAGAAAACAGAGAAATACAAATCCACCCGCAGCAAGTAAAGAAGTTTTGTCCAACAAATGGAAACAGCTCAAACAATCAGCTTGTCTGAACCACATTTTTTCATTGCTACTCTAATGGAAAAGGCAATTAAGTCTACCATTCAAAGAGAGTTCACCAAGTGTGGAACACATACCCAGTGTCTTCGCTTCCCTTCAGAACCTACATCCAGGCAACATCACCTAAATGAAGACAGCCAGAGTCACTACTGTGATTCAAACCTCAATCCACAGCAAGTGCACTGCTGCTGCTCTGAACAAGCAGAACTGACTTCACTTGTTTCTCTTCACCTGTCTACTAGAAGCTTCTCCCTAAGCAGCTCAGAGACCTAGATGGAAAAAATCAGCATTCCACACACAAGCTTTCCAAGTGTGCCAGAACCATTTTGTTCCTATTTTCTACATACCAATATAACTTGAAAATTTACATAACATTACAGAAGACACATATATGAGACATAAATGAAAATGGCTAAAAGACTTGCAGGCTGGAATACTCAAGTCACACAACAAAGTTCTTACTATCTTGACACCACTACAGCTGGATACAAGCCCAGACTTAAATCTTTACATCATCCAGAGGAAGAAGACAGGTGCTGTAAGAAGCTGTTGCCTTCATGAAACTGTAATATTCTATCAAATCTAAGGCCACTATATCGTATCTGAAACAGGACACCAAAAACTTTCATCATTTTGGCTGTAGCATCACAGAGTCAAGCAAAAAGTGATTATGACAATTTTGGATGGTTAGAAACAATAGTACAAAAACCTTCCAACTTTATTTCCTCGCTGCAGCACACATAATATGCAATAGCTGTATGACAGGAAAAAAACAAACCACTGGGTTTCATTTCTCCACAACCTGTAAACATTAAGAACAACTGAGTTTACCTTCACATTTTTGGTTTCTTTTGTTTTCTATGAAAATGTAATTTTTGCAATGAATGCCCCATTAGGACAGACCAGACTTTCTTTCTATATACAGTAACTTTTCACTCAGCTATTCCAATCCCTCTCCTCTAAATCTGACAGTCTGTATTTGTTAAAAAGTAATTTCTCTTTAAGCAGTTAAAAACTGGATATAGTCTAACACAGTCTATACAGTCTAATTGGAGGGATGAAGGAAGGTGTGAAGTCACAAAGCTAACTCATAGGAACACACATCTGCAACTTGAAGATCTACACACCACAGAATCAATACAAAAAGCAGGAGACAAACCCTCATGCTTCAAATCACGGGCCTACTACCAGCAGAAAAAAACAAACACAACACTCCTAGAAAACTTCGCTACAGCCCCATCAGTCAGTGCATAAGACTGAACCCTAAGCTTTACTGGGCTGTCAATCTGACTAATACAGCTGTTCCTAAAGGCAAACCTCACGTACATCGTTTTGCTCATTGTTATTAGCTTTCTTATTCCAGGATATAAGCAACCACAGAAAATAATCTGATCCCAAGAACATCCAAATCAAACTATGCACATAATATTCCTGCTATGTTATTACTCAAATTATTTTGAAAATGTGTCCTTAACCACTTGTAACAGACTCTCACAGAACAACAAGCCGTTTTCCAGAGCAATTACAGTGTTTTCTGCTTGAAACACACTATTGTTTACAAAACTGTTCCATACAACCACACCTTAAAACAATCACTATTTTTATCCCAAGGCACCTTTGTTGTCTCTTTCTGAACAAAGTTAGACACAGCTTTGACACCTCGCTCTTTCAGCAGCGCATCCAGGACATCACTCTACCAAGAGCCAGTGAAACCCAGGAACAGCTTCAGCACGTTCCCTGGATACACTGCAGGACACCCCAAACAGAAACTAACACAAAGAACTTGTTACAAACACCAGAGAACAGTTCCCAGACAACCCACCAGGTAATGCCTTGTAAACAAAATTCTTGCCAGTGGAAGTGCAAACCACCTGATACATTTAAAATTACAAGTCTACATGGGCATTTAAGAAAGGCTATACACAATGAAGCAACAGCAAGATTCCAATATGGGAAATAAAAATCTTCACTTATAAACACATACTAAGCAAGTACTTCAAATTTTCAGTGGATTTTACTGAAGGTTAAAATATTCTGAAGAGCTTTAATTCTGCAGCACAGTTTGTATCTGATTAGAAAGATACCGCCCACATTTCCTCTCCATATAAATTTAAAAAAGTCATGCAATGCTGATGTTTACACCCTGAGTTCCCACGAACTGAAAAAAAAAATTATTTGCAAGCACACATCAAATATATACACGTATATAACCCTACTAGGAAAAGAGCTTACACGTGTTTTCATAGGTTGTGCACAGCACAAAGGGCAATTTAACAAAACTCGACATTGATTCATTTCTCTAACAAAACAGAAAGTGTTTCTACAGACCTCTGAAAAGAACAAGAAACACTTCCAAACACAAACTGCCTGTCAGTTTGTTTTCTCTCTAGATTAGCAGGAATTAAATCCTAATATATTTAATATACATCCTATTTTACAGGGCAACAGGACACATAAAATGTACGAGAGCATGTCCGTACTTCATAAACAAAGAATTAAAAACTAAAATTGGTCCTTCAGGAGAACCTGTCCTCCAAGAAGCATCTTCCTTCAGTCACTTGCATCTGAAAATGTTCTTGTGCCCTTTAACATTTAAAAACCTTTTTCCAGCTAGGTGGTCTCCCACAGAGAGAAAGTAAAGCAGAAGTGTTATAGACACAGGCAACCGCATCTCCCTTTCTGCATCAAGAAACAGGACAGGAAGATCTTTGTACTCATCCCTCCCTCCCTTCCCCCCACCCCATCCCAGCTTTCTGGCGCTAAGAGAGAGGGATTGTTGCTGGATGCAAACCTCTCAGGCCTGCCCTGCATCCCAGCCCCGGCCACGACTCCTCCTCCACGCACCACGCCGAGCCCCCTTCCCCCCCGGGCCCAGACTCACCGGATAACGGGACTGTAGGGGCTCCGCGACCGGCGCCAGCTGCTGTAGGGGCTGGGCGACACATCCCCGCCGCGCTCGTAGGAGCTGTGCCGGCTGTAGCTCGGGGAGCGGCGGCGGCTATAGGGGCTAAGCGGTGAGCGAGCGCTTACAGGACTCAGCGACTTTCGGCAGCGCTGGCTCTGCGAGGAGCGGTGCAGCGGAGGGCTGTCATCCCGCCCGGGGCTGGGCGATGAGCGCTGCCGCCGGTACGCCTTGGGCTCGGGCTTGTCGTCCCGGTAAGCCTTCGGCGGGTCCTTGTAAGCCGACGGCGGCTCCTTGGCCGCTTTAGTCCGGCTCCGGTGCACTTTGCTCTCCCGCTCTTTCCTGCCACTACTGGGCGAAGCGAGGGAGCCCTTCCTGCGGCCGTCACTGCTGCTGCCACCGCTCTTGAGACCCTCCCGGTCCTGGCTCCCGGTGTGGTTGTGGCGGCTGCGGGACTTGCAGGAGGACGAAGAGGGCTCGGGAGCCTCTCGGCCCGGCGCCGCCGCCGCCTCCTGCTGCGCCTTCTCCTCGCCTCGCCGGCGGTGCTCCCGGTGCCTCTCCTTGGAGCGCCCGCTGCTGCCCCGGTGCTCCCGGCGG
>VXBA01001248.1:28352-38599 GCA_013399895.1 Serilophus lunatus
CTCTCTTCTGGCCTGGGACCTTGCTGAGAGAAGCAGCGCTGCCAGCCTCTGTGCTTTTCTGCCATCTTGGAGTCACCACGTGCCTGCCTGTGCTGCTGCTCTTTCCACCCCCCCTGCCACAGCCATCAGCGCCTCCTGCCACCTACTTCAGATTAACTGGACTTTTTTTTCGGACATTGAAGCAAGGAATAAGTTCTTTTTCTTTTTGTTGTTTGTTCACTTGTGGAACCGGTGGGGGTGGGGGTGTTGGTGGATGGTGTTTGGGGGTTTTTGGGAGATGGTTATTGGGCTTTCTTCGGGGGGGGTGTTTCGGTATTTTAATATTTTTAAGTTAATTTTTTTTCTTTCCTCATAATAAATTCTTATTTTCTTTACTACCTCTGTATCCACGAATTATTAATCAATAATTTTGTCCATCAAACCAGGACAATTTTCTTCTTCACTCCATAAAGGCATTCCTGTGACTTGAAGATTATAAATTACAAACCAAACCTTATAGCAAGGAACATGCTCCAAGCTGTGGTTTCTTCTGCCTGCTGTAACTATAGCAAAGAGAAGCATTTAATGGACCAAGTGCATTGTCCCACTAAGAAAGTGCTCTGTCCTAGAGACAAACACATTCTTGGAGTAGGATGCAATATGTCCCTATCTCTTTTCAATGCAGTGAAGGGAAGCAGGATGAGAAGAGCAAACTTGCAGTGGTCTCTATGGACTGCTGCCCTATATGTAGGGCCATGTGGGCTTGCTCCATAAAACACACATTTTAGACACCTTATCTATGAATTTGGATATTGATTATTTATGATATTTATGGGAAGTCAATGAAAGATGTTCATAGTGCATTGCATATTTCAATAATGCTGCAAAACCAAAAGCAGTGGCACAATTGTATTATTATTTACTTTGTCTCATGAACAAAAATAATTACTCATCTAACAGCACTGGGGCAACCAAATTCTCCCACCTTCTTTCATGTTGGATGCAGCATCTGTCAGAAGTAGCTAAGGGCATCTAGCACTTACTTCCTCAAGTCAGTTCTGACACTCAGAGGAGTTACAATCACCCACAGCAAACTGCTATCCATAGACACTGGTACATTATTTTTAACCGCTCTTTTGACACTTCCCCAGGCTATTTCAGTAGGCACTTTGGCAGTTATCAGATTAAACAGAAGGATTACTGTTTTAGATTCATTCTTTAGAGATGACTAGAACTTAACACATTAGTCTGGCAGCATTTCAGCCAATGGATCTGATTTGTTGGACTGAAAAAAACCCAACAGAAAAGAAGCAAAAATAACTATAACAGAAGCATACCAAGTATGATGAGCTCAGTTGAAGGCAAACACCAATTCATTACTTTCAGGGCCTTTTCCAGTATCTAAAATACAATGCTCAAACTGCTGGTTATAAACTCTTAGCCAGAACATTTTTTAGGGACAAGCTCTGCCTTACCAGATCCTCTCCTTTGTCCCTGGGATACTGACAAACAGCAAGCTGTCATAGCATCAATCAAGAACAAGGTGGAAAATGGGTAACTCTAGCCTTCTCCACGCATAAGCAGCATGGAGAGAATAACTCTGTGCTACTTCAAGATCCCAGATCCTCCTCCAGAGCTTCCATGGAAAAAGAGTACAAGACTGCTGTCACAGATGCTGCTGTCTATGGATGAGGCTTCTTCCAACCTGCCTCCAGCCTCTTCCTACTCTCTGCTCACTCGCTTTCTGAGGTGAACAAGAGTGAGCTCTGTCAAAAGGAAGGCAGAAGAGTGAAGAAAATGTAGGTCCAACACTAGTGCAGATACTACTTCACCTGTTGCTTAAACAGCAAAAAAAATTACCTGAAAATCAGTACTGAGGCTGGCAGGAAGAGGAAACAAAGGCATGTACCTGGTTTGTAGTTTGTCCTACCTTGCTTTTGGCAGCAGGATTATGCCAGTGCTTTGTGCTATTCCTTTCCTAGTGTGAAAAGTTTTGGCTCCTGTTCCTCATCTTAGCTTCCAAAGCATTGCAAAGATCTCTAGAGCTTTCATTTGGGTTCTGGCCACTTCCTGATTTCTCCCTTTGGGCTATGTGCTTCCACAGCTGCCCATGGATGATGGCTGCTTGCCATCAGGTGGTGCAGAAATCAGCTTCCTCTCTCCTCTCCCTACTTTGCTGCAATAAATATGGTCAAATCCAAATAGAAATGGACAACTTGAGAAAATGTGATTGTCACCAAGCTCATTAGCAGATATATATTTCTAAATCAACAGTCTGCACAACAGGAAAATGAGGTGAAAAAAAGAAAATACTCTAGCACACACAAACCAGATTGTATCTTCTGAATATTTTCCCAAAATGGCTTTTTTTTTTCAGTTAGATATCTGGTTAGATCTAGTGGGAATCTTTTGAAAATTAGAAAGGACTTGGCATGTGTCAGATCCTGGGCAGAACTCAAGTGGCATGCATTTCAGCATTTCTTTGACAATGAAGCTTCAACTACAATGATTTGAGTTTGGTCAATGTATTTAGATCAAATATTAACTTACGCTACAGTATTAGCAAGACTGGCACATTTACTAGCATTTAACAGCAAGATGAAGCTTGCTACAGAAATATGCAAGAAGTTCGAGTCATCTCTTAAAAACACACTCAGTACTCAGTCATTTATGTAAGTCAAAGTCACAGCTGAAAATTGGCAGAAGCGAATTTTGAAAAGCACATGACTATGCAACCATATGATTACAACAGTGGACATATCTGACAGCAATGAGAAAGTCTAGAAATTAAGGTGCACACTTAGTTTTCCCTCTTTGATTCTCAATTATCATAGGCTCAGTCACACCTTCTGACCCCGTTCCGGCACAGCTAAACACATCTTACATGCACTCACATGATACCAGCTGCTGCTCTGCTGTTTTGCATTTTGCATTGGCCTATAATCAAGTAGAGGACACCTACCCTCCAACTCTGAAACTACAGAAGCACTGCAAAGCTTGGTGTCCCAAAATGGAAACCAAGATTTTCAGCAAGCCCATTTCATATATAAATAGACAAAATCATCCTACAGATGAATATAGTGAGCATAAGGCTCAGATAAGGACTGTATTTTATTGCATTATGATTGCCATTGGAATTGCCAAAGAGGTTCATTCTGCATGCTAATGTGACATTGACAAGGTCTCTGAATGGGAAAGAGCTTCCTGCACACAGTGATGCTGTTGCAGAACAAAGAAAACTGCTAGACACTATTATTGTTAAGCTACTGTATACTCATCAGGAGGATACAGAAACTACCAAACAGACCAGATTTCTTAGCCAACATTTTCAAGTCAACTGAGTTTTTAAAGCTATGAAAAGCTACAGAAAAAAATGGAGTTAGCATAAAAATTCAACATGAGTTTCATATTCACACAGAATGGAAAACAGAACTTTATGGCTTTTTTCAAATTAAGTAGTCTCTCTGGTCTGCAGTTTTACCATGAAATGTGTTTCACAAGAGAGCAACAGCACTGCCAGCATTAGGTTAACTACCAGAGAAGGCTTTCATCCTGCCAGTGAGGAAAGGATCTTTAACTTCTTGGAAGAAATAGGGGATGAAAAGTGCTCTCAGGAAGAGAAGCATGCTGAGCAGCCAGACCTAGGAGTTTCAGACACACAAGTAGACTAAATCAAACACTCCTCGATGATGCAAATGTAACATTCAGTTTGGATGACTCTCACAACATACACACAAATCCTGTAATACACAATGTGAGCTATATTCCCTGCAAGTTGAGGAAGAACACTTACCTTCTCTTTCAATGTGCCAAAAGAAAATGATTTAGAATCCATTTTTATCTTTTTAGAATATCATTTTTATCAGTTTTAAATCTCACTTTCCATTTTTATGGAAAAGTAGTTCTGGAACAAGGTAACCTCAGTTTGTTTGCCTTTTTTCTTATATTCTTTCTTAAAACAATGAAGTAAATTAACTCTGGATAAAAAGTAGCACATACATAGTCTCAGCATTTATGAAGTGGCCTTTTATGATTCTAATTAGGTTAAACATACAATTTTGTTCACTCACACAAACCAGTCTTCTTGGATATTTAGATTTAACTGCTTGACAACTGGCATCAGCTAATATGAATAATAGTTATCAACTAATTAACACTGCACAAGTATTTTAGAAAAATGGAAGTTTATTCATCTTTTAATGGCTCAAATAGCAAATAAAAGGACAGGATAAGGCATCAGCCAAGACAGGTTTCATGTGTCCAGTGGCTTCATAACACCTCAGTTCCCAGTACACAGGTTCCAAAGCAAAGTCACAATGTTAGTGGTTAGACTCCCTGGCTAAACAGACCCAAATGAGTACACAGTAAGATCTGGCTTATTTGCCAGTTACATGAGTAACTTTAATTCTGCACTTGGCAGTCTACTAAATGCACATAGAAACTTCCTACTGATAAATATTTAACATGACAAATATAATGTCTAAGACTTGAGTCCCTAAAATGTCTGTTAGCTTGAAAGTTAAATATTTGTTACCCAGTTTGCTTGAACAGATTTTAAATTGTCAGTTATAGGCTTACACATGTATAAAAAGTATAACAGTTTGTGGAATTGATCTAGCCTGTCTCACCCTAGAGGAGTCCAAAACCCTCAAACACTCTGGTATATTTTTAGTTAAGATGTAGCATACTAACCGTGTGCTAGAATTCTTGCTGTTCTGAAGCATTATGTTTTGTTTGGGGATTTTGGATGTACATCTTAAATATTTCTGTATTGCAAAGCAGTTTGATTATTTGATATCAACACTAACTAGAAAAAGTAGCTACACTGTTCCCCATTTGAAAATTAACACAGACTAAACAGTACAAAACCTGCAAAGAGCTTCAGCATAACACGCCATGTTCCCATAGCTGAACAATATTTTAACTCAAAACACATTAGTGCTACTAGATCAGCCGCACTCCACTCAATTCCAGGGACTTAAAACCCATGGAACGTCTTGTCAAAAACCTATGCGCAAAAGGGAAGTTTCAAGGTACCAGCATGTTACATTTTAAACAACCATTCCAGGCTTAGATGTGCCATGACTTCAATCTTAATGTATTCTGACCTTTTAGTATTAAGCTACCATACTGATTACCAAGTTACAGATGACAGAGTACGCTCTGTATTATTCACAATACCAGAGTATGGCACACATTTAAAGAACAGACACTGCTAGCAGACAGCTAGTTAGCAAAATCGTTCATGTAACTGCACTCCACAGAGAGGGCAGACTCGCACTGATGTGCAGGGACAGTTTCCATGCAACAAAGTTGAAAATACACTCTTGATTAAGCAACCTGCTATGTTTGGGTTTTAAAATTAAGGCATATTCAAATGTTTCAATGTAAAAGATTACATCACTCTTCTAAGTTAAACAGGTAATGCAGAACCATGTATAGTTTTCCCCAACACAACTGTTCACATATACATCATTCTTTTCTAATTCGCATAACTCCATGGCAGAACAGCTGCATACGGCTTTGTTAGGTACCATGTTCTCAATTGGAATTTCCAAGGCAACAGAAGACAAGATGAATTGACAATTAACAGTGATAAAAAAGTATGCTTTATAAGAACCCACAAAGTAATATTTTTCCCCTCTGTTCACTATTAAAGACTGCCTATGAAACACTACATTCAGGAGAAATGTGATAAGGTAGGCAATTATGAAATGGACTGAAACTTTGCTTCTCTTGAAGCTACAATTTGTTTTCAGTGAATTTGACTTTCAGTGCAGCTCCAATTCATGCTTTTAGTGGTACATTACATTTTCCAACATGTTAGAGTAATTTCAGTCACTTCAGCCTTCAATGGCATGCTTATAAATTATGGGTTTTATTAGTATGGTCAGGGTAGGAAAGGAATCCAGGCTTTTGATTATAAAATGCAACATCGTTCTCTGATCCTCTTAGCTAGGCTTTTTCTTTTCTTCTTCCCGTTCTTTTCTTTGCTGTCTTCCATTTTTCTGGCTCTAATTTCTCTCATTAAATCAAAAAACACCTGAAAAGATATAAGAGCATAAATGCAGAAACAGTCACAGATATGAGTTAATTTATCACTGATATCCACTTCAGCTGTTTAGAATAGAGTCAATTATATGCAACCAGTCTGAGCTAACAAATACTAATCCAACAAATCTTTCACTGATTTTGAAGGCCAAGTTGATATGATGCAGTCCTGCTTCTTTAATGGCACCATAATGTTCCCCTGTCTGCAGGGATGACAGAAGGCCTGTCAGCATCCTAGCATTAATTTATGAAATTAATATTGATAATATCCAAATATATCCTTTGTGAATCTCAGCACATCCTTAAATGAGCAAAAGCAAAAAAACTAGTGCTGCTGGCCGTAACTACTAGTTACTGATAAAGTATAAAGTAAACTTTATAACAAGAACATTATAACTAGTAATAAGTGAGCCTTCTGATTACTTTTTATAGTCCTCCAATCATAGTAATAGAAAACAACTTTCTGTCCTATAAAAAAAAGCACATTGCCTTCTATAAAAGAGATAATACCAAGTGCGCAACAAAATAAAGTAGACATTTTAGACCATCTTAGGAACAACACAGTGTCGTTCTTACCCCAACTGCAACACCTGTCTTCTGACATTTGCTTATGAATCCTGTCAGACAGCTTTAAACAAGGATTTAAACAAGGGTCTCATCACCAGCAAAGATTTTCAAATGTTGTACATACATCCTACTGAGGAGCCTCAAGACCAGTTTACATTTTGAGTATTTTCAGTAATGAACTGCAAAGGTTGAAAAGGTGAACATCCAATTCTAGAAACATATTAATGGAACAGTTGCATACACCAAACATTTCATGGCATGTTCCATGATGGAAGTCTAAACACAAAATGATTAGGGAAAACAAAATCGGCATTTCCTTGAAGGCAACGCTTCAAATGTATAATCACATATACCATTTCTTATATCAGGAAGTCGCAGCTGCCATATTACAATCTCAAAGTACACACAAAGTTTGTTTTCATCAGATGATTTAGTAGGAAACAAATGTGACAGATCCAAATGTGGAGATAAAACCATTGACTCATTTAAGAGAGATTCTACTCACAGTTAAAGCTTTATGATTGGACAGCTTAAAGTTATGTTACTAATTTGAAAAGCAGATTTTGACTTGACTCACAAAAGGCTGCAAATAATAATTTAATCTTTATACTTTTATTGTAGGAAATCAGATGAGCAATTCTAAAACTTTTCTCTCTCGAAGACGTATTCTAGATCTATGTCAAGGGACTTGATCCATTTCTGTGAAACGTGGACAGTGCAGGGGCTCAAAAGTTCCTCTATAGAGTTCAGCAGATTTTCATCTGCAATGACACTAATCTGATATTGACTTCAGCTAAAGCATCAACCTTCACTACATGGAATCCAAAGAAAATCAATGGAACTAAACATTTCCATCATGAAATGAGATTGCCTTTATAGTTTTAAATGTGCACTAAGTTACTTGCTTGTAGTTAATCTGTGTTAAGATGCAACTGTCAACTTGCTTAAGCACTGATACTGTACTACAGTATTTAGCTGTGGGGGATAAATAACCTTCCATGAAAATGCTTAAGTTGGTCACCTTTGCCAAAATGAGTGGAAGCTGTTTGTATTTTTCCCAAATGAGCAAACCCACTAATGTGGAACTCAGAGAGGTCAGATTTCTTATAGAAGAGTAACCCAAGCTCACGTAACAAACCCTGAAACTTCATATGCTCCAGGTAACTAAGAATATGTGGTATTCACTTATGCCAAAGTCTCATTTATGGCCTATCAAACCTTAAATCTATATGATACATGCTAATCTGGATCCATTATGCTACCAGCTCCAAAAAGAAGTCTGGAGCTCACTGTGGTAACCTATCATGTGTGTGCAAAGGCTTTTGATCAGAGAACTATTGAAAAAATACATATACAGACACTTTTTTTCCCAGCTACTGAAAGATGACAAAGTAGATTTGAAGAGCAGGGAATTTCTAGAACTGTAATAGATGGCTGTTAACTGCAGCTACATATCAAAATAAAAGATGTATTACTTTTTATAACAACAACAAAAAAATCAGAGCCATATTCAACAATGAAAATGAGTTCTGCTGTAATTAATTTACTCTACAGAACAGCACAACATTCTTATTAGAGTACTGAACAATCAGTTTCTTCAGGAAGATAACTGACAGGAGACAACAGTTGAGTTTAAATTATTACAAAAACCAATTTGTATTATGGCTCTCACACTCAACTGACAGCTCATACATAAGGATTTACATTAGAAAATTTATCACCAAGTGCAAGATCTTGCACGCAGCTTGGGGAAATCCCAGGTATGAGTCCAGATGAGAGAAAACTCATTGAGAGCAGCCCTGTGGAGAAGGACTTGGGGATTCTGGTGGACCAAAAGCTGGATATGAGCCAACAGTGTGCCCACAGCTCAGAAGATCACTGTTATCCTGGGCTGCATCAAGAGGACTGGCCAGCAGATCCAGGGAGGTGATTCTCTCCCTCTGCTCTTCCCTTGTGAAACCCCACCTGCAGGGCTGCATCTGGGTCTGGGGTCCTCAGACAAGAAAGACATGGACCTGTTACAGCAGGTCCAGAGAAGGCCACAAGGATGATGTGAGGGTTGGAACATCTCTCCTATGAAGAAAAGCTAAAGAAGCTGAAGAGAAGGACTGAGTCAGACCACATTGTAGACTTTCAGTTCTTAAGGAGGCTTATGAAAGAAAGAGGGAGACAGCAACCTTTTACAGCAGCAGCTTGTGACAAGATCCTTGGAACAGTTTTGAACTAAAAGGGGACAGATTTAAATAGTAAATTAGGAAAAAGAAATTATTTATTGTGAGGGTTGTGAGGCACAGGAACAGTTGCCCCAAGCAAGTTGTGGATGCCTCATCCTTGTAAGCACTCAAAGTCTGGTTGGATGGGGCTCTGAGCTGATCTAGCAGATGGCATCCCCAGCTATGGCAGAGAGGTTGGAACTAGAGATCTTTAAGGTCCCTTCCAACCTAAACCATTCTATGATTGAATGTGTAGTCAAGTTTGTCAANAAAGAAGCTGAAGAGAAGGACTGAGTCAGACCACATTGTAGACTTTCAGTTCTTAAGGAGGCTTATGAAAGAAAGAGGGAGACAGCAACCTTTTACAGCAGCAGCTTGTGACAAGATCCTTGGAACAGTTTTGAACTAAAAGGGGACAGATTTAAATAGTAAATTAGGAAAAAGAAATTATTTATTGTGAGGGTTGTGAGGCACAGGAACAGTTGCCCCAAGCAAGTTGTGGATGCCTCATCCTTGTAAGCACTCAAAGTCTGGTTGGATGGGGCTCTGAGCTGATCTAGCAGATGGCATCCCCAGCTATGGCAGAGAGGTTGGAACTAGAGATCTTTAAGGTCCCTTCCAACCTAAACCATTCTATGATTGAATGTGTAGTCAAGTTTGTCAACAGCTCTGAAAGGAACTACTTATTTCTTTTGCCACACATCTGTAACTCTTACAGTCTATGAAGCTGAGAGTTTGAGTTAGAAGTCATGGTAAAACAACATAAATATGACGTAGTCACCATCACTGAAACGTGGTGGGACGATTCAAATGGCTGGAGCATTGCACTGGATGATTACAAGCTCTTCAGAAGGGACAGAAAAGGGAGAAGAGGTGGAGGAGTGGCCCTTTATATTAGGGAGGTTTTAGATGTTATAGATATTGAAACTAATGATGATGAAGTTGAATGCCTATGGGTAACAATCAAGAGGAAGGCCAACAAGGCTGACATCCTACTGGGGGTCTGTTATCATCCACCCAACCAGGATGAAGTGGACAACTTATTCTACAAGCAACTGGAAAGTGTTTCAGGATCATCAGCCCTTGTTCTTGTAGGTGACTTCAATCCACCAGATATATGCTGGGAGCTTCATACAGCGGAAAAAAGGCAGTCCAGAAAGTTTTTAGAGTGTGTAGATGATAACTTTCTGTCCCAGCTGGTGAGCGAGCCTACTAGGGGAGGGTCTACGTTAGACCTGTTGTTTGCTAATAGAGATGGGCTGGTGAGTAATGTGGAGGTTGGAGGCCATCTGGGGCATAGTGATCATGAAATTATAGAATTCTCCATAATTGGTGAAATCAGGAGAAACATCAATAAGACCTTTACATTGGACTTCCAGAGGGCAGACTTTGGCCTGTTTAGGAGACTTATACAGAGAGTTCCCTGGGAAACAGCCC
>VXBA01001249.1:0-12396 GCA_013399895.1 Serilophus lunatus
GATTTCAAACTAGTACAGAACATCAGTTATGACTTGTGAGTTCTTCACTTACCAGTATCCAATTCAAGATTTATCTCCTTTGAGAAAGTTGATCCATGGAAACAGGTGAAGTCAACAGAAGCTGTACTTGACTATTCCAAGTGCATTCTAATAAGTGCTCTAAAAAAGGTAGCCCCAAATCAACCAAGAATAAAAGCTCTTTATGCCAAAGTTTTTGTGAGACTAGCACAAATACTTTTGAATTTAAGCTCTCTTATTAGTTTCTTCCTTTTTTAAAACATGATAACAAACTTCTTCGAGATAGATAGGATTTTCAAAGATAAGTTAATTTAGAGGAAATACCCTACTGCAAATGTCAACAGAAAGCCTACATGCAAGAAAATATTTCTTTGAAAAATAGTTTGCATGCCATTAAATATGGTAGCCAAGGGCCAGACACTAACCTAAAGGGAAAAGATAGTGGAAATTATAGATTGAATATAATTTATCCCACCATGGCATGAGTTACATTATATAAAGAAAACACAGCCTGTAAATCATAGAATTGTAGAGTATCTTGAGTTGAAAGTGACTCACAATTTTCATCAAGACCAAACCCTGTCCCTGCACAGGACAATCCCAATGAAAGGCCATACTGTAGAACATTCAACTCCAAAGATAACTGACTTTTTTTTTTTTTCTTTTAACCAGTTGAATTTACCACTTTAAAAACATGACTCTTCAGTGTGAGGGTAGAGAACCCAACAACTCTGCATGCTGTGCACTTTTATTAATTTGATAAAGAGATGTTTTCAGGTTCAGAAGATGAACAGATTGTGAGCATTCTTTCTTCTCTCCAGAAAGAGTTTCAGATCAGGATCTGCTGCTCTTCTTTTTGTATCCTCACCAGTCTGCATAGACCTGAAAGTAATCTACTGCAAGAATGCCCCAGTAGCAGTTTTTTCCACTTTGAAACAAAGAGAGTTTGACATTTAGTATTGTTATTAGTTGTCAGTTCTTCTCTGGCTCAGTCTAGTTAAGGACTGACTCTTACTTAGTACAGTTTCTTCAATCACAATTTAAGCCTTAAAAAAGAGTCTGTAATACAAGCAGAACTTCCAGAGGAGGCCAACTTAGAGTGTCCAGTTAGCCCATATGCAGATGATAATGCTCTAATTGAAACTATTAGAGGTATATTTTGTTGTTAATTTCCTGTGATCCATCTTAATTTTTTCCAATCCACTTGGTAGTAACCAAATTCTGGCTTCTGGAATTCTTATACATTTTCATTAAACTGTATATGGATGTTCAAATACAGAATTCTCTTTGACAAATGATATTCAGGTTTTATTTCTGTGCTGTATATGATATATGTTAAAATACATCTTTCAAAGTAGTTTCATTTCTGTCATCTAAAAAATATATAATATATTCTAGAGAAAATAATTCCCACTACTTACCATGACTATGACTGTACATTAACTTCATTTATGTTAACTGCAGATACATATCAGCCTTGTTTTGCCTATATAAATATTCCACTAAAAGGCTACAGATTCCAAGCTGTCTCCATTGAACATGATAACAGCCAGAATTCTGCATCTAGCTCATTGCATAACTCTTTAACAAAATATTGTTTTACACAAGATGATGATTTAATAATTCAATGCAATAAAATTGCCTATAAAAAGATAACACTTTCTAAAACTTCAAGAAACCACACTATGTTTAGTTCCATACTCTGCATGATGAATTACGTTTTAGCCTTTTAACAGTTTTATTAATTTTGTAAGATCTCTAACTACATGGTAGCCTTAGGTAGTCCTTCTTGACCGGTGAGCTGGACCGCTATCTGAAGTCAGAAAGCCTGGATTTGAGCAGAGGTCCTTGGGTGTCACATGTTTGTGTTTTTCTGATAAAATGTTCTTTGGAGAAATGATTAAGGAATTCTCTTAAAACTAGAAGTATCCAATTACCTGCTCCTCCAATTCATAGTTGCATTTTTGGATACTTTGCATGTAAGTCCTGTTGCAAATCTTGAAAGAACAGGCAAAAAAGCATAGTATTCATTATATTAATACAATGTTAAGACTATAACAGAAGAATAAAAGTCCTAATATGTTAATTTTCATGAGAGGTACATGGGAAAAGAACTGGGGGTAAAATCAGATGAAACTATGAAGTTATGTAACAGAAGCTATAACAGTACACAAATTGTAAGGTCAAATAAAATTGCTACTCCCTGCTTGAAGTGCAGTTGCTACTGCATGGATGGGGATGTGGTCAGCACAACTGACATCTAAAATGCAGGTAGCCAAACTGGCTCGAGTATTAAAAGGGAAAACACTTTATTTATGATGTTGAGTTGAGGATTCAAAAAAAATTATTTTAAGTTCTTAGGATTTGGAAAAGCAGGGTTATAAGAAAAGTAGAGATCTGTGAAATTAGAGATAGAGTAGTTAGAATAGACACTACAATATTCAAAAGATAGCAATTAAGAAAACATTCCAAGGTACTCAAAGTCTCCTGAGGCCCCATTGCTAAGCAACTATGCAGCATGTGGCTGGGAGCAGAGAGGGAGAAAAACTCTGGCATCATCCCTGTCTGGAGCAAGGAGAAGAAGGGGAGTGGAGAGGGAACTTGAGATAAGAACCAATCAAAGGCCAAGGAAACACCCACTGTGGAAGGGGTATTTTAGATTAATTGATCCTGTGAGACAGGGAGGGAGAGGGAATTTTGAATTCTGTAACCTTCCCTCCCAGCACACTGAATAAAACATACCTATCTCAAAACTCATCTGAGTTGTGAGCATTGAATCACCAAGTCAATGTCAGGTGACTCCAGAGCTGTCAAATGGGACAACCAAGTTACAAATGTTCCACAACTTTTAAAAAATTCCCTAATTAGGCCATCTAACCATTACATCATTTTTAACTCCCCCTTTTCTAATGGTTCCTCAATTCCACCCTGGTTATTCCTTCAACTTGCCTCTTGTATAAGATCTGGGGTCATAAAAGACCCTCTTTTCCTCCCATCTTTGTCTTCTTTGCTTGACGTCTCAGTCCTTCGGCATGCTATCATCTCTCTGGAACATCCTCAAGGCTTCTAGACAAGCTTTACACAGAATTACATAGAACAAGGCTGGAAAAGACCGTTGAGAGCATCATGTCCAACTTTTTACCTAACTTAGCAACCTAACCAACACCAATTCATCATCTAAACCATCTAAACCATCTAAACCATACCACTAAGTTCATCATCCAACCTATCCTTAAACACATCCAGGGATGGTGACTCCACCATCTCCCTGGGAAGGCCATTCCAACGGGAAATCACTCTTTCTGTGAAAGAGTTTCCCCTAATATCCAACTTAAACCTCCCCTGACACAGCATAAGACTGTGTCTTCTTGTCCTATCACTGGGAGCCTGAGAGAAGAGACAAACCCTGCCTGACTACAACCTCCTTCCAGAAAGTTATAGACAGCAATAAGGTCACCCCTGAGCCTCCTCTTCTCCAGGATGAACAATCCCAGCTCCCTCAGCTGCTCCTCATAGGCCTTGTGCTCCAGCCCCTTCACCATCCTCGTTGCCCTTCTCTAGACTCCAGCAACTCAACATTTTTCATAAACTGAGGGACACAGTACTCGAGCTGTGGCCTAACCAGTGCCAAGTACAAAGGAAGAATAACTTCCCTGGTCCTACTGGCAACACTATTCTTGATGCAGGCCAGGATGCCATTGGCCTTCTTGGCCACCTGGGCACACTGATGACTCATACTCAGCTTCCTATCAACTAGAACCCTCAAGTCCCTCTCTGCCTGGGCATCCTCCAGCCACACCATCCCTAGCCTATGACTCTGCATGAGGTTATTGCAGTCAAAGTATCAAACCTGGCACTTGGATTTATTAAACCTCATGCTATTGGACTCAGCTCATCTATCCAGCTTGTCAAGGTCTCTCTGCAGAGCCCTCTTTCCCTCTCGCAGATTGACACCCATTCCAAGCTTGGTGTCATCCACAAATTTACTAATAACGGATTCCATCCCCTCATCCAGGTCATCAATAAAGATATTGAACAAAACTGGCCCCAATACTGAACCCTGAGGAACCCCGCTGGTGGCCGGGCTCCAACTGGACATGACACCATTCACCACCACTCTCTGAGCTAGTCCATCCAACCATTTCTTAACCTAGGAGAGAGCAAACCTGTTTAAGCCACAGTCTGCCAGTTTCACCAGGAGTTTATTATGGGAAATGGTGTCAAAGACTTTGCTAAAATCAAGGTACACTACATCCACAGGTTTCCCCTCATCGATCAGATGATTTACCTGATCATAAAAGGAGACTAGGTTGGTTAAGCAGGATATTCCCCTCCTGAATCCATGCTGACTAGGTCTGATGCCCTTATTATCCTGTAGATGTAGCATAATTTCCCTTAAGATGGTTAGTTCCATAATTTTCCCTGGTACCGAGGTCAGGCTGACAGGTCTATAATTCCCTGGATCCTCCTTCTTGCCCTTCTTATAGATGGGTGCACATTGGCCAACTTCCAATCATCTGGAACCTCTCCAGGAAGCCAAGACTGTTGAAAGATGATGGAAAGAGGCTTAGCAAGCACATCTGCCAGCTCTCTCAGCACCTTAGGATGAATCTCACCAGGTCCCATAGACTCACGAGGATCTAGGTCTCTAGCATCTTCCGCCTGGATCACAGGAGGGCTACACTGTTCCCTGTCTGTATCAACTAGTTTAAGTAACCACTTGTCCTGTAAACCATCAGTTTTGTTATTAAAAACAGAGGCAAAGAAGGTATTGAGTACATCTGCCTTTTCCTCCTCTTCGGTAACTATATTCCCTTCCTTATTTAATAAAGAATGGAGATTGTCCTCATCCTTTTTTTTTTAACCATTGATGTATTTATAGAAGCACTTTTCATTATACTTAACAGAGGTGGCCAGTTTTTGGTCAAACAGAGCCTTTCCTTCCCTAACTCTTTTTCTATATGATCTAACAACATCTTCAAGCATTACTTGGCTTATCTCTCCATCTTTCCAAGGTTGGTACATCCTCTTCTTTTTCCTTAATTCATTCAAAAGCTCCTTACCCATTAAGTCCGGCCATCTGTCCCTACGGCTCATCTTACGGCACTTTGGGATAGCCTGTTCCTGAACCTTCAAGATTTCATTCTTGAAGTGTATCCAGCCTTCCTGGATGCCTTTGTTACTAATGACAGTCTCCCAGGGTACTCTACTAGTTAATTCCTTAAATAAGCCAAAGTCCGCCCTCTGAAAATCCAGCATGGAGGTTTTGTTAAATCCTCTCCTTGTTTCACTATTTATTGAAAACTATTATTTCATGATCACTGGATCCCAGGTAGCCTCCAACCACCACATTCCCCACAAGCTTCCCTGTTAGTAAACAGCAGGTCAAGAATAGCTTCAACCCTGATAGGCTCACTAATTAGCTGTGACAAGAAGCAATCCTCAATACATTCTAAGAACCTTCTAGACTGCCTCCTCTCTGCCTTATTGAGTTCCCAGCAAATATCTGAGAGGTTGAAATCTCCTATAAGAACAAGAGCTGGTGAGCTTGAGAGATCCTCCATCTGCTTATAGAGTAATAGATCAACATCTTCTTCCTGGTTAGGTGGCCTTTAGCAGACTCCAACCACAGTGTCAGTTTTGTTGGCTGACCCTCTGACCTTTACCCATAAGCACTCAACCTGATCATCCTTAATCTCAAGCTCCATGGTATCAAGCATCTGTCTAATATACAGGGCCACCCTTCCGCCCATTCTCTCTCGCCCATCTCTCCTAAAGAGTCTATAGCCATCCAGTGCATTCAGTTACATAAGTCATCACACCATGCTTCCGTGATAGCAACTGTATCATATCATTCCTGTTGCACCAAGACTTCAAGCTCTTCTTGGTTGTTGCCCATGCTTTGTGCATTAGAGTACATGCACCTCAGCTGCAATGCTGTTATCACTTTGATTTAAGTTCACCACCTTCAAGAATCCACCATGAGAGCAAGGTTTCATCCCCTTCCCCCTTTGAACCTAGTTTAATGCCCTCTCAATGAGCCCCACCAACTCATGGACTACCTTTTGCCCTTTTTAGACAGATACAGTCCACCTGTGTCTAACCATCCAGGTATGGAAAAGGTCATCTGTAGGGGGTCGAAAGGGGAGGGGGGTGCAGGGGGGTGCTGGCGGGTTCTTGGAGGGAGCGGGGAGGGGGAATGGGGAGGGGATTGCCTGTTTTTGGTATANCCCTGACTCACCACTGCTTTTCCCCGGGGGCCAGCTCTGTGGGTGTGTGGGCCAGCTCCAGGAGCCCGCGGGGCTGGCACCTACGGTGCCGGTGTAGGCTTCCCCCCCCTTTGCGGCGCCTGTGGGCAGCGGGGGGGAGGGGAAGCTTGGCGTGTGGCCCCAGCCCGGCCATGCAGGCAGCAGCGGGGCTGGGAGGGGAGCTTGGCTGGTCCCACCAGCACGGTCCCAGCAGCCACGCTGTTGCAGGTCAGGTCCTTTGCCCGGAGCTGTCCCAGCGCCGGGGAGGGGAGGCCACTGCATGTTTCCTTCCTCTCCCTCGGGCAGTCACCTGTTTCCTAGGGGCCGGCAGTGGCTTTGCTGGTACGACGCTGCTGTGGTGGTGTCCTGGTGGTGGCGCCGGTCCCGCGCTGCTGCGAGGGAAAGCCAGCAGGAAGCCCAGCGGTGCCAGTGGCCCCGGGAACAGCCCCCATGACAGGAGTTGCATGGGCGCTGCCCAGGCAGCTCCTGTGACCCCGGTTGGCCCCAGAACACCCCTTTTGTGGGTTTCTGTGGGCGGCGGGCGCTCTGGGAGGCAGCAGCTATCCCACGGCTATCCCATCTTTGGTGCTGGGAGGCTGTTGGCTCGCAGATTTTGTCGGGAACTGCCATTTTGTTGGAGCCAGGAACCTCAAAGGGGGGGGTGGAGCCCAGACCACTGGCCAATCTGAAGCGGCGAAACCAGGAAGAGGACCACGAGATTCACGTGAGACTTGGAGAGCTTAAAAGCCCGAAGAAACAGAAGTTCCCTCTCTTTGGCTTCCTGCAAAGCTGGAGAGCAGCAGCATGGCTCCCCTTCTCCTACTCCCAGGCCTTGTGACTTGACTCAGCCCACCTCCATTGGCACCGGAGCCACACCAGCTCAGCTGCAGTTTGAAAGCTTCCCCAAATAACATCCCGGGTTGGGGGGAGAACCTTTCACTGTGTTGTGTTTTGCAGAGATTCCAAGGGCTGGGAGTTGGCTACCACCAGAGAGGGAGAAGAAGAAAGAAGTGGCTCTCCCTTTCCACTGCTTCTCTTTGGCCAGCTTGGCTGGCCTTTGAAAAGCAGTTCCCTTATTCCTTTTTTCTTTGTTTTCCTTTTTCGTGGTTTTTGTTGGGTGCTTGTTTTTTTGTGTTGAGTCTGGGGTTCCCTTAAACTGTGTTTTCCTTTGTTTGAGCTCCAGACAAATAAAGTGTTCCTCCGTTGTTAAATCTCTGTTCAGTCTTCTCGTCACTGCTCAGTGTGCCCCTTAGTAAAACACAGTGGTGCTAAACCGCCACATCACCCCATGAACAAAGAATCCAAAATTCATCTGTCGGCATCAATCCTTAAGCCACTTATTGATAGCGAGGGTTCTCCTAAAGCTTTGATTGGTTTCTCTGGATGTTATGGCTTCTCTTCCATACAGTCTTCAGAAACAATGGAGTCTGATACCTTGACTAAGGTTCCTGCCTTGTAGAAAACTATAATATAGTCACAATGCCACATGCAAAACATTCTGAAGGGAGCAAAAGAGAGGGTGGAGCAGAGAGGAGATACCAGAGCCAGTGCCTCCCAAAACTCTTGCAGAAGAGGGAGTTCAGTGGTACCTTGTAGCTGTTAATCTGCAGCTGTCAGTGTGCTGGTTTGGACGCTAGGGGGCAGTAAAGCGACAAGAGATGTAACAGAAGACAACAGCAAAGAGTTTTATTTTCTATGACCTCTATAAAACTATAGGACTTCACTAAGGCACTAACCAAAACACACAAATCACAACACGTAAATATTATGCAATAATAAAACAAACAAATGACAAACTACTCTACCAAGATAGGCAGGTACGTCAAGGCAGTGGCAAGGTAGGGGCTGAGGAGCAGGGGAAAGGAAGGAAAGCCACCTCAGAGGTGACATTATCCCAGTCTTGGAGCCTCTGAAAAAAAACAGAACAGTGAAAAGCACCTCCTGGGAACCCCAAGGGGAATGATACCACTAGCGTTGAACCTGGGTGGTTTCCTGCTGTCACTATTAGAGCTCCGGTGGTGCTGCAGGGTGAGGGAAACCAGAAGGGACCAGGAGGGGAAGCAGCCAATCTTATCTCGACCACAATGGTCCAGGAAAAGAGGACAAGCTGCTGGGTTTCTGACTTTTATGGACTACCAATCCCACATAATTTTGGGGTCCTTTTCCTGGGTGTACTGTCCTCTCATTGGGTGGCTGCACTCAGCATTGCCCCCCTCCGAGATTTTAGCACCCTAAGCAAGATGGCACTCCTGCCAAAATGCCATATGGACTAGGCCTCAGGACCCAGCGGCACCATTGCTGCCACCCACAGGGAACCCCAGGAGGTGTCCCTGGGCCAGCAGTGCCACTTATGGGGCCAACTGGAGCAGCTGCCATGGGGCTGTTTCTGCTGCACGCCTGCTGCCAGCATGCCACCAGTTTGGGGCACCCACAACCACCACAGAGACCTGCTGCAGGCCAGCAGAGGGGTCGCTGGGCCACCACCACCCCCGGCAGGGCAGCTGCACTGCCCTTGCTGCTGCCCAAAGCCGGGACAGCAGTAACGTGGCTCCTGCTGGCTGTCCCCGTGCAGTCACCTGAGCCTACGAATGCTAGCAGCCCATGACACCCCTGCTCCATAGAGCAGGAACCCTGTGGGCATGGCTGCTGCCCCACCAGTGCCAGCAATCATTGTATGTCCCTGCACCACAGCCACTGCTGCTTCACCCCGCCCATGCCACTGCTCTTGCTCTGCAGCAGCAAGAGAACAGCAGTAGAGCAGCACCACGAAGTCTTCTGCCACTGGCAGGGGCACCATTGGTCCTGGTCCGACCCAACCTGTAGCACCAGGCGGCCCCAGCGAATCAAGGGAGTGCCCTAGCCGCTACAGCCACAGGAAAGACATAGTCACGAGCTGCGAGCTGGGCAGCGGGAACACAGAGCGATGCCAGCAGGGTTAGGCCTTGCCCACATGGTGCCAGGCTCCATTCTCTCACAGCTACTGCTGTCAACCCTATGTTAGTCCTAACCAGGGCATTATCCACCCATTATTATGTACCATCTACATAATTTCCAAATCTTACACTTTCCCACTATAAATACATATCTATATCTATATCTATATCTATATCTATATCTATATCTATATCTATGTCTATATCTATATCATCTATATCTATATCATCTATATCTATATGTATCACATATCACAGGTATCATTTCCATAGTCCATGGCCATTTCTCAAAGGTGTCTGTTGGGTTCATTTAGTCTGTCACTGTGACAGCTCTCCATCCTAGATGACTTCTGGAGCAGGAGGACTGGTATGCTGTCACCTGATTGCAAGCTGCATCAAGAGTTCACATCTGGTGTATCTGGAGCAGTCTATACGCATTGTCCATGGTAGTTAATGGCATACAGAGGCAGTTTCATTCAGCAACGGATATTATAGACTGTTGTCACTCAGAAATCATCCCCTTGAGGTACACACTGTATTTCCTCATCTCCCTACATTAGCCCCCCTGTGCACTCAGATTCTTGAGAAAATTCTCAAAAAACAGGTTTTTGAGATAGGACTAATCCAAACTGTCTTCCCTAAAATATTTCTCATATATACCACAGGTAATTCATCCCATTCTACGGTATGTAACAGTTCTTATTTGGCAGGACCAGCTCAATTGGTAGAGCCTTTAACCACTAACCAGGCGGCCTTCACTAAATGTAGATCCCAATACCTGAAGGTCCCACTAACCATTGCTTTCAAGGTGGTTTTTAGCAGTTCATTGTAGCATTCAATTTTCCTAGCAGCAGATGCATGATAGGGAATAGGATACACCTGCTCAATGCAGTGCTCTCTGGCCCAGGTTTCTTTGAGGTTATTTTTGAAAAGTTGTTGGACCTAATTCTCTCTGAAGTACTATCTTGCCAAAAGATTTGCTTTTCAAGGCCCAAGATGGTGTTCCAGGAGGTGATATGAGACACAGGTACATCTCCAGCCATCTAGTGGTTTTTTACACTGGAAGGAGTGCTTGTCTTGCAGAGTTTGCAGGACAGTGATGTAACCAGTCTGTCAGGTAGGTCTGTATTTTGACCACCATCCACCATATTACAGAGGCTTTACCCAAGGCCTGTTTGATTGCAATGAATGTTTCACATAGATATGGGATATCTTATGAATAACTTCAGAGATAGTATCCATAGTTAAACCCACAACTTGACCACAAGCACATTTGAATGTAGTATCTTTTTCCTGATGACAGTTTTCTCTCACATTCCCTGCCACTCATGACTATACACGTTTGGGGCAGATGTCTGAATGACCTCTCTAGAAATCTCTTTTTTGACTCTAAACATGATGTGGACCACACTGAGGAGACCTGACAGACTTAACAACAAGATGATGCTTTCTGTAACATCCAAATGGAATTCAGATTCTCAAAAGCTGTTGTAAGAGGCCTAAAGGAGGAAAAAGTTGTGAAAGGCTGGGGAAAATCATCTTCCTCTCTTCCATCCATAGGCTGTGTAGGAATACTAATTGTGGCGGTTTAAACCACTGTATTCACTAGAGGTGCACACACAATGATGGAAGACTGAACAGACGCAACAGCAGGTAACAGTTTATTGTCTAGGGGCTCAACCACAACTTTAAAGGATCCTCAGACTTAAACAAAATGCACAATACAAACCTCGACAACGTTACACGAAAACAAAAAAAACCAAACTGCTTCTCAAAGGCCAGGTGGCTGGCCGAGAAACAGAGGAAGGAAGGAAAGCCGCCTCTCTGATGGTACACTCCCGGCCCTCAAAGTCCTTGCAAAATACAAAATGGTGAAAAGCTTCCCTCTCCCAGGGACACCCACGGGAGAAAACTAGCAATTGCGATTAGGCTGGGTTTTCTCTGAGTGCCACCACTGGAGCTCGATGGCGTCGCACTGCTACCCAGGGAGGCCAGCCGTGTGGTCCAGGAGCTGGGAGAGGGGAAGCTGCAATCCTCTCAGCTTGAGAGACAGCTGAGAAGAGGGGCAGGACTTCCATGTCCATGGCTTTTATGCCCTTGAAGTCCCACACAAATTAGTGTATTCTTCTCAGCCAGGTCATCCTCTGGTTGGCTGATGGAGCCGGGCACTGACTCTCTTCGGGATCTGGCACTCTGAGCAAAATGGCAGTTCCCACCAAAATGCACGTGGCCGGGATCCAGAAGTGCCATTAGCCACCATCCACGTGGCACTCACCATCCCCTCACAGCAGCGTGGGGCTGGCAGTGCCTGCCACAGCCCAGCCACGCCAGGCTGGATTGGGCAGGATCGGCCACCACCGTGCCCATGCCACTGACTGTGGCTGTGTCGGGGTCCGGCGCCAGCAGTCGCAGAGTGTGTCTGCCTGCAAGCTGGGAGAAATGGAGAGCTGCACTGAAAAAAATGGCATCCCAGCCCCTCTCCATTGCTTCATCAGCCAGCTGCGAGTGCACGGGGTTCGGTGCCGCCATTGTGGGCAGCAACCGTGGAGGGGCTCCGCACCTGCTATGATGGAACATGCAGCCCCCCTCCCAGCCCAATGGCACAGCTACGCCACAGGATGAGCCATCTCTCTCCCTATGGGACAGGGAGGATGGGAGCGCTGCCGGCAACCACGGTATGTCCTGGTGCCAACACTGTGTGTGCCGGATTGCCAGTTCCATTTGGTGTGTCTCTCCACCGCTGTGAGCTGGGGACACCGCTGCCACCCGAACCGCTGGGAAAAGAGGTGAAAATGGCAGAAGCGGCTTTGCATGCCCACTGTGCCAAATGACCTCTCAGCTGCAGGCATGCTGACACTGCTCCCGTCCCTCTGCTGAAGCTGGGCGGTGGGGAGACAGGAAAGAGCCCCATTGCTCCACAGACACCGTGGTCTTTGTCCTTCCTTCATATTCTAAAAAAACACAGTTTTAAACAGAGCAAACACCCTCCCAAACACCCTTCCTTCCCCCTCCACCCAAAACCCAAAACCCTCAAGACCCCAAACCCCCAAGACCCGGCGGGGGTTTGAGGGGCTTCAGGTCTTGGGGGTGGGCTTGTGGGGGTCCTTGGGCTTTGGGGAGGGAGAGGGAGTGTAAGAAGAGCCCACTCACCTGTCTGTGTGAAATTCTGTTTTCCCTTAAGGGACGGCTCCCACTCC